>JAUESF010000041.1:4425022-4438544 GCA_032274765.1 Malacoctenus tetranemus
ACACACACACACACACACACACACACACACACACACACACACACACACACACACACACACACACACACAAGCAGCAGCTGAACTTGGAACTTGATTCTAAGTTCAAATGAGTCGCATAGCAACTTTGCCGATTTGTTGCCAGATATTCGGAGCTGAAATTAATTTTCAGACTATGTTTTTCATGATATTTCTATTTATGGAGAGGAAATAAATAGAAATATCAAATTTTAGTTCGAAAACATTTCAGCTTCCACGCTGTGAGGATATCTGAGTTTTAGACTCGTTGCAACACCAAATTGAAAAACTTCCCAAAAATGAAGTGATAATGCAAATAGGATTATTTCAGCAATTACGAGCCAGAACAAAAGCATTGCACCAAAATTAGGATGTGTTGTGAACAGGATTGGATTACAATCAGGAATGTAATCTGTGAGCCAGAGAGTTAATGAAAGCTAACAAACTGTGTGGGCTCTTTGTCGCAGGACAGATTATGGGATGGCCACACCTTCATTGTTAACACAGTCTGTTTTAGCTCGGTAGAGTAGCAGCTGCAATTAAATAGTGATAGGATCAAAGAAGTGAATTTGATTTATTTGAAAAGATCTCCACAATTTGTGGAAAATCTGTGAAAACTATCTCTTGCCATTAATTTTTAAATTTAGTTTTTTGCAAGTTTGACTTCAATTTTGAACTAAAGCTCATAATTGATATGAAATCACATTAGTTCAACTTGCTGATAACTTTCACACTTATTCACTAATTGTGAAAGATGTCCAAAATTGAGATTATTATCATTTTGCAGCTGCATGAAGTTTTCAGGGCAAAGTATTGATTTGACGGTCCAGCTGCAGATTAGTTTACCTGTGATAAAGCATTTAATTGGTTACCCACAAATGTTGATGAACTTGGGAATTTGTAAGAGAGGCGAGTCCATACGTGCATCCAAATGATGGCACATCTGTCCAGATGCTGTCGTTTAGGCTACCGCAGTACTAATGCTATCCATTCGAATGAGAACCACCCTGTTCCGAATCACCTCTTCTCTGCGGTGGTCTAACAAAGAGTAAGAAATAAAAAGTCATTATATAGACAGTGGTTTAATTCAAAGAGCACTACTCTCAGTTGGGCCATTCTCAGATGAGACAATGGTTTTAGCACTTTGGAAGGATGATAAAATGTCTTGAGGAGGGACAGTGGGTGTGGCTGACAACACACATTTCTTGGCTCTGAATCCGGGGCGAGGCTTGTTCAACGTTCAGACGATTCAACTGGATAAAAGGATAAAAAGCCACAATGCAGAAATCTTCATTTTCATAACTTCAGGAATACATTTTAAAGAAGTTTTTTTTCCAACCCGAAGAAACCGATGGACAAAATGTGCTGTTGTTCTTGTTCACCTCATTCATGCAGAAAAAGTAACACAAGAAGGAAGTATTCAATCAGCTGATCTCGGTTGATTCCAGTAATCAGTTGGGTGTTGTCTCTTCCCTCCGCTGCTTTCTCCTCAGTGATGGCCTCTGCTGAGCAGCCGTGCTCCAGCTTCCACCAGCAGCACTGCGCATAAGGCAACACACCCACCTTTGCCCTCCTGCCCAGAAGTGAGAGAGAGACGCCACCATGTATAGCGTGGAGGACCTCCTCATTTCACACGGATATAAATTGCCCAAGAGCGGCCCTCCATCTGCCACGCCTTATGACAAGCGCCCTGCTGATTGCCAGCGCGAACTGGTGGACAACAGGGCCGGCCGGGGGACGCTGAACGGGTATGAGGCCGACCGGGGGGCGTCTTTCACAGGCATTTACGGCAGCAGGCACGCGCTGGTGAAGAGCTACCCTGCCACAGACAACGAGAGCGGGGAAAGGAACCAAAGGAGGAAAGAAGCTGGCATCGGTATCCTAGGTGACGCTCAGCCCTTGGGTGATTCTCTCGCTACAGATAGTGGGTGAGTGGATTTTTTTTCCCTTTCCCTGTCTCTTGCAATCCCGCACACCTTTTACCTTCCCTTTTTTTCCCCCCACCTCTCTCCCCTGCTCTAACTGGGGCCCCTTCAGTATTGCATGCAAAACTGAGTCTGCACTGCGCATGGGTTTTTTTTTCTTCCTCCCCTCCTCTTCCCGTCCCCTCCTTTCAGAGCCGCAGAACACTGTGGCTGCAGCAGCACTTCTGACATGTCTTATGCTGGGATATGAGGAATTATGAAAGGTGCCTCCGTGCGCGTTTAAGCTGTTTACATGCCTGCACAGAGGCACGCCTCGCGTCTCGGTGGAGCCCACCCAGGCACTGGTACCGTCTCCATGGCCTCCGCCAGGCAGGCAGATGTAAACAGCAGCAGTAGACAGAGAGCAAACTGAGGAGGACTGAACATGCCTCAAGACAAGCGCGTAATCACTCCACTGTAAACACTGGCACACTGAATCACGCCCAGCACGTGCTCTGTGATGTAAGCATGTTGCTGGGCAAGTGTGCACAGCGCGGCTCCCCTCAGCCATACAGTAGCATATGCTGCTGAGGATGATCCATTGATTTTGCTGCTTTAATGAATGAGTGGAAATGACGACCAGTGATTTAGTGCAGTGAGGGGATTAGATAGAGCTCTTTTTGTAAATTCTTATTTTATCTTAGATATCTTCTATTTTCAGGGCTATTTCTTTCCTTTTTTCCCTCCATGCAGCTGTTAGCTGTTAATAGTTCTCTGTATCCTCCTGTTTTGCTATTTTTATCATCTGCACAGAACAATATAAGGCGCTGATTTACTTGATCAGAAAATACTTTTTGGCTTTTTTTCAAAAATCCAATGAGGATTTCAAGCCCACACGAGCTCCCTCGTTAAGCCGGGCTGTCATCAGGGCGGTTTGAAATGTGCTTGGATATGACTGATGACCTGAGGATATTCAGGAATATCACAGTGCCTCCTCTGCCTCACCACAGCAGGAAAATCGTGAGGACAGCTTCACAAATTCACAAAATGTTAAAAGAAAGATTGGGAAGCCTTGTGCGGCTCGTATTTTTTGGACCTTCACTGTCACAATTCAGCAAATGATGGCTAAAATGTTAGTTTCGGCTGTACACATAATTCAGCCATCTACTTAACTGGAGAGGTAAATATGGAACCATAACTAAAATTATCTCCAGGCAAAACAGCTTCACCTCACTATAGTGGAAACACTGGCATGAACCTGCCAACAGTCGCTTGTCACACAGTTGTCATTTTATATAAATTTCATTCCACATTTTTAAATTATTGGGAGTTCTTTCAGCATCAGCTCCAAACAAGATGCCTAGTCTTAAATTTTTCCCATTAGTAATAATGTTTTTTTCTAGATATTGCTTGAAGTTTTCTCTTGCTTTGGAAAGACTTGCTTATTAACATATGTCATAGACAATGAGAATCCTTGTTTTTTAACATCACATCATTCAGTAAGATGCTCCTGCAAAGGCTTTCTTAAAGAGCCACAGTGGCAGTCCAGATGACCAGCTTCCAGGAGAGGGTCAGCACAATTTAATATGCAGATCATATTGCAGTAGCATCACAATTTCATGGTGTCTTCAAGGGACTTTGGAAGTGCTGACTTAAGCACTTCTGTCTCACGTGTGCTGGTGCTCGTTGATTAAGTTGTCCTGAAATGGCAACGCTGCCAAAGCCTAAAATCCATGCATGTGACTGACATCGACATTCAGTTGTAATTTTGAATGATCATGGATCATTTTTCTTCCATTTAATGCTCACATTACCTCAGGATTTTTCAAAGTACTTGTTTTTTGTGTGTTAACTAATACTCATTAGGTCAAATTGCTCCCTTGGAAGAATAAAAAGTCTCATCTTCAATTTTACTCTAATCTCATCCTGTGATTTAATGCCACCAAATTAACCTAATTTCTTTATGTTTTTAGGTTCTACGATGTTCCTAGTTTGACTTATTCAGAGCCGCTGAGCCATGACGACAGGGACGTCTCCTACTGGCGGAGGCGAGGCCAGGACTTCAGCATTCTTCTGGACTATGCTGATGGCAGAGAGCTGAGGGCCTCTGCTGGAGCGTGGAGGCCCCAGGCCTTGATCACAGCAGAGGAATACAGGGCAGAGAGGCAAGCGCAGCAGCTATGGGAGGACATTTCTTGGTTAAGAGACCCAGACGCAGGCCCCGGTCAGCTGAGGGTGACCGGGGAGAGGAAGTGCCAGAGCCTAGGCACCGAGGAGTGGAGGCCTGCTGTGGGCCTGGGACGGCAGTTGTCGGACGGGGACGGAGAAAGGTGGGCTCAGGACCAGTACCGCCTAAGGACGCCTGAAGGGTTTTTCCACCCTCGAACTAAAGCAAAGTCTCAGTCTCTCCCCAGAGTTTTGTCCCCAGAAGGAACTGATGGCCGGGAGTTAATTCCATCAAGGCCGAGCCTGCCTGAAAGACAGCGGCTAAACAGCACTGTCTTCTCTGGACCTTATAGTAGGTACATCTATGGTGGCGTGAGGGACCGGTGGGGGAGGAATATCGGGCCAAGCAGCCATGTTGCACTTTTACCAAAGCCCAGGTTCAGTAGGCCTTTAAAGCCTCCGTCATACGAGATTCACCAGCAGACTAGGGGTAGCGCAGAAATGCTTGCTATAGACCAGGGTGCCAAACAAAAAGACAGGTCTATCTATTATCCAAGGATTGGGGACCTGAGACATGACTATTTCGCACAACAGTCTGCCCTCACAGGAATGGAGCCCCCTGGCTACATCCCACCCCCATCTTATAAAAGGGTCCTACCCCCAAGAGCAGTTTCCATGAACCGTAACGAGATGGCGAACTTGAGATGGCGGGCAGAAGCCTTGCAGATGCCCTTGTCAGACCCCGGAAGGTGGCTCACCAGACACTCGAGTGGCTCGTGGCTGGAACAGTACGTTGATCGTAGTGTGTCCTATCGCAAACAGGTGCAGGTACATTCCGGACATGAAGAACAACCAAGTCATGCCCGTCAACTGCCCACAGAAGACCCAAGAGTAAAGCAAAACTCAGGAGGGCCTGGCGGAACTTCTCTCACCGACTCAGACAAGATCCGTAACACGAACAAAGAGACTCCGCCTGCTAAGGTTACAGGACAATCTACAAGTGATAGTGCCTTTCCTCCCCAACCGGGGCCAGCTCTCAATACCGAAACTCGCAAAACAGCTCCCAGTGACAACGAAAGCAGTAACCGATGGTGCAACAGGGGTATTATTAGAAAAAGTGAAAGCGTAGGTCCCGAACAAAGCCGTAGTCAGTTTTTTCCTTCATCTATTCTGGGTAAACCACCACCTCCGCCATGTAAGCCGGCTGACCAGGGTGTCACTGAGACAGTGACAGAGGTAAAAAAGGTTGAACAACCTGAACCACCAGAAAAAGACAAAACCAAGAATCTTAAAAAGAGGCTTAGTGAAACCATTTTTTGTTTGGTGTCAGTTCCTGTAACTCCACAGCTCACCGGTACAATCCGCGATCAGAATAATAACAATGAAAAGTCACCGGACCCTGCAGACAGCCCCAGTGACAACAAAACTGGCCATTTAACAAACCAAAGTCTCCAAAGCACATCTTCAGCTGAGGCTGAGCTGCAAGCACTAACTGGTAGCATAGCGAGCAGCAAAACGAGCAGTCGAGCGAGCAGCAAAATGTTTAAAAAGTTACCCTGTAGGCCCCCGAAGATCAATCATTACAAGGAGCTGAAGTTGTCAGGATCCTGGCCTGCAAACCAGTACCGAGACCAGGAGACACAAACTAGCCCGGAAGCCCGAAAACCTGAAAACAAGGAAGCACAACAGGACCCTGTTCCTCCTGGCACCGAAGTCCCCCTTGATAAGAGTGCCGTCGTGGGCTCCACCTTCACTTTTCCTCTAAAGGGAGTAAAAAGCCTGAAGCTGTCGAGTAACAGCGCCTTCTCCCTGACCTCCACTTTCTCCAACCAGCTGAACAAGAGCACAGCTCAGCAGCCAGCAGTACCACCCTCAGGAAATGTGGAGGAGGCCAAGCCAGCAGCAAGCAGTGGGCAGGAGGCCTTCGAACAGTTCCTGCTGAAACCGACTGCCCAGCGACCGTGGGATGCCGTCAAAGAGCTGGAGACCATCAAAAAAGAAGTCCAGGAGCAGCAGCAGCAGCAGCAGCAGCAGCAGCAGCAGCAGCAGCAGCAGCAGGGCAGCAAACAGCCCAGTGTGGACAAGTGCATAGAGGACCTTAACGAGGCCTACAAAGACATCTTGGAGCTGGGCACTGCCAGCAATAAAGTCCCCAATGGTTCCGTTCAAATTCCCGAGCGTATTAAAATCCGACTGACATCCGAACCTCTCAACAAGCCCAGCAGCCTTAGGCGCAGTGCAGTAAGCTGGTCTGTTGACCCAGAATACAGGGAAGTGAAGAGCGCCTTCTCCCGGCCGGCAACCAAGTCGGTAACCTTCAGCAAGCAGCTCAGAGAGGAGCTGCCGGTCCCGCCTCGGGAGACAGGCTTCAGAGAATACAGGGTTGTTGCTCATCTGTCGCGCAGGAGGAGTAACGATGGCCGGACGGTCAAACTGGACCTGCCAGACGAGCCCATCGAGACGCCGCTTAGTGACTTCAGTCCAACCATGCACACCACAGCTGCTGAGGTTCCCTGGGCAGACAGACAGCCCATGCAGGATGCCTCGACGCTCACTAGCCCTCCCGATTACGAGGACATATGCCAGGCTTTGCGTCAGACGAGGGACCCAGCAGATGCCAGCAAAGCGCCTGCCGGTCTTTCAAGAGCAAACGACACAGAAGCCCTTCAAGATCTCAGCAGTGAATCAGAGGGGGAGTGTCCGATTTGTAAACGAGAGCTCGAGAATCAGATGAGACAGGGTCCGTTGCCTCCGCTCCACGAGGAGAACAGCTCAGACAGCTCAGTCAATCAAAATGGCAGTCCGCCCCAAAGTGCTGCATCAGAAAGTCCGGCGGAAGATGCGAAACCGGAGGAGCCAAATGACTCCATTTTGAAACAGTCAGGGTCTGACCTGTGCGCTGAAACAAAAGAGCAAGATTCACTGACACAGGAAAATGTGGGAGAATGTGAAAATACAGACAACGCTCAGGCAGAAAACTCAGACAGTTTGAATATGGTTAATTCTGCTGAGAGTGTACCAGCCAGTGGAGCCACAGAGGATGCGTCTTCTGCATCCACAACATTGCCAACCGATCTACCAACAGACCTCCAAGTCACAGAGGAACAGAGTGGGAACGAAAACGTCCTGAAGGAAAGAGAGTCGGATGCGACTGAAGCCATCACAGTTGACGAACCCGACAGCGAAGCGGTCAAGCAGCTGGAGGAGGGAGGCGAGGGACAAGGCGAAGCAAAGCCCGACAGCAAGAAGGAGCAAGAGAAGAAGCCATTAGCTGTCCCAGAGCATAGACTCGGTCTCCGGACTCATCTGGGCCGCGACCACCCGGGGTTGCCAGAGTTTCCACCAGACCGGCTGCCACTTTCAGTGCCCCCGAATCTGGACCGCAGACTGTCTCTCAGCCTGGAGGGGGAGCGGAGGAGCAGGGGCCCCTCCCACCGGATGGAAGCCTTGCAGAACAAGCTGGCCATCTCTCCAGGTCGAGTGGCAGTGGAACGACTGGGCCGGATGAGAGACGTGGACGTGATGTATCGCATGAGGCGCCTGAGCATCAGGAGTACAGACTCTGGGGAGGGCGAGGGGGAGGCGGAGGGGGAGGGGGAGGGGGAAAAGGAGGGGGAGGGGGAGGGGGAGGACAAGGAGGAACAAGCAGAGGAGCTCCATCCTGCTCCTGAGAAAGACAACGAGAACAATCAAGAGGTCACCAATTCACAGCAGGTCTCCGAAGAGACAGTGTTGCAAGATGAGCAGGAGTCATCTCTCTCAGGTATGATGTCGTCATGACAAGGAAATAAACATAAAAAAACATCAAAGATTATCGACAATTATCCCACTTTACCAAACCATCCATAACTTTCCCAGTTAAATACATATTAACCTCGTGGTTTTTTTTGCTTGCATGAATTTACAAGATCCCAGAAAGGCAGGAGGAAAAACCAACGCAGCCCTTTAAAATGTTTGCTCTTTGCAATGTAGATTTCTTGTTGTTATCTGCCCATTAACAATGCATGCTTCAGAGCGCCTGAAGACTAAACCCCGACTGTACATGAGGATTTTATTTAAATGCTGAATGATGTATGAGGAAGTCAGGCATAAGTAATTGTAAGCATATGGCTTCTTAAAAAACAGCTTTTGTATGCTAAGTGACAAGTCATTTTGACCCAAGTTGAACAACTGTTTAAGATGGCTCGAACAAACGTTTACTAATCCTGTGATTTTTTAATGTAAATATCTATTCATCAATAACCTCCATTAAAAAAATAAAACATTTTAAACATACATTTTAATCTTGTAGATAGGGAAGAAAATATAAACCCAAATTCAGACACTTTAGGCTCTTTTCTTGGGCCATGTCTATTTCTGTTTTCCATTCGTTCATTGTCGCTGCTACTACAAAATGTTTGGCACCTACTCGACCAGGTTTTAAAATGAGCTCAAAACATGACATCAGCAGAGTGCAGACCACTGATTGGCCGAGGCATGGCACCATTGGATCAGTTGCGAAAACAATTTGTTCAAAAGAATCAAACCAACAACATGCATTGTCTCCACTGCTGCAGTGTGTTTATTTTAACAACAAATGATGACTGAAACACAAGTTTCAGGTCACGTTGCTATTGACGACCCTATCTATGTTGGGGTGTTCCATGCTTGTAATGGAAAACTAACAAAAACCGTGTAGAGTGGAGCAGAAAGAAATGGAAAGAGAACCCTTGAAGTTTTCCGACCACTGATACGTTATATTTGAATTTGAGTAAAAGGGTTGTCTTGAGTTTTTCGACTGCTGTTTTTCTCACTTGCCTGTTAATGTTAGAAAAACTTCACTTGTGAAACATTCTAAAACATGGGTTAAAAAAAAGCGTGCTTCTGTGAATGATTATTTGTCTTCTTCATGTCCCAGAGTCCCGTGATCACAGCCGAGGGAAGACAGTGTAGAAAGACTGCGTCCGTCATCTCCATCTGAGGTTTTTAGCTCCAACACTGTGACCTGGCTGCCAACTAGAATGCCTTCATCCCATCTTGACACTGAAATGGCCTTCTTGTCCGACAAGAGCATTGTGTATACCCTCACCCTCGGCGCTGCGTTGACTTCTAAGAGTGCTGTTCCACTGCCAAAGGGAGGAGCCCCTTTAACTTGTGGGGCAACTTCCAACCCCCCGAATCCCTCCCCAGCCTTCCCAAACTGACTTTCTGGTGCCCCGTCTGTCCTCCATTCCCAAGCCCAGACACCCCCCCTTCCCCCCAGAGGGTCTCTACTAGTTAGTCTCCTTGTAGCGGCTTGTCCTTTCTATTCTATCCTCCCTATGCTTTTCTCATTGGCAGACATTATGCAATTCTATCGTGCATACTCGAACTCTGAGAAACGTCCATCGCGAAAAAAGCGTTTCTTTTTCGCATAGTTTGTTTACGAGCGAGCTCTTAAGGATATGAATGTAAGTGTTTATGTTAAACATAACGTAGACATAGATAGGTTACTGTCACAAACCTGTTCTGTTGCATTTAAACTACACCAAAATAAACTGCGTATCTGATTGTGGTGCGGCGACAGCTGTATTAGAACTGGACATCACTGTCTTTGGCTCAAGAACTGTTTTGATTTTCAGATGAGATAAATCAGCCTTTCTTTTTTTAAAACAACATTGTGCCCTTTCTCATTGCTTTTTGTACACACTGCAACCATAACCCGCGGAGCTCTTCAGTGAAGAGTGATTCTTTATACCACATGACGTATTAGATCAGTGACTTGTTTTTGGGCTGGAGAGGGAGATTTTTCTTTTCCTTTTCTGAACCAGATGCCCCATTCCTGGTTGGATCATGTGGAGTCTCTGATTAGTCCCGCCCCCCTCCCCCGTCCCCCACCCCTCCCAATCAATCCGATGTACAGCTCCCATTTCCAGGTAATTTCAGGAAGCAATAAAGGCACAGATTGAGTTGAAAAGGTAGTCAGCAACTTTGATATAAGATGGATTTAGGGATTTAGGTTAAAAAAACAAACAAAAAGATTTTTAAAAAAGTAGAGCAATATTGTTGTACAAACAGCTCAGTGGTTTAGAGGAGCTACCTATAGGAACCATTGTCAGGAGTCTTAATGTGAACATGTCATTCTGATCATATTACAGGGAAATGGAAAACATGTCAGGGTATATGGGAGCTTAACAGGGGGTGGGTGCTTTTACTTCACAATATATATCTATGTTCATACATCTGTATCGCAAAGAGACATTTCATGAATATTTATTTTTGTTATCATCAAATTGTGAATCAGTTTGCATAATGTACAAAATAAAGTATATTTTAAATATTTTAAGAGAAATTTTGTATTTAGCCATGAAATTTTATTTCCCCACACAACTTGTACGAAGCTGAAAGTATCATCTGTGTGTACAGTATCATATTGAGAGTAAACATAATTTTTCTAGTGCTTTAAAATGGGAAGAGAACGCTATAGGAAGGGACGGCCCTGTGGTGTGCCTTGATCACACGGTTGGGTTTCAAGTGAGTGATTAAGGGTCCGTCGCTGCCAGAGTAGACGTGATGGGAACTTTTTGATTGTGCCATGATTTCCTCTTTGATAGTGCTTTTTTCACAGAGTCACTGTTGGACGCTTGTTGTGATATTCGACACATTAACCCATCCTCAGCTGTACCTCCTGTGTTGGTTGTCAGACATGTCCTGTGTCTTCTTTTTGTCGTTGTATGTCTTCCAATTTGAGACCATGTACCGTTCTGTTGTTGGTTCTTCGAGAAATGTTTAGAAATAAAATTGGGAAGGTTTTTTTTCCATTTCTTTTTCCCTCTTCCCATCCCTTCCTCCTCCCCCTCCTTTTACTCCTTCTACCTCCCGACTTTCTTTCTCTGGTTCTTTCATTTCACGGCTTGTTCATTTTGTGTCAACTGCTCTGCTGTCAAACACTTGCACTGAAGGGTGCAATGCAGTGTGCTACTTTCTGCTAAAAAAAAAAAACAACAACCCAACACATATCTGTAAAGTCAAACAGAATGAAAGAAAGTTGTTTTGCGATTGAAAGTAGTCAAATAAGCTAAATAATGACTCAAAAAAATCTTTGTATGGGTTTGGACGAGTTTGCAGTAAAGCGATTTTCTTCAGCATCAGCGCTGTTGCATTGAAGTAATGTATCAACAACAGATTCAACCGCCACTGTTCAACCACTCGAGTATCACTTAATTGTTATGTAGCATTTTTACAGTTGTAGCATTTTATCAACTCAGATTTCTGTCTTGTAGTCAAACATTTCTTGTAAATTTGAAGGAATCATGTCGCCTTATTGCGTGTGCATCACATTATACTGCAGGAAATGCCAAATATTAACGTACTAAGCACTGTTTCACACCTTAGGTTTTTACAAACAACTCACGGCTCCGCCAGCCCCTCTGCTCTGAGAGGCACGGTAGCATTGTGGATAGTTTCTGCTCTTCGTGCTGTTATTATCTGTAGGAACATTGAAGCAAAACTGTGAACTTCAAAGAAACAAAGAAACAAGAAAAAAAAAAGGCAGAGCAAGATTCAGCGTTTCCAGACGAACTCATCGTCAGCATCACAGGGAGGACAAGCTGGCACGCCCATAATTACTAACGCATCTCATTTTCAATTCATTTTGAAGACTGAGCCTCAGTCTTGTGTGTAAACTGCCCCTGACAACATTTAAATAGCGATTTCAGTGCATAACGCCCCTCCCCCCCTCAATAATTGGCATGTCAGATACACTTGAACATGGTGTCATTTGACTTTTTTGTACTGCAGGTTACGTGCAACATGAAGTAATTATGCACACTTGTAATATTTTCTATTTTCATATGAGATTTAAGTGCTTTTTGTACTCACAGACATCTTTTTTTCTTCCTTGCATTAGATGCAAGAGAGAGGAGAAAAAAAATGTTTTTCATAAAGTATATTTGCATTTGGTACTCCAATAGTAAAACCAGTGGGCAAAACATTATGTTTCATAAGTTCATTTAAGAAAAAAAAAACTATGCCAAGTATTTAAAAGCTATTTTTAGAGTAAAATCAAATGAATTCATTCATTTTTTTCTTTAAAACATGCCTTTACCTTTGTAACTATATATATGAGCATAATCCATAGTCATATGATTGTGCTACTGTTGTATGATACTGCAGTCTGATTCATAAATAAACTCTTTGCATGAAAACTGTGTTTGTTATCAGTTGGTGTACCACATATTTGATATTATTTTGCCAAATCCACTGTGGAAAATAATGGCTCTTGGTTATTTTGTTGAATATTTTCAGAAAGATTCAACTTTTGCTGTCCAAAACTGTATGCAAAAAATACACACTACAAACTATGTAGTCATCTGCAAGTTCAGCAACAACACTGTTATAATTAGGTTTCATATTTACCAACATATAGACTAGATATTTCGCTTTCAAACAGGCGACTTTACCCTCTGTGAAACGTTGAGGGAGTGAAATCTGTATGTGCGTCGGTACGCGTGTGCTTCCACACATGTACGCCTGTGTACCGGCAATTGCAGCCCAATTATCCTGCCAGACTGTCACACTGAGCTCCACTTGCTGGATCAAAGCGTTGGCAAAGACAATACTCGTGCTGAACCTTGTAAAAACCTCTCAGCGTGCTCCCTGAGTCTTGGAGGGCATCCACCCTCTTTAAATTCCTCCATGGCTGAGAAGCAACATCAAATCGTCCTCTGATACATTCTGTTTTTGATCATTGTGGAGACAAGGTGCCATCTCACATGTGTCTCATTCCTAGTGGTAACATGTAGGAAGTAGGTGGGCTGAAAAGGAGGATAAGGGTTACTACAACACATATGGCTTAAGAAAAGGTTAATAGCTGTAATAATTAATGGAATGCAGTTGAGGTTGCCAGATCTGATCGACAGTATCCATCCCAACTCAATGAGGAGGACACAACAAATAATCAAACCTCCAAGTTTTTACTTCATCTAGACAACACTTATTTTTTTGCTATTTTCAGAAGTATGTCTCATCAAACAAATGAATCATTTCAAATGGTTGAAGAAACGCCAGGTGCCACCTACACAACCCCACACCCAGAGTGTCTGCTGCTGCTGAGCCCTCATGGAATTACGAGGTGCCACAACTACAAGGTACGCCAACAAAACAATGATTGAAAAACAGCATTTGATAAAAAAGAAAAAATAGATTATTTTACCGATTTTTTTAAACAACAAAGTCATTGTTTGCAAACAGTCACAACTTACTTGTGAACATTTCTGTCACGATTCAACAATGGTAGCTGAGTACAAATTGTGGTTCTGACGTAATATTTCTAACGAGCAGGAACTTGCTAAATATAGTAATAAATCGGGTACAAAAACACAACTCTGACCTGTGTCCTGGATCCTTTAGAGCTTTAAGAGTTTCTTTTTGGGGGGGTTGGAGTTATTCCGTCTCAGTTCTGCAGGCCCCACCATCGC
>JAUESF010000041.1:4441362-4451511 GCA_032274765.1 Malacoctenus tetranemus
TGTGTTTGTGTGTGTGTGTGTGTGTGTGTGTGTGTGTGTGTGTGTGTGTGTGTGTGTGCGTGTGTGTGTGTGTGTGTTTTGGGTCGTGTATGGGTTGCGCGTGACAGAGGGGGAGCGTGTGACTCTGGAGGCAGTTGCTCGGCTCTCTGCACCTGCTGCGACCGTCAAAACGAGCGGACAGGTTTACAGGCCAGTCTCATGCTCGACCCGCTGCCACCGGCTGGGATGAAAATATAGACGGGCACAGACTCCCATGTGCTGCAAAAGTGGGCGGCGCCCTGCTGTGAAACGGCTATTTATTTGCTGATTGCCAAAGTTAGCTCGTACAACACCACATAACACCATTTGTTTTCTTCCTCATCACGTCTTTGCTCGCAGGCAACCTCAAGGAGGTTTTTTTCTTTCTGAATATTTCAGTCGTGTCGGCATCAGCTCATTGACCTGCTCTCGAGTCGACAACAAACAGTTGCACAACCAGTTGTTTCAACAGAACTGTTTGAGAAGAGTGAGCTGTCTCCATCCTCCCCTCATCTTTTGACACCAGAGGCACTGAGCTTGTCAGGATGCACAGCTGCACACAGCAGCCTGCAGGCCTGCTAACATCCTGCTCCTTTTATCTGCTTGTTTGAACCACGCAGGAGAGTCAGCTCTGCACTGAGGATGCTCATTGTTGTTGCAGCGTAAATCATAGCAGACGATGGTTCGATGTTTTGGCGTTTTTTCACATCATCTTAAAGTTCTTTTATGTGAAATTAGCATTAGCATGCTGCTATAGTTTAAAAGGCTCTGGGGTTATGAAATACAGTCAGTTCAAGTTTCCTGCTGAAAAGCTTAACAGAGTTGCTGCAATGATTTCAACATGCAACATAAGAGAGCTGAAGGAGGATTAAAGAGGCAAGACGGAGTTTTCTAATAATACTGCCACCTGTGGCCAAACACAGAACTGCAGCACTCTTCTGCTCGTTCGTGTTGTGCCCGCTCCTACAGCACACTTCAGAACACAATAACCCCCTACGAAGAAGACGCTGATTCACGAGACCGATGATCACAGAGGTAAGAAAATGATTTTTCTGACAGCGTAGGACAAAAGTTTGTGTGAAGGAAAAACTGGGGCTATCGAAAATAAATGTAACATCTTTGGTGCCACACACACAATAAGTCTTTGGGTGATCCTACTTCTCCTTTAGTGTCAGATTATTATGTACTTCAATAGAAACACTGCTGTAAATTTACGGGCGACTGAAAGGCCACAGAACAGCCCACACTCGGGCACTAAACGAGGCAATCTATGAACACACCCATGATCACTTCAAAACGTAAATACTCTGGTTTACAAGCCTTCGCTTTAGGCGAGCATGCTATCGCTAACCCTAAAAGAATGTACTCACAGACATACAACCGGTAATTGTAAATTGAGAACAACACAGGGTCGTTTTCAACGGTCAGTGTTGTCTTTTCTTACCTTTTCAGTAGAAAGAGCCATTTCAGGGCCTCTTTTTATTCCCAACGCGGCTCTGAGCTCCCTCCAAGACTCAAATGCGTATCCGATATTGACCGTTGTCTTTGCCCGGCGCCGGTCGCTGTCAAGCTTTGACTTTTTAACAGCGCTTGAAAAGGTTTTCTGTTACTTTCTTCACCTTACACGGAGTTGCCATTGGTGTCTGAGTTGAGCTGGATGCCGGTCGCTTATGAGTATCCACAAAGTCCATATTCCATACAGGGCTTCGGTTGTTCGCGAAGTTGGACCCATTCAACGTGAACGCGCTTGACGTCACATCCGCAGAGACAGCGCGGGAAGTTCCGACCCGAAGTAAATTATAAAAATCAGGCTCCAGGTTTATAGATGTATTGGTGCTGAACTACTGAGGTGTCGGTCTGCTCATGACACGAAAACATTTGTGCAGTAATCTCTCATGCAAAAAGTGTCAAACATATGGCCCATGGGCAAAAATGAGCCCTCCAGGGGGTCTAATCCTACCACAGGATGATGATACAGAGTGTGAAAAGTACTTAGGTTCATTTTACTGAGCCAATTTGTGATTTTTGATTCAGTTGAGAATAAATGATGATTTAAGCATTTTTCTCCAATATATAAAGGTTGTCACTTGAATAGTTTGATTAAGCTTTTTGGAGCACCGTATTTTCACTGCGCTTGTGTTTCCTTAAATGTGTTTCTGAATGTTTCTGACCTAAAGTTTCCGGGCCTAAAGTTTTCACACCGATATTAACCAGCTTTGCATTCATATTATCTGTCTGGGCCGGTTGTGTGTGGCCCGCTGACAGTAAAAAAGCTTGACAGTCCCAAGTTCACCAAAACTAAAAGGAAACGTGACTCATGCAACAATGTTGAAGCTTTGGTGAAACTGTCAGGTCAAGATTAGGTTGTTCTCTTTGTTTGAATTATCTGATGTGACTCAGGAGTGACTAGAAAACCATGGAGTGTTTTCTGATGTTTCGAACTATTAAGGGTAAATAAAACCTTCAGTTTAGTGTTTTTTTGTCAACAGATACATCCACTTCTTATCCAACATGTCTTCGTGTTCAGGCAAGAACTGTTTCATTTTCACCCGTTCATCGGATCCTTCTTCAGTCTGAAAGGCCAAAAGTTGAAAAGCTGGAAAAATGAGACGTAGAAATCAGAAACTATGCAATACATCAAACTGAACACATGTACTGATGTAACCTTTTTGTCTGCTCATGAGCTGCTACAAGCTGCTGCCTGATGTTGCATAATGTGAAGATGTTTCTGGATGTTGCGCTAAGAAAGGATTGCCAAATCCCAAAGTAACCATTTCTGGGCTGACCTCCTCCTCCTCCTCCTCCACCTCCTCCTCCTCCTCTTCCTCCTCCTCCTCCCTGGTGTTGTGTCTGTCTTTCCTCTCGCCTGCTCCCTCTAAGAGTTGCCGAACTCGTGCGTCTCTCTCCTCTGTGCTCATCGATATCCATATAAGAGCAGAGCAGGCAGGTTTCTGTGCTGAGCGTCAGTCAGAGTTGATGCAAGACAGCCGAGAGGAACGCGGATCTGGATCTAAAGAGGGAATGCCAGAGTAAATGTTTGAAGGAGCGAGAGGGGATGACGGTCCCAGCTGTGCTGCCTCAAGCTCCCATTTGACCTGTCTGCGTGTGTGCTGCTCGTGTGTCTGTGTGTGTTTGTGTGTGTATCGGATATCTTTTGTAAAAATGAACAAAGTTTCTGACTGCAAACTTGAAGAAGTTTGAAACGTGTTGATCAGTAAGAATATGGCTACATGAACTATAGGAGAAAGATCTTCATCTGAACCACATTAAATTTGGCAACAATTTCAAATCAGACTCAAGGTGATCCCAAAACTCCATCACTGAACATAAAGACAGAGTGAATGAAGAGAAATATCGAGGGTGAGAAAGTCCGGATATAGGTGAGACACTGCAAAACAGCAACAAATGCCACAAGCAGTTAAAACAGTCTTTTCATTTGTTGTCTGTTTGCGTCTCAGGATTCATCCTTTTTCAATAAAGTGACAAAAAAGACATTTACCTGTTGGAAGTTGCAGTGGCTTCCGACCATTTTTCATAGGAGCCCCACAAACTGCCTCAAAGAAAGACTGTCGGCCTCCTCTTGGATCTTTGGTTTGCCAAACTGTGGTGGAAACACACACTCTCGAAAACAAGACCTTAAAATCAGAACAACAGGAAGTTTCATCGGTTTGCTTTAAAGATTCCAGGAAGTCTTTTATTTAGTTACCTTCAGAAATAGCAGGAAGAGAGCATTTATTCCACAATGAGGTGTTCCAAAGTTATTGCACATTCAGCTCATAGTTTGCTCTTATCTGTATAAACATTGGCTGAACAGATCCTTCCCAACGAACCCTTAAAACTAATGAGAACATTCTGTGAGAGACAAACTGTCAGTGACAAATCCAAACATTTGTGTATTTTTGTACCCTGAATTAAAAAGAGACAATCGCTCATCTAGTTTCTTAGGCATTAAGTGATAAATTAAGCCTGCAGATCATATCATAAACCTGTGAACGACTCATGTTGTTTGATACAAGTTTGCATGTTGTCATCGGCTAAGCCACCCAGAGTCTCTCGTTTAGCTCTGAGGATTACGTCTCATGCTCGCGTGGTTTACTTCTAAAAATGTTTTATGAGTGACGTCTGGCCTGTTTTGATGAATTACATAAAACAATCGACGCGGAGGAAGCGAAGGACAGGATGTGTCGTCTGTAATATAAAAAGCTAGATGAGAGAAACCGGTGAAACAAAAGAAATGGATGCAGGAGAGGTGAGGCGATAAAAGGCAGAGAAGGGAGACGAGCAGATGATAACAAAGACCTGAGGGGTGAGCCGCAGAGAAAACAAGGAGACGACGCCGGCCTGATAAACAGGGGCCGGCCGGCCAGCCGCCTCACAGGGTGACCCTCTTCCCAGGCAGCCACTCACAACACACGTTGCCTTATTAGGGGCGTCTACTTGGAGCAGAGGCTGACCTGAGCAGGCGGCAGCGCTGGTGGGGGGGGAGAGTTTGTGTGTGAAAGGGTGAGAAAAAGCATCGTGCAGAGGAGGCGACTGTGAGTCAGCGAGATCCAGAGAGCGTGCAGACTGTTTTTGTAGGATGCAGATAAACAGCAATGACACGAGGCCTCTGATGATTCTGATCAGTTTATCTGTGTTGGCAGTTAAATTTTAACTTGAAATTTGAATTAATTGTCAGACAGAAACACATACTAGCTTCTGAATTTGTCTTGTTTGGGACAAACCAGATGACCTGAAGAAAACCTACAATGCTTTTCATTTAAGGGAGAGATTATCTCACTGACTCACTCTCTCTCTCTTCTACCTGAAGCCAAACTACCTGCAGTTTGGTGTTTCAGCTTCCTGGCTTGCAGCTCCTTTGGGATTAGGCTCCACCCTCTTTATTTACTCTGCAGAAGAAGCCGGTCCTCTTCTCTGTCCTCCTCCTGGAGACCTGCAATCTCTTCTGGCGCTCCTGCAGAGTCCTGATGAGCTCCTGCAGACTCTCCTTCTCCTCCAGGAGCTCTTGTTTGTAATAGGGAGGTCTGTAATCTTTAACTCCCTGAATGTCTGCGGACGTTCCGGGCTGGAATCACTCTTTTACAATATTCATTCCAATGAATGGATCAAATAGTTTTGTTGGTACCTAGAAGGGCGAGAACAGGTTGCTGTTGTCACGTCTGGGAACCTGAACTCAACTTCGATCCATCTGTCTAACTGGATATTTCCCCCATCACGAGTGATGAATGTAAAATCATTGACGGGTCAAATTTGAACATCTGATTGGTGTTTCTTCTTCCAATCCAGACACACTCAGTGGCGTTGAAGGGGTCTCTTGGGGCTCCAAGCAACCCCCCCCCCCTCTTGTCGTTTCTGTGGTGAAGTGCATTTTGGCCGCCCTAGGGGGCAGCCTTGGGGCCCCCCCTATTTGCCGGGGCTCCAAGCAACTGCCTGCCTTGCCTGTCCGCACGCTACGCCTCTGGACACACTGAAGACATTTTGGTAACTGCGTTCCAAGCCGCAGTCATCTCAATGCCTCCAATGCTGCACTGTAAAAAGTTTGTGTCTGATTTTACGACCTTGGTGTTTTTCTTCGACTGCTGAGGGCTGATGAACTCGTAGACTCATGTCTGCACACGTTATGTTTCATGTTGACCATTTATCTCGCTCTGCAGACGTATGAAATACTCTTTGTCATCACTTTTTCAAACACTATGTTGTAAACTTCGCTTGCATGATCGTTTCCCAATAATGAAACTATTTATTAGTTCTGGTTTTTGCAGCCAAACCAACTGAAAACTTCATGATGACATTCGTCTAATAATACTTGGTTGCAGGTTTCAGAGGTTTGACAGCATGCAGTCGTCTTGGCCCGAGTGGGCCTGATGCGTGCGTGTGCAAAGCCACAGTCTGACTTCCAGTAGTCCTGGACCCCACACCACCCCCTGCAGTCCTGCTGGCACCCTCCTCCAATCCTGTTCCAGAGTTTTTATCATCAAGGCTAATTTCTGCCTGTAATCTGATTAGGCCTCTGAGCTGCTTTAGCACCCTGCTGTGCTCTCTCTCTCTCTCTCTCTCTCTCTCTCTCTCTCTCTCTCTCTCTCTCTCTCTCTCTCTCTCTCCAGCACCCTTGCGTGCACACACACGCTGACATATACACTGACACGCACACACATGCACACACACACTCACACACACACTATAGGACTACCAGTCTGCAGTCTGCAGATTGCATTGTAGCTTGCCTCCGCTATAGCTGCGTGCGTGTCCCTGTCTGTATATGTAAGTGTCTGCGTGTGTGTGTGAGTGTGTGTCAGTGTGTTAATGTGTGTTTGCATCGACACTTCCATCCCTGCTTGTGTGCTTGCTGATAGCGACCCCTCATCTCCGCTGCTGCTGCTCTTGCTGTCCATCCTCACCATCACTGCCTGGGTGACCGGAGGGGGCGTCTCACAGCGGGCTGTGTCCCCCCTTTCTTCTTCTCCTTAAACATGTTTCGAAACCCATGGATTTCTAGTTACCATGTGAACCATGAGCAGCCCTACGGCCCAGGTAAGGCCTGCGGAGGAGGAAGCATCGGCTGGTCTGGAGTGTCTTTGTGGGAGACTTTGTTGAGGCTTTTTAACGCCTAACTGAAGGAAATGTTAAAGTTTTTAGTGCTTTGTGACTCAGGTGCTTTGAATTCTTTGGCATCGTATTTTCTCAGTTTATTTAGATAAAAATAAGAGAAAATATTGACTTATTCTGTTGGATGCATTCAGGAATGTTTGGACATTTTAACCAGCTGCAGACAGTGTCGATGAATATCCATAAAATGATGCTCTCCACAATTGATTGCATCAAATGTGAGTTTTGTATTTGTAAAGTTCTATCAAGAACGTAATGTGGCGATTTGCACAATATCAGTGACACAAATCTTCTTCTCTGCGTTTGTCCGTCACGACTTCCCTTCTTTGTAACATCATTGGCCGTATTGTTGAAGTTGAGGTCTCTTCATGTGCCACACAGATTGTGTGGGAGGCAAAAGGCTGGTTTACTCGGGGAGTCTATTTTGCACCTCTGAATATTTATAGAAAATCCTTCTCTCCTCACCGTGCTCACTTTGGAACCGTCAGCAGCCTAAGCTGCTCTCTGGCACTGCCAGCCTTGAGCCGCGCGCTGCGTGCTTTGTTGACAACCTGCAGCCGTTTCCAAGGAAGGGAGGACTGACACCAGTACCAGGGACTTTCCACCGGAGGAACTCAGTTGGCGGCACTTCAACCAGTTACATACGCAGACAAACACATGCACACGTGTTGCTGACAGAAACATGTTTGTCAATTATAGATGAAGAAATGTGAAGGATTGTTGCATATAGAGTTCCCAGATGAGTATCAGCGGCTATATCGAGGGGGTAAACATGTGGTGAAGAACATTTTAGCAAAGGAAAATAGAAAGTGACAGAGTTCCTCTGTGATGTCCGACTCCAGACTCACATCCTGTCAATGGTCGAACCTCGACGCTCATCGGCGTCACGTCCAAAGAAGCACCAAGGCCTTAAACTTGATACTTGTTGGGACTCTGCCTCCATCCCTGCCATTTCCAACGCGACACTTTGTGCCCTTCACAAAGTTGCTCTGTATTGCCACACAGTTGTCAGAAGCCAAAATAAGTCCAAGGTGTTCTGGAGGCGTCCGTAGCCGTAAGACGATGCGTCTGCTATACTGGGAAAACTTTACAAGAGGCTGCTGTCGCTGTGACTCGAGGGTGGGCGGGTCGGCTATCAGCCCGGAACTGGACGTGAACTTCTTGCCTGTCTTTCAATGTTTGTTTCGCCATAGTGAGGTTTGGACCATCCGTATTAGAACTGTACTATAATGGTGGAAGTCTGAATGGAGAAAAGGTAGATCTATTCAGTAAAAACTGTACACTGGGTTTGTATAATCACATAAAGCTTGAAAAGTAGCACCACTGTCCCATCCAAGTCAGAAAAAGTTGAGATGGAAACATGTTTGACTGCAACTGGTGACTCGAATTTATCAATAGTTGTAAATGGAGGGGAGGGTGTCATTGCTGCACCCCTCAGTAAGAAAAGCAGTGGCTGGTTGGGGTTACAGTTGGGATTAGGATTAGGGTTGGCATTGGAGTTTTCTCAGTGACTCCCCATGTTCAGGCTGCTGAAATGGGCGACTTTTGGGTAATGCTCAAGCCAGCACACATTTAATATCCTTCTCAATCACTCATATACTTTGTTTATCGTCTTGCATCACCTTATTTTGTTCTTATCTTTGCATGATTAGAGCAGGAGCGCATATTTTTGTTTCAAGGCCCATGGTTCATCTGAAAAGGCTGTGAAACGCTCCGCAGGTCGTCTTGATGTTTTGGTGTAACTCTGTCGAATGTCTGTATAAAGGAGAATGGACGAAATTTCAACTGGGTTTGCTTTGCTTTTCTTTGCAGGATTTGAATCGAAAGCTACTACAAAACTCTGCAACTCAACTTCCTTGCCAACCGAATCCTTAAGGTGAGTGCCGGACTTGTCTTTTCCCTGCATTCAATGAGACAATAATTAAGAGCGAAATAAATCATTTTTATTTCATCTAATTTAAACGCAGTTCAATTTACCTCAACACAAAAGCCACAAAGAATACGTTTGGCATTTTTGCTCCTTTTGTGTCTGTCATCAAGTAAAGTTAAAGACTTACTCGAGTGCCTCAGCTTATCATGCTAAGCACACACTAAAAAGCTGGAGATGCCTGGAACAGCTTACGCTAAGACACTTTTTTGTTCACATGGCATTAAGGCCATAATACCTTCTTTAGGACCACTCTGCACCAAGCCCCATTTTGCATTAAAGAGTCCTCATAGGTTAGTGGAATTAAAGCTCGGGTACTCCAAGACAATCAGCTTTATTCCTGCAGTAACTGCAAGATAAATTAGAAGAATACTTTAAATAGGATGGAGCGTTTACCAGTGTGTGTGCACATAATAAATAGCATCAACGATGGGGCTTTACAGCTCTAATTTACAAACATTAAGTCTCTTGTGTCGTCAGTGAGCTAGCTTGTGAATGACTTCTGTAAGTGAATGATGGTAATTGGCTGTATTGCCCTTCCTCGTAACAATAACGATAAAAGACCTTGACTGTTTCCTACTGGACAAGGATTAATGGCCTAGTTCTTAAGTTGTTACTTGATAGGAGTGACGCCGGCAGAGTGCCACCTTTACCTGCCGTCACCTCTCTAAGACCTCCTTTGATTAGCGAGTACAATGATGACTCATTTGTTGGCCATCCAAGCCTGCGGTTTAACTTTCTACTGGTTACACATCATGTTAGGTCACCGCTCTTCCTCCACTGCTATTAATGAAGAGATTAACATTTGTATCATCCTTCTTGGAAAAAATGCAAAAACATATAATCTTGTTTTGTTTCCAACTGTGCACTTCTGTTTAGTTTTCAGAGCGACTTCTCCTTGAATGACAAGACCACCTTGGTCAAGAGTGTTTCAGACACAGATGCCAAACTCCTGGTTGTACTTCCAAAGGGTGGGCGTCACTTCCATTCTGACTCACACAAAGCGAAATGTGTCACCGCCTGTGTGAAATTAATCACCATGCACATGCTCAGTTTCAGAGCTGAAGAAATACTTTGAGGGAGCTGTCACGAAGGATTTGGGAATGAACAGGTACTGTTGCACTTCAACGGGGCGGGGGTTCTCGAAAATGGGGCGCACAGGCCGAAAATTAGCTGCAAACCGGCCTGTAGGATTACTTTGCTAAACTGCAAAGTTATATTATGTAACTACTATTCCTTGTTCCTTGGGGGACGCAATGCTTCAGTTGAAGTTGCTGATAAAGCGCAACACTTAGATTGACCAGCAGATGGCAGCAGTGCCAACATAATGTAGCAGTACAAGCTAGCCACAGCTAGTCGTTGGTAGCAAAACAGCACTAGCATAAAAACTGTTTTACGGTCAGTAAGTTTGTGTAAACGTGCTGAAAGCTTCAGAGGTTATTTTGCCGAATTGGCCAGATTCTAACTTAAGCTTGAAAATCACTACGACCCATATGTGTTGAAGTTTTTGGTTTTTGTGTTGTCTGTACAGAATTTTAGCAGCAAAACTAAATGGAATTTGGGGATGCTATGTTGAGGTTATCTGAGATTGAGCCCAG
>JAUESF010000041.1:4459726-4474421 GCA_032274765.1 Malacoctenus tetranemus
CCAACGCCCGCTTTCAAACACAGCCGATCACCCAGGGCGAGGTCGAGCAGGTAGGACACTCCCTCGATAGGTTCCACTATTGATGTTGTTTCTGTGTCCTAAAATCTTAAATTGTCTCAAAATTATCAAAATATTTCATAGAGTCAGATTTTTTTTCCCATTTGAAATTGCTGGAGAAACAATTCAGAAGGTTTCAGTAGGAACCAGTTGAAACAAAAGCTTTGGGAAGCTTTTTTTGACAGACTTGATGTTTTAAGTCATTGGTCCATCAAAGAATCGAGAGAGTATCGGTATTTGGGGCCAAAGCTTTTCTCTGCCTTCACCACCAACACTGTGGGCCTTTTAGCAAAGCCCTCAGTCAGCAAATACTTCAGCTCCAGTATGTTACAGGTAACGTGATGAGGATGTCTGAATCACAGAGATATCCAGTGTGCAGCAGGTAGTGCAGGATACTTGACTACATTGTATGAGGAATTAACTCGGTTGGTGAACGGTGATGACGAGCCCTTCAGCTACAGACAGCTCCCTTCCAGGTCACTTGCAGCGAGCGTTTCATACTACACCAGTTTCTCTTGGTGCTTTGTCAGTGTCCAATGTGGATGTCTGTGCAGCGGGTTGAATGTTACACTGAACCCACAGAAGGTCAGAGAGTTTATCTAGACTCAAACACAATCTCTGTTCCACATCAAGGATCGAATCATTCACAGGGCACATGTTAATTATTGTCTCTTCTTTTTTTAGATATTGTTTGTTTTTGATGTTCAAAACAATAAATACGAGTCAGGTGTTTATTGTTCGTCATGTCCTCAGCTGTGTGTCATGCTCCATTACTGGTGTCCACACAGGATGCAGAGCAGCCAGCAGCCTCTGCGGTGTGTAACGGTGACTTAGAGGCCAATCAGGGTGAACATGTAAGGCGCAGCCTGTCGATATATGGAGCTTGTGGTGGGATGCATCAATTGATCCCACCTTTGCTTTTGGTGGTGCTAGCAAACAGTGCACTGTTTGTGATATGGATGTTTTACAAAGAGCTTGACAGATTGTGAAAAAATAAGTGTTGTCATTTCCTCAGTCTTAGACAAGTCCTTTGTGATGCTTCTGTGATGAAGAGTTCAGCTTTGCCTGCTACACGTGGCTCATTTGTATCCTTAGCTGCTTCTCTGACATGCTTGTCTTGTTGCTTTACAAGCATGAAAACATCTGAGTGTGAAAAGTTGTATTCAGGCTTCCTCCTGACCTGAATACACTCGAGAAATGAAGGTATCTGGAGAATGAGTATGTGGATGGACCTGACCTCGATATTGACTGTGTGCAGAATTGAGTGAAAGTCAACTGTCGACCTTGATTTGCTCCTGAAGTCTGAGTCTGGTGTGTTTGAGCACCTTACATGTGGCTGCTGCAACAACATTAACAAAAAAGGAACTTTTAAGGTCATGAACCAGTTCATTGGGTCCACCACACAGGATATGTAAAATATGCATGACTGACACATTAAATATAGAAGAAATCATACCTCTAAATTCTTGTGTTTTGATGGCTTTAATGTAGTTTAACAAGTGAGTATTTGTGGATATAATCAATAAATAAATAAAAAGAAAAATTTGAGTTACAAAATGTTTCAGGGAAGATGAGAAGCAACATTGTGTATCCTTGTAGACATAGAAATTTGAGTTTGGTAGCATTCATTTTAATAAATTTGCTTACGCACTCGGTTACCACCATGGAAAAATACAAACACACTCCATGCTCAACATGCATAAACAATCATTGTCCTTCAATTGCTCTAACAGTAACCCCAATGATTTACAAATTCTGTCACAATTACACACTCCTTCGTTATCTTTCATTAGTTTGTCTTTTCTGACACAATTCCTGCCGTTCTGCAGCTCAAGAATGGAGGCGAGATCAAACTGGAGCCTCTCTCAGCCTCCCTGGTTCGATCGGTGGCAGCCGTCACCTCCCAGGCCTCCGTAACCCCACTAACAACAGCGCCAGGTAGTGGCGGCAATGTCGATGATGGTCTCCATCCAGGGAAGTCCACTGCCTTCCCCTACATCCCTGCCTCGCAACAGCCTCCTGGTAGCACAAACATCCACCAGGAGAGGGCGCTGAGGTACTTCTCCATGACCCAGAGCGGGGACCCGGGCCACCCCGAGCCGGAGCTCAACTCCTCCCCTCTCCTCCCAGAGAGCCGGGAGAGAGTGGGGGCCCCTCCTGCTCCCAGGCAGCAGGGAGAGGCGGCGGAGGAGCGCAGGAGAGGGCGGCAGGAGGACGACGTTGGGGGGAGACAGCAGGGAGGAGCCACAGACGACAGCCAAGGCGGCAGTGTTAAGCCCCACTCCCCCGACAGGGACAGAGGGGACCGGCAGCAGCAGCAGCAGCAGCATCCCCAGCCTCCACACTCTGCAGAGCCCTCTTTGTGGAGGGGAGAGTCGGAGCCTCTGTCCAGCGGGAGAGCTGCAGACGGAGACTTCCAGGAGAGAGCGGAGGCAGGAGGAAGAGGAAGAGGAGGCTACCTGAGAGAGGCTGCAGCGGCTCACGGCTCCTCCACACAGGAGGAGGAGAGGAGCGGTGGCCGGAGCCACTCAGGCACCTCAGGTAGGAGGCTTCTCCCATGGTGACTGAAGACAGACAGAGGAGGGACAGACAGGGACTATAATGCAAGAGGGAGGACTGATGTGTAAGAAGTGAAAATAGAAAGGAGAGAGACACAAAGAAAAAGAAGGAAGTGACAAAAGAAAGAGAAATGTCATGGGAAGGAGCCGCACTCATTATCCTCATTGTCTTATGCAGCGTGCTCCCACGCATGATTGCTTTTGCCGGCTGCACACACACTTGTCCCAGCTGGGGGTATTTGATTTGGCTGATAGAGAGAGAGAGACAGAGAGACAGAGACAGAGAGAGAGAGTGAGAGAGGCGTCTGAAGCTGCATCTAATTAGCATATTTTTCCATGAATTTACCTCGTGGCTTTCTTTGTCTAGTGAGAGGAAAACCCTTTCCTAACATGCTGTTTGTCAGCTCACAGACACTGAAGCGTTTTTTTCCCTTCCCAGCGACGTGTGTGCGTGCTCACAGCCGCCGCGTCTGAAGGGGCTGTGGTCTTTTTGCACCATGTTACGCCCGTGGGTCGTCTGTGCACATCCTCCAGTTAAAATGGCCCTGACCTGTTTTCACGCGTTAAAGCAGAGTGTGTCCAGGGGTGGTCTTTTTCCCATGCATGCACACAGACACTGCTGGCAGATGAAAGCCCTCATTGAGAGAGTGCAGAACAATTGTCCGGCACTTAAAGGAAGCAGGTAGAGGACGAGAGGGACACAATGGAAGCCTTGTCTGCAGGCTGTAGTTTTATTTAGTTCTGCATGGGTAAATCTTCTGTAAAGTATGCTCCTTTATGTTATCACGAGACTGCAGAGACTTGCATCGACTAATTCTTCAGCAGCCTTACAGCCAGTAGTAAGCCTGAAATATGTGAAAACTTGCTGTTTCCCCCTCAGCAAGGTGTCAGGTCCTCCTACTGTGTCCTTGTGGCCAGCATGGATTCGTACTCCTCACAAGTCTGCATATCAATCCCGTTAAATCTTGACAAAACGTTGCACATGTCCACATGGGTCCCAATGTTTCAGGGATAAGCACTGGTTATACAAGAGGATTTATAGTAATCTGATATAGGCCCGTGTACATTCACTGTTGCATTCAGCCATTTACATGCAGCTTATTAATGTGCAATGAGCTACAGGGAGGAAATCTATATCGTATTAATAGCTCGATAAAGTGCTTGCTATTGTTTCCTTTGGATTCAGAGACAGTGGATAAAAATGAAATGTGATCTGGAATAAAGATTATTTTAAAGTAAGTTCTCTTCTTAAAGGTTTTAAGACTTGTTTATTCTGATTTTTTTTCATAGAGTAGCATTTTCGTTATGTGCCCGGACAGTAAAAACAGGGCCTACGTCAACATAAACTGGAAAACATCTGAGTGTGCTGAAAAGTTTGCATCAAAATGACCTGAAAACAGGATTTGGTATCACTTCTGTTTAGCAGTCAGCAGAAATGTGACACTAATCAGAGACATTGTATTGATGTTTGAGAGGACTGAAAACACTGAGCCGTTATTTTTTCTCGCAGACCTGCCGGATCATTCTGCCCCACTGAGGCCTCTGACCGCCAAAGTATCGTTCAGGACGGTGTCTCACGTTTCCAGCAGCCAGCAGCCTCAGCCGGCCACCACCCAGCCGCCTCAGACTCTTCCGAAACCCTTCACCCAGCAGGGCCCTCCCACCCAACCCAAGCCCCCATCGTACGTCCAGCCCGTCCAGCCCCAACCGTACTCCCAGCCCCCGGCGACGTACCCAAAACCCGCCGCCCACCCCCCGCAAACCCAACCCAAACCTCAGGGATTCGTCCAGCCCCTCCCAAAGCCTTACCAGCAGGCGGCCCCTCAGTCCAAAGCCCAGGTGCCTCCACAGCCGCCCCCCAAACCTCAGGGCTTCCCACAGGCGCTGGTCAAGGCCCACTCACTGCCCCTGGACCGCAGTGAGGACTACAGCAGGCACAGTGTCCATTCTGGAGATCTGCTGTCCCCCACAGAGTCCGGCGAGCAACTGTCTGACGGCATGTCCTCCAAACAGATGTCCATTAAGGAGAGGTGAGTGACGTCCGTGGCAAAAAAGAACTTAAACCTGCACGACAAGTGAGACAATTGCTGCACTGATCAGCAGCGATGGACTCGTCTTTGTTGCCGTGTGCAGAAACATCCATTTTACCATCATTGTCGCAGTTTACAGAGGGCCGTGTGGACCCCCGATGTCCTCTGAGAGTTGGCAGATTCCTCCTGATGCCCTCGTTTCTGCTCTGTCCACACTCAACCAGCGGAGATGCTGACATACTTTCCTTTACCCCTCAGCGCTCTGCGTTATCGGCACTCATTCGCTGCGTTTCACAAGCCTTTTTCTTTTCAACAGTCATGTTTGCTGACCGAGAAACGGAGATCTCTGACCCAGTTTTTCTCCCCTTCAAGGATTTTAATCTCATGACCTTGGTGGGGAAAATGGAAGGGCATGTATATTTGAAACGCCCTCTTTTCCGACTTCTCACTGTATTTTTTTCAGTTTAGTTGGGTTTTTTTAATGTATTTTTAGCAACAAATCACCATAAATGTGGCTGAAAAGGACTTTTTTTCAACTCTCCTTTCATCCCTAAAAAACGGGTATTTTTAGCATCTTCTGTTGTCATTCCTGTTTCTTTTGTCACATTGATTTCAAAGAAAAACTTCCCACTTTGACACTCCATCCTCCAACAAGGCAGTTGAAGGAACAAAACCAAGTATTTGTACATTCACACTGAAAACCTGGATGCACTGCACATCAAATAATCTGATAATCTGATGGACAGAAATGGGTTGACGCAAATATGTCGTCGCCATTTGAGGTCCTCCGCTTTATAAAAAGATTGTTTTCTCACGTTTAAAGGGGTCTTGCTTCTTTTGTCAGAGTGGCCCTGCTGAAGAAGAGCGGCGAGGAGGATTGGAGGAACAGGATCAACAAGAAGCAAGAGGTGGTGAAAGTGGCCTCCACCGAGCAGCAGGCGCAGCTATGGGAGGCGGAGCAGACCTGCCAGAAGAAGGTCAGTCCTCACACGTATCTGGAAAATAAAGTGGGTGATGAATCAAAGGTCGGTGGAAGATTACGCTCGGACATTTAATTTACTTCCACTGTGCTCGATCAGGTTGAGATTTCAGCTGTCGTTTCATAATGTTCACAAACCCAGAGACGGACTCTGTATGTCAGAGTTGAACTGGGAAACAGCAGTGCCACATTTCCCTGCCTCTACTCGGCCGTTACCATGCCAGCTCCTCTCGCCCCTCTTTCAATGAAGAGCCCTTTCATTTCATTCGCTTTTGTCCCTCTGACGTCGGAGCCTATTGGTTCAGATCGATGCAGCGCCCAGTGTTCATTCACTGTAAATACAGAAGTATCTGTGACGATTCACCTCAAACACCAGACCGGCTCTGACCTGCGTTTCACGTAATCCTCCAGAGATGATCTGTTATCTGTACTCAGATTTCTGTTGTTCTGAACTCCAATTAGAACGGCATTCATCCACTCAGTGAACCTGTAATTTAAAGATTTCGGACACTTTCAAAGGACTTTTTCCTGCAGCTCATCGACCTCGCATTAGTATTCTGTGGTGTGAAACTGCTTAAGCTCTGGATGGTAATCCTCCAGGCAATTTCACCCCCCAAAACCCATTAGCAACAATGGCCGCTCTCCCCTCCCTCCTTCTGCCTCCCTCCCACTCTGACCAAGCACTTCCCCTGTGTTTAACCCCCCCCCCAGGAGGAAGGGGTGGTCGTTCAAGACTACTCGTCTGTGTCTGTGTCTGAGCAGCTGTGGGTAAGAGACCGTTTGCAGTCGCATACAAGCCCCCCCGAACCAATCAGCTTTGTGTGGGACATGAGCTGTCCAATCACAGCATTGTGGGGATGTTGTATAAGGCTGCTTGTTGAATGTGTTGATGTCTTGATGTTCTTTACTGGCGCACTGAATGGAAAAACAAACCTGTGATGAGATTACACTCATGTTTCACTCAAATTTGTGGCTTTTTCGTGCAAATACTTATTTGTTTGAACTCCCCGGGCCTCCAAAACTAATGTGATTCAAGGAAAAGTTGTTACCTTCCTTGTTGGAATGAAAATACCCGAGAAATGTCGTGTGTAGAGTTTGCTCGGAGTTTTTGTGAGTTGTGGTTCTGTTGTTTAAAGAAGCTAAATTCAAGGTTGTTGAAAATGATGGATTACTATGCTGGTTGTGCTTGTTTCTGACCCAGAGGTCAATACAAGAAAAGCGGTTGTTGGATATTATTGTAATGTTTAAAATACACTTCTGCTGCATGTATTCAGAGAGAGATTCACTCTCCTCACTTTCAGATCAGTTTAACAATATTCGTGTCGCATCCCCACTTTCTGACCTCCGGGTCTTCCTTCCTGCACCCATCTCCTGCTTCGCTTCATCCGCATGATCTCTGCTTTTTTCTCCAACTTTCCTCTCCTTCATTTGTCCGTCCTCACTCTACGTCCTCAGGAACCTGTCTTCTCCTCCACCTATTCTCCTCCCATCTCCCTCGGCCAAAAGTGTCAGTATATTGAGCATCCTAGTCAGGTAAGGACCAGCCAACTGGCACGCTCGAATGGCCAGCATGTTCTGGAGCCGTCATCCTTCTCGCTCGGTTTGCAGCTAACCCGTGTGACGGGCTCTTTTTCTCAGTTGAGGCAGCGTGAGCGCAGTTCAGCATGTAGGAGTCTCTTCTGCTGTGGAGTAAAGTGGACTGAGCATGCTCCAGTGCATCTTGTCTCTTTATATCTGCTCGGTTTGATCCGGTTACTTCATGAATAATTGCTCCCGAGGGAAGATCGCAGTGACACGAAGTGACAGCGATGCTGCATGGAACTCTGAGGGTAGCACAGTGGACGCGGCGCTCTCTGAACGCTTTGGATTATGATCTGTGGAGTGACTTTCGTTTGCCTCGACATTAGAGCTGATTGTGGTCCTCACTGAAAGCCTTGTGTTTGGTGGTTTGATCATTTGTTTGATTTCATCTCGTCTGTCCAGAATGTGGAGGAGGACATCGAGGCACAGATGACCATCGAGGAGAGGAAGCAGATGATTTCGACGCGAGAGGACGCGTGGAAGACTAAAGGCAAAGGGGCCGCCAATGATTCCACCCAGTACACGGTGGCCGCACGGATGGTCAAGAAAGGTCAGTGTGCAAACCTGAACCTGAGTACCAGTATGCTCCATCTGTCACCTCTTTGAACTGCTAGGAAGGTTCCTATACAATGTGAGAAGGGAACAGACAGGAATTTGTCTTTCAGGATCGTTTGAAAGTTTGTCCCATCCCATGTGAAAATATCCATGTGTGTCCTCAGGCCTGGCAGCCTCGTCCTCCGTTATCAGTCCCATCCTGTCGCCCGTCTCCACCAAACTCAAGAGCAGCACGCCTGCTGTCAACAAACCACAAGAGGGTGAGGCTGATTGAACCAGTCCCCTGTCATCACTCCTGTCGCAGCCACAAGAAAGACTGGTGGAGGTTTTTACTCCCCACTTCAGATCCCAGAAGCTGAAGTATCTCACCACGACTCACCGGTTGTCTGTTGTTAATACTGCCAACTGAGCCAGTCACTGACAACCACTCCTGTCTTTCATAATGCACTGAACACACAGCGCAGTGTACAGAAAGAAAGAGGTTCTAATGACCAAAATTCTCTTGTTGTGTAGAAATCGAGGCTAAGCCAGACATGGAGTCAGACAAGAAACTGGACAAGTTGGAGAGCTTCCTGGGACGTCTGAACAGCAAAGGTATGGACGGCCTGGAGCTTCATCAGAACTGTCAGAAAACATAAAGAAAGGACACATATTGGTCAAAAGGGAAGATTATGCACCTCGAAGGTAAATCCTGAGCTCGCTGTGTTGATTTCAAAACAAGCCTAATCTCTTCTTGTCTTGCATCATGTTCTCATTCAGTGGCAGGTCTGCAGGAAACCACCATCACAGTGACCGAGAAAGCAGTGAAAGAAGTGATGAAGCTGGACGACGAGATCTTCTCCAAGTTCTACCGGCGCGTGGCCGAGTTCCCACGCATGCCCACCAGGATCGAGATCAACGAAGACTTCGACAGCATCTTCGGCTCTCAGGGCCCCAAGTGAGGAAAAAGCCATAAAGCTTTCAAGCATGGATGCAGAAAAAGTAGCAGGCTCTGGATTGTGCCGTCTCACTTTTTTGCCTGCTGTGCTCATGCGCCTGTGTTTTCTCTGACCCAGGCTGGCCTCAGCCATGGTGCAGCACAAGCGGTCGGTGCGTCCATCCAGGAACGTGCAGTCGTCCAGGAACCCCCTGAGGATGCTGGCAGCCAGAGAGGACATCCGACATGAGTACACAGAGCAGAGACTCAATGTGGCTCAGTTGGAGAGCAAGAGGATGAAGGCGGAGAAAAGTGAGGAGAAGCATAACGGCTCTTATTTACACTTGACTCAGTATCGGTGTCAGGTTTGCAGCGAAACATCCCAGCAGGACAGTAGACGCATAATAAGGATACATCTATCTCTATTTTTCTGTTTGTTGTGGAAATAAATAACAAATTAGCATGAAGCCTCGTATGACCTACTTTTAGCGCAGCACTTACGGCTGGGATCTTGTTACTTGAAAGTTTAATGAAGCGTTTATCTTATTTGTGAACCCCCCGCAGCTCTGTGTTTTCATAAAGTGTTTTTGTACTTTTTCCAGTGAGCAAAACCTCCGAGTACTCGGAGGCCGCGCTGGCAGGGCTGGCCAGTAAAGAGAACTTCAGCAGCGTGAGCCTGCGCAGCGTCAACATGTCGGAGCAGATGTCCAACAACAGCGCCGTCGCCTACAAGAGCCTCATGCTGATGCAGATCAAAGGTAAAGACAACAGTTGTTTGTCGACCTTTCAACCACATCCTATTGTACCTTTTTTTTGCAACTTATAATGAATGTTATTCTGTCTGAAATCTGAATGCAATCCAGTCCGAGTCTGTTATTGAATTTATGCTAATATTGTGATACGTGCAGTGGTTTTATTTGACTCAACATGCAATTTAGTGGAGAACGTCTATATTTGGGGACTTTTTCTCGTCAGAGAGCAGTTGCCAAGCAACCAGGGAAGGTAAAAAAAACAAAAAAAAAACACTGTTTCTCCCAGCTAAGAGAGATTTTGACCCATGACTGTCCAGAAAACAGGAAACAGTATTTTGAAACATATTATAACATTTTTTCCCACTGGTTGGTTCAGCAGCTACCTGACTGTGTGCAGACACTATATCTATATACACTGGCCTAAAGGCAGGTAGCATGCCAGTTCTGGATAAACTATGTTGATGCTACAGAGCTAAACATAAACAGAGGCACCATGCGGTGACACTACAATCGCAACCTTCAACATGTCAATCAGTCATCTCTCTGATAATCACTTGTGCCACCTGAAAGGTGTCAGTTGTGTTGTTTTTGCATCCTTGGGACCACCCAGACTTTGCCCCAGAGCTCACATCCATCGTTTTTGAAACAGTACAACAAAGAAATGTACTTTTTTTTTTCAGGTCGTCGCCACGTGCAGACCAGACTAGTGGAGCCCCGAGCGTCTTCTCTAAACAGCGGCGACTGCTTCCTGTTGGTGACTCCGGAGCACTGCTTCGTTTGGATCGGGGAGTTCGCCAACGTGATCGAGAAGGCCAAAGTGAGAGATGTTTCTCCACCTGATGGAGCCACAGCGAGTGTTGCGCTGCTGGCGTTGGTTTAAAGACGACTGACTCACTGATGATTCTGCTTCTCATTTCCATTCTCCGCACACTGACCGGCTCCTTCGTCCATCTGTTCTCCTTTTCAAACACATGCTTGCAGCCTCTTCTTTCATCCCAGGGGAAGTCTGTCGAGACATTTCCTAAATCACATTTGTTCTACTACTCCGCCTCGTTTTTGTCTGTTTACTCATTATATTATAATTTATGCAGATAAAAAGCTCAGACGCAGCCAAACCTTGTTTCATTTGCAGTTGTTCAGTTTGCACATAATCCCTGCAGGTTCAGGACTCAACACAAAAGTCCTAATTTCCTTTTTGTTGACGTAAACATACATATCAAATTGATTGACTCTGTGCTCTTGACATATATTTGATTGTCTGCAGGCAACAGATATGGCAACGTACATCCAGACTAAGAAGGACATGGGCTGCAGGGCGAACCAGGTGCAAATCATTGAAGAAGCGGGAAACCCACAGGCTGCAGATGTTCAGCAGTTCTGGTCCATCCTGGGTGGACAGATGTCCTACCAACGTACGCCATGAGTTCCTACTGTTTCTAACCAGTCTGTTTCACCTGTGTCCTGTCAAACCTCGTCATGCTCATACATATCAGCTGTTTTATTCCACTGTTGTGTCTCGTTCTTTGGTAGCGGCCGGCCCACCAGAAGAAGATGAGCAGTTTGAGAACGCCATCGTGGAGACGAACTGTATCTTCAAACTGCTCGATGATAAACTGGTTCCTGACGATGACGAGTGGGGGAAGGTCCCTCGCAGCTCACTGCTGACGTCCAAGGAGGTGAAAAGGGTCTCTTATCTGTACCGTTACAGCATCTCAGTCTGACAGACTGTATTTCAGTGTACGCCATCATATTAGAGATATATGTGGTCCATTAAAAGTATTTTGATTTGCTGTTTTGCTGCAATGTGACGAAGTGCAAAGCTGCAGAATGTTGCTCAAAAACAACGTACCATGTGAGGGGGATTCCTCTGGTTCTTTCAGCGAAGGCTGACTTCAATCCAAACAGCAGGATCCAAATATGAAAACATTTCTCTCTCTCCCTCAGACGGGCCTCTGGGCCTCAAGCTGGTTTTAATTTGTTGCTTAGCAACAGCAGGTGTCATGATGAGCACCTCCTACGTCCATCTGTCTGCGCTGCTGCTCAGAAATGATTTGGGTTTAACCACACACTTGGGCGAAGACCAGAAAACACAAAACAGCTTCAGAATTTAAATGCAGAACTGTTGCTTGGTTCTGGCCGGAGTTGGTTGACAAAATGCGCACGAACAGAGCGACCCAATGCATAACTAAAGCCAGAAAAGCTTTCCAGACTTTATGTTATGATTTTATAGGGAATCAGACAATTGGTAGAATTCATTTAATCAATGTTCCAATTGATCTTTGTGTGCTTGTAGTTTCTCTTGGGAAAAAAAAAGAAAACTACTGCTGGTCGCTTGCGTTGAAACACGTCCTGTCTGACCGGGCTGCTCCCTTTGTTGTGCTGTGTTCGCTGCAGGTGTTGGTGTTTGACTTTGGCAGTGAGGTCTACGTGTGGCACGGTAAAGAGGTGACCCTGGCTCAGAGGAAAGTGGCCTTCCAGCTCGCCAAACACCTGTGGAACGGGACCTTCGACTACACCTGCTGCGACGTCAACCCGCTCGACCCCGGAGGCTGCAACACGCTCATTCCCAGGTGAAAACACACACGTTAGAAGACACACACAGACGTGTGTATTGCATTCGATTGATTTTGTTCAAGATTTCATTGAAGCTTCAGGGACGCTGACATTGTTTTTTCTAACCTTTGTTGTGCTTCCTCTGCACAGGAAAGGACAAGGCCGACCTGACTGGGCCATTTTTGGCAGGCTGACAGAGTACAACGAGACGATCTTGTTCAAGGAGAAGTTTGTGGATTGGACCGAAGCAAAGTCGCCGACACCAAAGGAAGTCGTCGAGCTTGTGCCTGAACCAAAGGTAGAAACTCACTCCTTGTTTCAATGAAAACTCATTTGAAAAAAGATCCGATCGGACCACCAGTTCTGATGAATCCTCCTCTCTGTGATCCTTCTCCCAGGAGGCTCCAGGACGAGAGTGCCGGCCGTATGACGCCACCCTCATGCTGCCCGTCCTCCAGTCGCCCATCTCCACCATCCTGGATGGCATGAACGTGGGCCGCGGCCACGGCCCGGTGGAAACGGAAGACCACATGAGGAGTCAGGAGATCACCACCGCGTCCGTGGACGTCTGGCACATCCTGGAGTTCGACTACAGCCGCCTGCCGCGCCAGAGCATCGGGCAGTTCCACGAGGGCGACGCCTACGTGGTCAAATGGAAGTACATGATTAGCACATCAGGTTTGTCTCACTGGAAGAAGCCAAGTCACACCAAACATGTTCACAAAAAGAAATCACAATTTCATGCTCAAAAATATCAAAGAGGCGATTGCATTTTTCATCAATCTTTGTTGTGTGTGTCTCAGTTGGTCGTCGACACAACCCCGAGGCGAGAAGCAGCGGGCCCGGGAAGGAGAAATGCTGCTATTTCTTCTGGCAGGGCCGACACTCCACCGTCAGCGAGAAGGGAACGTCAGCGCTGATGACAGTGGAGCTGGATGAGGAGAGAGGAGCGCAGGTAGTTAAAAATGTGCTACCAGCCAAGAACTGGAGCTTTTACCTCACTATTCACTGATGTTTTTGATGACACAGTCGCTCATGAATGTGGCACAACGCCTGTTCCAGGTGCAAGTGCAGCAGGGGAAGGAGCCACCATGTTTCCTGCAGTGCTTTAATGGAGGGATGATCGTCCACGCTGGCAAAAGAGAGGAAGAGGAAGAGAACAACCAGAGTAAATGACACATTTTTCATCAAAGTATTTTCACAGCTTTGGAGAAATTCTCCCGTTTGAACGTCTTCCTGTTATTCACCTGCTCATCTGTGCGCAGGTGAGTGGCGCCTGTACTGTGTCCGCGGTGAGGTGCCTGTGGAGGGCCACCTGCTGGAGGTGGCCTGTCACTGCAGCAGCCTGCGCTCCAGGGCCTCCATGATCCTCCTCAACATTAACAAGGCCATCATCTACTTGTGGCACGGCTGCAAGACGCAGCTGCACACGCGCAGCGTGGGAAACACGGCCACGCTCAAGATCAAGGAACAGTAAGCTCCAATACACAAAGATCATTGACGATGTCATGTGTCTCTGTGCATGTATGAAATCTGACCTCCATCTTGGTGCCTTCAGGTGTCCTCTGGAAGCAGGTCTACACAGCAGCAGCAAAGTGACCATCCACGAGTGTGATGAGGGAATGGAGCCTCCGGGTTTCTGGGAGGCTCTCGGGAGGAAAGACAGGAAGGCCTACGATTGCATGCTGCAAGGTGAGCTGACTCGTTTCATAACTCTCAGCACAGAGCGCCTCAGAAACAGCCACCACAGTCATTTCTGATAGAAAACCAAAATCAGTGGCAGGCAGAGTGATGCGTTTCCTCTTCCTGTCACCAGATCCGGGCAAATTCAACTTCACCCCGCGGCTTTTCCAGCTGGGCAGCACGTCGGGAGATTTTGTGGCCAACGAGTTCTTCCACCCGTCCAGAGCTCCAGACTTGGTCAGCTCGCTGCCTTTCCTGCAGGAAGACCTGTACAACGCTCCACAGCCTGGTAAGTCTGACAGTGGGCTGAACCATCAACTCACAGCATTAATGCACAGAGTTGATTCCATAGCTTCGTACTGTGCTTTCAAAGTAAAATGTTAAGCACATTGTTCCCACTGTGTGTTTATAAAGTCAAATGTCATGCTACATTTTTGCACAGCGTTGTTCCTGGTGGACAACTTCCACGAGGTGTACCTGTGGCAGGGCTGGTGGCCCCAGGACAGCGAGTGCACCGGCTCGGCTCGCATCCGCTGGGACGCAGACAGGAAGTCTGCAATGGAAACGGTGCTCCAATACTGCAAAGGTAGAGCTGACGTTTAGGACGTAGAACTGTGAGGGGGAGCTCGGAAATCTACATGTAGAACAAGGCTTCGTACCAACAGGAGGGTCAGACGCTTGTGGATGGAATTGCTTCATAATTTGAATGTCTTTCATTGGCAACTTTTTGACTACACACGTGTTTTGAATGCTATCAGTAAATTTTATTGTATTCTTGCATTTTCTCTTGTTTGATCAAGATTTAATAGCTCTTCGATGTCTTCCTGCAGAGAAGAACGAGAAGAAGCCTCAGAAGTCGTATCTGATCCACGCCGGTCTGGAGCCGCTCACCTTCACCAACATGTTCCCCAGCTGGGAGCACAGAGAGGACGTGGCTGAGATCACAGAGAGGGTCAGCAGCACACACACACACACACACACACACACACACACACACACACACACACACACACACACACACACACACACAC
>JAUESF010000041.1:4483024-4516574 GCA_032274765.1 Malacoctenus tetranemus
CACACACACACACACACACACACACACACACACACACACACACACACACACACACACACACACACACACACATTCCTTTGGCCAGATATCTCAAGTATGTGCAGCAGTTTAACCTCGGCTTTTACCTGTGAGGGGCTGAGAGATGCAGCACATGATCTAAAGGTGGAGGAATGATTTCAGATATGTCGCTTCACTTCATGCAGGTCGGTGAAACCATAATGCAACATCGATGACCCACAAATGACAAGCTCCCCAAGTTGATTCTTGTCCAGCTGGTTTCCTTGTTGTGACTTCTAGTTGTGGTCAAGTGTGTGTTTGCTCCCCTCTTGATTCCACTGAAGAGGAAAACATGATGTTTCTCATGAATGTACACTTTTTTGTGTTGCACTGAACAAACAAAGCCATCTTCTTCAATGCAAGGAGTTGCTTCCACCTGTGCTCTGATGTGTTGGTTGTTTAACTTGTGAGCATTGCTCTCATGTGCATGTATGAGGCTTGTTAGAAATGTTAGTCTTCCTCCCCCGGGAGTCACAGTATCTACACGGATCAGATCAAAGCGACCGAGCTGTGAGCCTCTTCTACGACAGAAGTGCGAGGGGATGTCTGCACATTCGAGACACTCAAACTGGAGGAAGTTCTCGCATGAATAAAGAGAAATTTTGATGAGGCAGAGGTTGTTCCGCTCCAGATGAAGAGCAAGCTCAGAAAACTGTTCATTAAAAAGATGTTTATTTGATCATTTTTTCCATTTAAAGCTTTTCGTTCAGAACTTTGGGGGTAAAAAAAACACTGCTAGTTATCTAAAATTCATGCAATTAGCATCAATGTGCCCTTTAAGGCTTCTCGTCTGGCTTTTATCCCGTGCACTTGTCTGTTGTTTGTAGATGTGAGATTCAGCTTCAGAGAAGTTGCAGACAATGCTGGCGGTGTCTATGAAATGTCCAAACCAGATGTCTCCTGTATTGTCTACCTGACAGCAGGGGAGGAATTCCCGGCGTATGAGAAAGCGCAGTGTTCATCGAGTCGTTTGCGAACCTCTCGACTCTAACAGCTCTCCGTTTCTGGCCAGAAACACCAGGCGCACCAGGTGAACACAGAAACACACACATGTTTAAGTCATCCTCTGACCTAACATAGGTGTAAAGTTTCTTGCTGTGTGAAGCAAACACACGCACACACACGCTCACACTCACACACACACGGTGAAGATTTCTCGCTTCCCAGCTGGAGACGATTAGCGTTTCTCCAGCCCACAGGAAGTCAGCCATCATTTCAGGCTGACAGGTACATGGACGGATCTCACAGGCTCTGTGCTGTTCAGACATCAGAGCTGGCATTCGCTCTGATCACCTGGGCGATCAGCTGAGGGGGAACAGCTTGCTTTATGGGGTCGTTTTGGGGAAGATGAGACGGATTCCTGCCGGGAGCCGGCGCGGATTGTTTTAACCTGTGTTTGTCCTGGCAGCTCACTCGCCGTCGCCTTGCTCCACATCCAGCCAGCTCGCCATATGTGAGTGAAACCTAAAGTTCTGCCTCTCAGGGAGAGACGCAGTCGGGAGGTTGGAAGGTATGATGGAACAGCGCGTGGAAAACCTGACGATTGATTGGGCCCACAGCATCATTTATTAATGAGCGAAGACATGACCTGTCCTGGGAGGAGGACTGCTGCACTGATGGAGTTGTGGAAAAAGCACCATCAGTGCACGCGAGACTGATCGAAAAAGAAAAACACGAGCGTTGAAACAAAAGAGACAAAAACAGAAAGGTCTCATTCAACTGCACAGACAGTTCCACCACTAACTCTTCCGCTTCTCATGTGAGGAGATCAAACTAACTGCAGCTGTGGTTCAGTGTTTTCCAAACTCCTTCTGGAGACCCATTGTTTGGAAAAAATAAAACGCCATTTCAAACAACTTCTCCTTTAACATCATCACCTCCATTTGAGACTGTTTGATATCTCACAAAAGCACGAGCCTTCATGTTTTTGTGCTTTGCTTGTTGCTCTGCAACAGCTCTGTGTTCATCTGCCGCGTCAATTACTCAATTCGGGAAACGGGGTTAAACAAGTGATTTGTTCAAGTGTTTGCGAGCGAGTGTTTGTGTCTGAATGGATGTTAAGTGACGGTCAGAATGTGCACTCGTGTTCATTACATGAGCCCGAGATTCTTCCAGCATCCTTACGAACACCTGACACCGCAGATGGCCGAGTAAAACAGCTGGGTGCATGCACACACAAACACACACACACACACACACACTCAACAAGAGGTCACGGCTGTCCCTTTGTATTAATTTACCTATAAATGCAATGTAGGAGGCAGGAGACAGCAGCAGAGGAGTGAGGATGCTGCTCACTTAATCACAGCATGCTCATTCTAAACCAAACCACCCCATGATCATTAATCTGCGACCCGCCACCCTCAGTTTGTTTTAACCTTCGTGAGTCGCCAAGCGTGCCAACGTGGTCCGAGGATGCAGATGATCATTCTTCCACCTCTGTGGTCGCACGGCTAGCAGCCACAGCTAAGGAGCATGTGATGTCACAGATGTTTGCAGCTGCCTGTTCATGCAGGAGGTGGAGGAGTGTGGAGCTTCATCCTTGACTGCAGCGATGCAGTATGTTCCTACATCTGTTTCCAGTGCTCTCTCAATGTTGTCATGCACGATAACACCGAGTGCAGCCAATGAAAAGATAATGCAATGTGTAGTACGAAAGAAATTGGACTTTTGTGTATGCAAGGTGGGTGTAATGTTAACTCTGTCACGGCGTTTCCTCTCATCATATGTTCGAGTGTGAAGGTCCCACTTTCATTTCCAAATGTCAACTTGAAACCATTCAAATATGACACGATCCATTCAGTCTCTTTTTTATGTTACTACCTTTTAAAAACATCTATCCTGGGTTTTTTTTCGTCGGTAAGGTGACAGCAGCCATTATTTGCCCATTTCATTAAAAATGCCAGAGTGAGAGGAGCCTTCTTAAAAGCCCTCAAAGTGCAATTATCTGCAAATTAAATATGCTGCATGCTAATATCACAGCCATTTCTTCTGCCTCTCTGCATCGCCATTCATAATTTAATCCTTTATGCACTTCCCCTGTTCTGGGTGTTGCCAGCGCTCTTGGAAAGGTAGCCATGGAGAAGCAAGGAGCAGACGTGCTGCAGGTGAGCGAGGTCAAGCAGTGGGCTTCATCGTGTGTTTACGAGGAGTCTAAGTGTGATTTCTTCTGCCAAGGAGGTTATTTCTTCATCTGTTTGTCGAGTTGTTTGTCAACAGAATAACTCAAAATGATCGACGTAGCAAGCAAACTGAAGGTGCTGTTGCTACCGAACGACCAACTGAGCAGGGAGGCCACACCCTCCTCCAACAACCTCTGCTACGCTGATTGGCACCAAGTGAGGAAGATGAAGCAACAGCTGCTGATTAGGTGAGCGTGCAACACGAGCTGTGGACTGAGTTTTCCATCTGACTAAAACATGCTGTCGCACTATGTTGCTCGTTCATCAAAAGGCAAAGATGAGCACAAGAACATATGTATAACGGGCTGTATTTTTTTCTGGAGACAGGTGAGATCTGCACCATGTGAAGGATGGTTGGTTCCCTGAACTGGGGAACTGTGCCCTGAAACCAACAGAAAAGCAAAATTGAGACGTCAAGTACCTTTCAGGAAGCATGATTTCATCCTAAGAAGCCACAAACTCTCACACTCTCATTTCGTCAAGTCAGAGTGACAAGATTCGGATTATTCTGCCTTTAGGAAATTTCCAGTGTGGCTGAAACAGGACAAATATGAGGGACTTCCTCTGAGCACAGAATGAAAGATCAAACACTGTGTCAACATTTCTTCCCAACGTTTTAATTCAAAAAGATGTTCTTGAAATTAAAACAAAGCCACAATCAAGTCACCCAAAAACTGAAAGTATTTTTTCATATTTTAGATCAAGAGATAAAAACACAATGTCTTCAGAGAGGCAAATTAAACTTGTGCTTGTTCAGCAAAAGCCGGACAAAAATGTCTTGTCTTGAAGGAAAATTGATTGTGTCTCCTCTCGCAGTTCTATGTGGGAAACATCTCGAGCGGGCATGACAGTTTTTGATCCTCAGCTTCTGCTGCCTGCTTGCTCCATTTTCCGTCTGCATGCCTGTTCAAGGCTGAGAGGAAAATCTTCATCAGTGATCGCGCACAACAAGCCACAGCAGTGCGAGGACATCAAACAGCAGAGTCTCCTTTTCCGTGGCTCCCCACTTTAAACAAGGCCTGAAAGATTAAAGTGCGATTCAGAAGTTGAGAGAGGTGCAGCGCAGGCTGAGGATGCGGTGTTGGGGGGGAGGAGGGGGTGAATATTAAATCCTGGCTTTTATCACTTTGCTACATACCTGTCTGATGTGTGAGATATGAGGCCTCCTTTCAGAGACTGTCAAGTGTCAGAGTGAATTTTGGGGTGAATGAGAGGAAACACTGCGAGGCAGTGTGATCCTGACAAAGTGCAATTAGTGTCAAAACAGTGAGGAGTGGAGGAAGGATGATTTCGGCACATCTCAGAGCGATGACAGGCTGGGGCTAAGAGGGGGTGGGTGCTACCTGCGCAGTGGCTCCTCCAAAGCGAAATACAGCTATTTAGGTCGAGTTTTGTCTGTGTGTGAGCGTGTTTGTGACCGATGTGTGTTTGGCACATGCTTTCCCTGCATGTATGTCAGGTACATCGAGTCCTTTTCGTGGCTACACCAGCGGTGTCCAGACTCGGTCCTGGAGGAACGGCATCTTCAGAGTTTAAGACGTCACCCTGCTCCAGCACACCTGGTTGAAATTAGCATGACGTCATCCTGCTCTGCAGAAGCCTGCTAACGAGCCACTGATTGGATTCAGGTGTGTTGGAGCACTAAAGTCATCAACCGGTTGGATGCAGTGTTCACTTGTTCAGAAATGCTCTTCCTCTAAAATGGGCCAAGAAATCTTCACACATTCTGAAATTGATTTAGAAAAAATAACTTCTTCATTTATTTAAAAGAAAAATAACACACACGCACGCACGCACGCACACGCACACGCACACACACACATTGTGGTTGTGGACAACATCCATTTAGATCAGGCGTGCCCAACTCCGGTCTACTGAATCGAACGCTGGTCGGCCACCCTACTAATCCAGCGCTCCCGGGGAGGTGAACAGGGGATCCCTCCTTGTATTGTGATCTGTAGTTTAACCACTAGATGGTGCTGGTAACAACACACTGGACTTTTATATACAGGAGTGTCAAACTTCAGTCCCTGAGGACCTCCGTCCCAAGAGCTTTGGATGTGTCCTTGCTCCAACACACCTGGTTTACTGTGACTCCATCACGCTCTGCCGGAGCCTGCTAACGATCATCGAATTGATTCAGGTGTGTTGGAGCTGAATTTTTCGAGTTCTGATGAAACTGAAAGAATTTTGGCCTCGACTTCATGGATTTGTTTTCAAAAACGTGAACTAATTATCTGGTTCACGGACTTTGTGATTCCAACTGGACTTGCTCGGTTTTTAGCACCGAGTTTCTCTTGTTGGAGCCTTGTAATTGTAATTACATTTTAAAAAAAGGAAGAACCGTGTAAAAAAAGACACATGATGCTATTTATCCTGCAACACGTCAGTCGACGCAGCTGAAATCAGCCCCAGTAATTCTATTTACTGCTGCCTGCATAAATAATATATAAAAGGCTTTCATTCCTTTCTTTGAACTCGCGCCTTTCCTTTTCCCTCCAGTTATTAGAGAAAGCGTGACATGCTGCAAGTCTGACTTTCATCTTAAATAATGTCAACTGGGATGAGTCACAGCGACGTCTGAGCCATGACTTACCCTCTGCTATGACAGCGTGCGCTGCACTCTATCCCGTCATACACTGGGGCTGAGGCAGGGTGAGATCATTGCTGAGACCCCCGGGGGGCTGGGAGAGAATAATATCATATTAACCTGCTGAACACTGGAATAAAACGAGGGGATTTAACATCTCTGGCACGCAAACACAGTCACTGGAATACACCTTTACAAAGATATCATTTTAATGCATCTCTGAAATGTGAGGCGAATTACTGAGGCCTATTCAGCAGCAATAAAGATGTCACAGCTGTAGAAGTTGTAAAGCGTAATTTCTTCGCCGTCCTGCCTGTTACATAAATCTCCACTCATATAGATGGAAATTTCATAGAGGTGCGCTCACTTTGCCATAGTAGGTGGTTTAATTTGATACAATTTGCATGCCAGTGTGCAAAGAATATTTCATCTTCCCACACATATGATCCCTGAGCTTCTACTCAAAGGTAGCACTGCAGCGAACGTGCAGAATGTCTAACACAGGGTGTAATTAAAATGCTGGCACAGGTGTCTGTGCGAGCACTCGTGGACACGGCACATCATCCATTTGGACTGGATCAGGAGTTTACAACAGGATGGCAAATCGCACAGCCAGACACTGACATCCTGTGGGAACAACACGAGGCGGGGCCGCAGAGGCACAGAGTTTGCTCTGGTGTTGTCTCGCGTTTCATGCTGGGAAACGGAATGAAAGGGACAAGGTTGGAAATTTAGCTGATCAACTTTTGAAAACCTCGGAGACGACTCAAACTGTCTCTGGCAGCTGGAACGACTCATAGCTATTTAAAGACGTATCCGCTTTGCCGAAGCAAAGCTCCAGGTGAGGATCGGTGCAGTGCAGGTCACACAGCGGACAGGCCTCCAGTCCACCAGGGGGCAAACACAGGAAGACAGAGAGCATTCGATTCAATTTAGACTGGGCGATAATCCATTTCTTTAGATGATAAGGAAAAGCCAGAGGAGCTTCACAAAAGTCATCAATGTACAAGATTGCATGTAGCCATCTCCCCCAAGCCCCCCTCCCTCTTAAGCTCCGCCCCCAGAAGCAAGTCTCCTTTAGGCTTCCTGGTGATATATTGGTGGCCCCTCTCCAAAAATGAAGAGCCCTTATAAGACAATCTACTTCTCAGGGTCTCCTCACAATAATGGGTGCACAACAATAGTTTTCACCTCAAAGGGAGACACTTTGTTTCACAGCTGGGGATGTTTCATGCAAAGTTTACATGATCTCCCTGCAGATTTCCGTCGCAGCAGAAGGCCTGAAGCGGCACCTGATGAAGCCAAACTGCCTGACTGTCAACTGACGCACAGCTGGAGGAGGAAGGCTTCACTTGCATTACGCTTTGAATGGCCACAGTGGTAACAGGGTGAGCCGAGGCAGCAGCGGGAGGAGGCTCTCTGCTCCGCGTGGAGTCGGCAGCAGAGCTCGGTCATGTGACTTCCATGTGTCCGGAGCTGCAGCGTTGCAACAAATGAGGTCAGCCTCCAGGTATGGGCTTAAACAGCAGGCAGCACCCCAGGACGAGCACGACTTTACACACACACACACACACACACACACACACACACACGAGAATGCAATGAAAGCACGCTTCTACATACAGTTCGGCACACACAAACTCTATCTGTCTCTCACACACACACACACAAACCCGACGTGTCTGGCCCCAAAGAAGATGAAGTGATGCAAAATGACATCAGTCGCTCCTGCTCCTGCATGTGACTCATTACAGTGTCTGCTAAAGGCTCCCCATTATCTCTGCTGAGAGGGAACAAACAGGCAGGTTATCGCTGCACAAATCACCTGAAGTGGACGTGAGTCTATTGATCACCAGTCAGATGAGTAGTGGCTGACGGTCGCCGCGCAGGAAATGAATGTTGTGCAGCGGGCGCTGATTTATTTTGTGTGTATTTTCAGGAGCAGTGAGGGTTTGGGGACAAAATGCTGCATTCATTCATTGCAATACTCACAACTTTCTTAGCTTTCAACTTACAAGGTTTGCTCTACAAAAGCACCAATGAATGATGGTCCTTGAGCTCCTTCAGTGACTGAATACTTGGTTATCTGTTGGAGTTGTGAAAGTCAGTGAGTTAAAGTGAATCATCCCATCATCATGATTAATCTGATTAAAAATATGAACATAATTAACCCATCTACAGCGCAGAATGACTCCGAATCCCTGAAACGTCTCTCGTGATGCGTTTTGGGCACTCTGTCAGCTCATTTCAGGAGCTCGTGATAAACTGGCATCGGTGGCTCGCAACTATCTCACCACTCCTGCCAACACTGTTCATGTGTTAGACTGTTCTCAGTTGCAGGCAAATGAGGAGCACTCAGAGAGGGCAAACCTCCATCAAGACACCTGCTCACCTGTCTGAGCAGACATCCACCGAAATTTAATGATAATCAAAAAAGAGTATAGTGGCCACATAATGAAGATAAATGTTGGTTTTGAATGTATAATCCCGTCTTTCTTGAGTCTGTTTTTGCTCCTGCAAAATGAAACTTGATAAATATAGATTATAAATGGATAATTAATCATGATTAATAGAAATTAATTCACAGCTGCTCTTCATTCAGCTCTGTGTTTTGCTGTCATTTGGCACATTTTGTGTGTGTTTTGTTTCAACAGTTTATTAAAGTCCTCCACATTTGTTTTTTGCCAGTCAGGTTTCCCAAAAGAAGATGTGCTGCCCTCTGAAGTATGACGGGGAAGCACACTTCAAACACAACACTGTAATGTGGGTTATTTAGCTGAATAAGGGTAATCACAGGTCATCAGCCCATTAGAAGAGTTTTACTTACAATGTAATTTCTTGTGTGTGTTGTGCTGGAAGGTTAGGCTGTTCTTATAAACATCTCGGCTGTGATGAACATATTTCTGCAGGTTCTTTTTTTTTTTTTTTTAACTTTCGGCTGAGCCCCCGAACATGTTCCTCATTTGAAAGTGGGCTGTGGCCTCCCTGAGTTAAGTCATGGCTCGCTAGAACTGTTGTCACACTCACAGAGAGTGAGCCATGACACCCGCAAACAAACACACGCATACCTTGGAGAGCGGTTGGCAAAGTGACCCCGGCTTACCTGCCTGCAGCCGGAACAGGCCTCAGACTTTGTCCTGTCAAACACTGCTCGCATGTGACTTTCAGGATGTGATCTGAAAGGCTTTTCGGAACTAGTCCAAGTCTTTTCCATTCAGAGGATTCAGTGAAAGAAGAACTTTATGGGGCAATAAAACCAAAAAACTATTTCAAAACATTGAAAAATGAACCTGATGTAGCTTCACCTGAAGACAGGCCGAGTCCCTTTATTGAATCATTATAGTCATATCGGTGTGTAAAGACATTTACATGCAAGGTTAAAACTGAGCCTGGGCTTCAAAATGAACCCTTTAATTAACCCTGTCATAAAGTTAACATTTCTCTGTAGATAATCTCCTTCATTCCAGGTTCATGCCCTACTCTTTATTCATAATGTAATGCAGCTGCGCAGCCTTTTACAGCATATCATTAATGAAGAGAGTGACAGAGGCAGAGGATGAATAATCTTCCTCTCTCCTCCTGCCATATAAACTCAGTGTGAGGACTCGCCATTATCAACTCCCCAGCCACTCATCCAGACAAGTGATCTGTACCCGCATTACTCATCCTGACAGAAAAACTGTATTATTCATCTTTGGGCCACTGTCCTGCTATGAGGCGCTGGTCCAGGGGAAAATAACGGAGCTGGAGTTAATTGATTTTTTCCCCCTGTACAACTGCTACATGTTTGGCCTGATTAACTCATCAAAAACCCTGCGCTGCTGAATCTTCATTTTCATGTTGGGGAAAAAAAACGCAGGAAACTTTGGGGGAATTTTGGGGGAAATGTCGTGTGTCAGTAAATATCTTACCTGACCACTTCAGAGGTACAAACACGAATGCCCTTGAGCAGAAATGACTCGGAGAAAAATACTCTATTACAAGTTACTAACAGGGACTGAATGTAGCAACACATGAAGTAACTGATGAGCAATGTTACAATACACTGTAAACTTGTAGATCTTACATTGAAGACTGGTGAGGCCGTTGCACCGGCTGTTGTTTCATACAAGAGAAGGGAAGTGGTTTGCTGCAGAAAGCAGGTAGTGAATCACACCTTTATCTTCCACAGGAAACCATGTGCTATCATTACTAGAGCATACTCATTTGCATCCTAACGTGACATGTGGTTACCTTGCCATGCTGTTAACATACCAGAGCTCTGCCATTCATGATCACACAGTATAGTTGATTTTGTGAGCAGAATTCGCCACTTTAAAGTCCAAACTGCTGATAAGGAAACCATGGCGATGAGCTAGCTTTCTGTGAAAAACTGTCCTCTTCTGTCAAAGCATCCTGAGTGGCAGGTCCTGTCAGGTTAAATGTGCCATATAATTCAGTCAAACCCAATGCTTTGTAAGCCGTCATCTGATACATGTGAAAGGACGCTGTGGAGGAAGACACAAAGAGACATTGGCCGGAGGGTTCCCCGCTGCCCCCAAATGACAATAGCCCTCTGGCTAACTCCTCAGCGAGGAGGGCTCTCCTCACACCAACACAAATGAATTTAGCCAAGGCGGCACGAAAGCCCCGGAGCACCTTTGAGCCCAATATTCACATCAATACCGAATTAGCATTGAATAATGGCATCCATTTCCTCTTTCACTTCAGCGGGACGGCAGTGGCCTGGAGAGAGATGGTAATGCAGCTGAGTGGGACTCCCCAGATAGAGGTGGACTCTATAGCCCTTCATATCCTGCCAGTGGGAGGTTCAATTAAAGCAGTGCTGGGGCAGTGAGGGGGGGGGGGGGGGTTGATTGTTGATTGGGGGCTCGGTTCAAGCTGATGGAGAGATGGGCTCCGCTCTTACTTGTGTTGTCCTGCTGCAAAGGTGTGTGAGACCTTCATGTCCAAACACCACTCCTACTATTTATAGAAGCTGCCAATACTGTGATAATTTACAGCTTTTGACATTATCATCACTTGTCATTTTACCTCCAACCGACCTCGTGTGAATAATTTAGAAAATTTCCATACCAAGACAAAACCCATGTATACTTTTCACCGTGGGGCAACGGCGCCAACCGCTCCGTCTCCCTTCAGGAGCCCAAATCAGTTAATTTGCAATCAAATTTAAAACAAGCGTCCTGTGTTCAACGTTCAGTGTCATCACTCGACATACCGCGGGTTTGAATTATGAAAGTAAAGATGATTTAGGAGGTCAGAGGGTCTGGTATCGTGCATCAATGACTCACAGCTACATCACTCAAACACTCACATCAGTCAGGACTGATTTCATTAGCAGCACCTGTAATTTACCCACTATGACCACTCTTCCCTTTATTCCTCTGTAAATGGTTTATTATACCAGTGTGACTAATGGCTGCCCAATGGAAGTGTCGAGATTATGACAAACCAACACAACACTGAGTGTAAAATGGAGTTGAAAAAAGGACACTGAAGATGGAGACTTCAAAGAGACCCAATGTGTTATCACCAGTGAAGAATGTTGCCCCCATGTGTTTGTTTCCCCCCGTATAAAACCGACATAATCCTGTTCGTGTTTCCAGTGTCGTGTCAGGAAGCTGGATGCTGCACAGCCTCTCTGAACAATGGGCATAATCTCATACTTTCTGTTTCCTTGCTAAGCCTCTGCAGTCTAATTTCACCCCCCCCCTCCCGTCCTCCAAACGGTGTCAGGACATCCAAACAGGAGTCTTGCTGGCTGGGGGTGCGCCGGTGTTCGGCAGCACCTGGTATGTCTGAACTGGAAACCCGATCGTCCGCAGGTACAAGAATAGCTCGAGTGGACCTTAAAGGCCACTCCTGTGACCTGCTGTGAACTGTCATTGAGCGTCTCGCCTGGCCGGGGGGACAGAACCTGAGCGTCAGCTCGCTGCCCCAAAGATGTTTGATTTCAGACTTCACAGCTTGTCCACTGTTTGCTGGTAAACGATACTTCTGGTTTCTGTTGCAGTGTTTCAGGGGTGCAAAATATCGGCAGAGTGTTTGTAGGATTCGAAGGGAGAAATCTGACAAAGATCTTGTGAATTATTAAAGAGCTTATGGTTCAAATTGCAACTTTGATCAATATGAGGCCATCAAAGCACTTCTGTTACAGAAGAGTTAAAGATGTTTTGGCATCTTTATTAAAATTAACTTTCTGGGAGTCACTAAATTGGATTACCTTGTAATTATTTGATCCTATTTACTTAAAAATCATTTTTATTGATAAGGTTCTTATGAGTAATTACAACTGATGTATTTTGTGTGCTTGAAGAGATTTTGATTCCACTGTTACGTCTCAGATCAATCGATATTTGGAAAGTGTTATAAAACCCTTCAGTAGATTTAGAGTCTGATTGATTTTAGACCGTGTCAAACTTTTCTGTGAGGATGATTAATTATGAGCATTTAATAAAGCAAGAAACATGTTTGGAGGAGAGAATAAAGACACTGCTCATCAGTTACTTCATGTGTTATTCCATTCAGGCCCGTTAGTAACGTGTAATAGAGTATTTTTCTCCCGGTCACGTTGCTATTCCTGCTCGAGGGTATTTGTGCTTCTACCTCTGACATTTTCTCCTCCAGAGCTTCTCTGCTGCTTCATTCACTTCCACCTGAAGTGAAACACCTTCTTTCTCTCTCTCTCTGCGGTCGGGGGGAGGAGACGCAGCCTCCGGCCGCAGCCGACGAGCACTCGCCCATGTGCGGCCAGTAGGAGGGGCCACGTGCTGAGGTGTTCGAGAAGGTGATGCCGTAAAGGCGGCCGGCGTGTCGCAAACCAGGTGTTTTCTGCGGGGGGAAGGTGATGTCGTAAACGGTGCAGGGGATGGGAGGGGTGAGACGAGGGTGAGGAGGAGGAGGAGGGATAGTCAGGAGGAGGGAGGAGGGAGGAGGTGACTCGCTGAACGGCTGCGTTTCAGACTCAGCGAGAGGATCATGGCGGATGGCCCCAGGTGTAAGCGCAGAAAACAGGCGAACCCGAAGAGGAGCAGCGGTAAGTCCCAACTCCTCCGTGGCCGCCGCCGGGCGGCCCGGGCGGGCTGCCGGGGAGCCTTTTCCCGCCCGCCAAAACTCTTTCGGGGGCACTTTTGGGAGTGAGTTGGCGCACATTTCTGGGACTTTTTGGGGCGTATTGGTGCGTCCGCGGCTCCGTGCGGCGGTGTACCGTTATACCTGGCTGGCTCCTCGCTCTCCGCCTAGCGGTGCGCGGGGGCCGCGGTGACGGGGCTGGACCGTTATCCGTCCGTTATAATAACCCGCGGAGCGCTTCTCACCACTTGGTGCGCGACCACCACTTTGTTTGACTTTCTGCACTTCTTGTCGGCCACTTCTCTCCCCCCCTCTTCCCCACTCCTCAGCAACACTTGGTGGCAGGTTTTCGCACAACAACGTGGCCCGCTGGTAGTTTTGCTGGATGCGTGTTTTTTCTTCCTCCCTCCTCCTCCTCCTCCTCGGGGCGAGGTTGTTGCGGGGTTAGTTTGATGCTAACTTGCTGGCCGGGCGGAGCCGCTTGTTTTTTTTTTTTCTTTAATCACAGCGTCGTCCCGAAATTATGGTTTGTTGTGGTGGCCGCGTGGTAAACGCGTTGTTCTGCGAGGGTGTCTGTCTCGCTCTCTCTCTCTCTCCCTCTCCCTCTGTCTCTCGCTCTTCTTTAACCTCGTGTTGGTCGGTGCCGTTCACTGGCGCTCCGGGGATGGCTCAGAGATGGGATGTTTATTTTATGTCTTCCCCTCCCCGCCTTCAACTGCGACAGCACATGTTCTCTGTAGTTGAGGTAAGAGAAAATGAACATTTGTTTTTGTAATTCACATGAAGTGGATTTCACTGCGTCCTCGTGCTGAGTGGGCGCGTTTCCTCTTTAGATGAACAGTTTTGCAGCGTTTCTTTTGTTTTGTTGGTTTTTTTTTGGTTTGTTGTGCAAAGTGGCGATTGCACACAACTGATTACACCGCCACTGTTTTTTTGCACCTGCAAATTCAAGAACAGAGATCAGCAACGTAAAGAAAGCACATTTTCTAGATTTCTATATTAAAGCATTGATTTTTTAAAATACCGAATCAGATAATAAATGATTTTCTTCAAGCGTTGATCACATTCTCTCTTTGTGATGGCAATAAGAGTGGTGCCAGAGGAGGCGAGCTCCCTTCAGACGAAGTGGAGGGTGTGCAAACAGAAAGTGGATGTAGGTGGGTGTAATAACTTTAAATTTAGACAACGCTTCCCAGTCAGAGGCTCCCATTGGACGGCGCCTTACCTGTCCTCCCCCCCTCTCGCGCGGCGTCAGCCAATAAAAAAAGTAAACCTTTAAATATATTTATATATTTGGACACGGTGATGAGGCATGGTGTGTGTGTGCGCGTGTGTGTGTGAGCCGAGGGGGCTGGAAAGCACCTTTTTTCCTCCTCCTGCTGACGACACGACGGTGACTCTGTGCGTCTACACGGGAGCCATCATCATCATCACCACCATCATCATCATCATCATGTTTACCTGAACGCGGATAACGGGGCTGACAAATGGCCTAGAAATAAACAGAGACGTAACACCTGCGGCTCTCCACCGTGTGACGGAACCGGACCTGCTCGCCGTTTGTCGGAGGCTCTGCGCGTCGTGAGGCTCCAGGAAAAACCGCTCCAAATGTCAACTTGTGCAGGTAGACACGGGTTTTTTTTTTAGTTTTCACGCGGTGCCAGCGCTCGCATGGACGCTCGCCCTCCCATCATTCTCGCGGGATTTATCGCATCCGCACGCATTTCTGAGCCACTCGTGCATGTGTGTGGTTTTTTTTTTATTTCTAATGTATTTTGTCGGACCGGGTTTTGCCTCGTTTGTGCACCCCGCAGCTCTCGCCGTGTGCCTGTAATGCGTGTGTGTGTGTGTGTGTGTGTGTTAGGAAAGGAGAGCGGTGCATAAGGTGGTCATAGCCCGTTATTCTCCCACCCTGTGAACTGACTGTGCTTTAAGCGCCCCCCACCTACCCACCCCACCCCCCGTCAAAGCACTCGTGTCCATCCATTGTGTTGCGTTGCTTCGTTATACAATTTCCTGAGCAGCGTGCAGGAGGGAATGGCGGTCAGCACCGTTACTGCAGTGAAGGCGGGGTTGCTGCTTTTCTCTCCCCCTCTCTCTTTTTTTCACCCTGGACCGGAGACAGCCAGGTACGCAGGTGATGCAACACCTATAAAGGTGTATTTCGCCCCGTTTTTTTTGGGGGGGGGGGGCGCCAGCTCGTGGCGTGCACGGCGCAGCGCCTTGACGGGGACGCTCCTGATCGCCTCGTTTTCATCGCTTATCACGGTGCGGTAAAGGTGCGCATCTAGGTCCGTGTGACTGGGGGGGTGGTGCGCACAATCAAGATGGCAAAAGGTGTAGTGAATCAGTGCGCAGCGCTCTCCCTCCGCCGCAGGTTAGGCTCAGCCCTCCCTGCTGCGTGCTTCACTCCCCACATTAGCGTTTCCTCTGGAATTTCACTTTACTCATTGAAGGCTTGCTTTGCTTCTGCATGTGACGCGCTGATGCTCCAGACATTAGCATGTGCTAATGTGCCGTGACCTCCAGACAGCCATCGCCGGGATGATGCAAACAGCTGCTGATAGCATCGCGCATCCCGGCAGAAACGCTTTAACTTCGACCTTGTAATCCCCTCAACAGTTCACATGCCCACATTACTGACGTTCCTCTCATAACCCTTTAACATGTGTACCCATCAGGAGGGGAGCACGCTCAGTGAGGAAGACTGGAGATGAGTGAAGTCACAAGGCATCCAGGTGTTGCTGTGAATGATGCTTCTGCATTAAACTTTGCAAACTAGGTCATTATGGGGGACTGGTGTGACTGGGACTGGTTTGCCTGTCTTCATGACTTTTATCTGTATTTTTTAAGAAGAATTAGTGGGAAATTACCTTTTTTTATCCCATAAACACCAACAGACAATCCAATCTATTTATATCACAGTTCAGTTAATTCGACATTAATACAACCTGATGTGATGCAGCACTGCCTTTATAAAAGTAGTAATGATGAATCAGGCTTCACACTATCACAGAAATTTAGACTGGAATGTACTTTGCAGTCAGGATCCACTTGATTATGCGAGGCCATTATTAGTATGCTCCTACTTCCCTCTAATACTGGATCACATCACACTTTAGACGTGAACCTATTGAAGAGGCCTGCGAGTGTGTGCTTATCGTCACATACTGATAAAACAGTAGAAATTGCTCAGCAGTTACTCATTTCATGCTGTCAGTTGAACAGTCAAAGTGTTTCAGTTCAGCTTGTACCTACATAATGGGGGAGTTCCTACATTTCACAATCATATTCGTCATTGAGGGTCTCAAAAGGTTACAAAGTTGCCGAGATTCACACCAACATTGTGTGATCCTGAAGGATTTAGTACCTGTTATTGTTGATGTTTGGTTCCTGTGTTGCGTGTCGCATGGTGCTGTGGATTCAGCGTCACAGTGCTCAGTCTTGCACCATTGATCCAGAACTGCGAACCAAAACATTAGTAGAACAAATGGAGCAGGTAATCTGTTCACGTTGCTGGTTAAGAGGCAGACTGGACAACAAATCTACTTCCTGGTCATGTAATTGGAGGTAATCATTGACTGTGCTCTGCTGTCGTGCTCTTTTTTTAGGGCTGGTTGGACGCACACGAAAAAAGTCTTGCTAGCAGCAGATCAGTGTTTGATTTCATCTTGGTTTTATCTGATTACAAGTGAAGTACACATTTGCTCGTGCTTGTTTTTGAGTCACTTTCTGAAGGTGAGCTCTAATTCTGTGACAAGTGCCTTGGACTCCTTTTGAAGTTTCCCGGCACTCTTTTACTGTCCCGTCCATTCTTTTAAATGTTTTCCACCTCAGTAAAGTTGCTCTCTCCTGTGATGGTTTCCAGAGAGCAGACTGAGCTCTGACTCGCTGCATAAAGGACTCCTCATCAGGCAGCGGCTGTAAACAATCTAAAAGCTAAACAGAGACCCGCAGCAGGCTCGATATTCTTTGCCTCAATGAAACGAGCCCCATGTTGCTCCCTGTGATGTAATAGAAGCACGTCCAGTGAATTTATAAATAAAGTACAGGCCTCCTGCAGTAAAAATAGCCGAGTTGACAGTATGACGTTGGTGCATGACACACTGACGATCTGCAGATTCACTGTAAAAGTGGCAGGTGTCAAACCCTCAGCGCGCGAGGCCGCATTGGTCACGACGACTTCAGCCAGCGCTTTTAAAGCTCTCCATGTTTGTGTGTGTACAAATGCACTCTCAGCTGCACTGTAATCTAACACTGCAATTTAGGGACTACAGGAATGCAGCCTGGTGTTAACATACCTTGACAGGATAAACACAGCGGCCTACACCCAGGCTTGGACCGTGCGTACGTCAGAGCAGGCCGGGACTCTGCCTTGGCTGCCGTCTGTCCTCTCACCGTGAAAACTATTCTTGGAGTATGTTTTGTTTTGGTTCTGCTTCCCTTTTTGTTTCAGGAGTCGAGCCTTGGCCTAAAGTGCGTTGCAGTGTCAACAACTGATAATAATTCCCGGTGTGAGGCTTGTTCAGAAGGCAGATGTGTCTTCGGTGAAATTAAATGCAATATTGTCACAAAAGGTGACGTTCTTTTGTGGTGCAGTTAACTCTGCTGTTTTGTTTCGGGTACACCAGCTGTCGTTGGTGTGGAGGTACTATTTACACTTTCAGAGAAGTTCTCGGTTTCAGCAGCTTCTTGATCAGTGTCTGCGAGCTGATGCTTGAAACGTTTCTCTCTACCTGCCGTGTTTTAATACTTTGATGCACTGCTTTGCCTCATGTGCTGGGCTTTTGAAATCAATATCAAAGTGTTGAAACAATTTACTCGCTGCATGTGTACATATTAAACTATTTCTATCATCTCGGTTTAAACCGGGTGAAGAAGTGTCTTGAAATGCAACATCTGATTTTCAAGGCAATCTCTCAAAAGCTCCTCTGACCGTCCATCTCCTCAAAGGGGCTGGAGGTGAAATACAAAAACCACAGCATGTTTTAAAGGGCTCTTTTGTCTTGATGTGTGAGTGTGCCATGTTGCTGAGGTCACCCTAAGGTGCTCCATTTACAGCTGGCTTATAGAGAGGAGGAGTCATGTGAGCGTCCCAGCCTCTGAGGTAACACTCAGCATTGAAGTGAAGCTGGCACGGTTCACCCTGCACTCACAAGATCAGCCCCATATCAAATAATTGATGTTATCGTGCTTTATAATTGCATTTAGCAAATGCAATTACACATAATCCAAGGTTGTTATTGTAGAATTACCTTGGATTTATCGGTGGATGTGCTGTACCCAAAAGCTGTGTGTTATTTCAGAGACTGGTGTTTCTGGGTTCATGTGACTGGAGTGAATATTCATTGACACGTCCACCTCAGCTGCCTGTGAGGGGGGTGGCTGTGTTAGGGGCGGACATGGTCCAGCGGGTGCAGAAGTGGCTGTGGTCAACAGTAGCTGTTAACTGATCCACGACCAGTGATCATTCATGTTACTTTCTCCTTGTTTTAAAGAGCCTGAGGCTGTGTGTGTGTGACTATGGGCCTGTGTGTATGTGTGTGTGTGTTTCCCTTGCACAAATGGGCCTGTGGAATGACAAAGCACTACAGGATGTCTTTACCAAGTCAGCATTAACCCCTCCCCATTGCCTTTTATGGTCCAGAGGGGGAGGTGCGTGAGGGCTTCTGATGCTGTTGCTGTGACTAATTGGGTAGTGTGTGTGTGTGTGTGTGTGTGTGTGTGTGTTTGTGTTTGTGTGCGCATGTGTGTGTGTGTGTGTGTCAAGGTGGGAAACTGCTTCTTTCCTTCAGGCTTTGCATAACAACACAGGCCTGCTTGTGTGGATTTACATGCATTAACATGGTCCCTCTGAGGAGAAAATCAGCGGTTCGCAAAGATGCTTTTGCACTTCAGTTAGATGACATCAGACGATAAAGGCAGCTTGACAGATCAGCCATGGAAAGTTGAAGAAGATGACTCAATAGGGCTCAATACAGACATAAAGCCACATTCTTATACATGAGAATATGCGAATTGCAGCTCTTCGTGTTTTAGACAGACAATATGTATTTAATTCCATGTTATTGTACACTGGGAATGCTAGATTACTAATCCAAATCAACTAGAAACACAGTTTTAGATCAGTATAGTTACTGCAGTTGGTAAGCAAATGACAAAGTGTAGAGAGATAAGTTCATCAGATGTATTTTAAAGAGATTCTTTCCATCCAAACAGTGAGAAAGCTTCATCTAACAGCAGCACTTGAAGGGTTTTGCCAAACAGCAGCTACAAGAATCACTTCAACCGAGCTACAAGTCCAGAAAGTCGCCTCAGTCAGACAACAAACGACCAGAACCGTCACCCAGTGCAGGCGCAGGTTTTATCTGTCCTCACGCTTCAAGAGCGCTCAATGTGAGATGTATTTTTAGTCAAGGTGAAAGGGAATGTTGCTCTTTCTGATTTAGTGTGAAACTAAGAGCGCTTAATTGTGTGGTTCCGTCTGCTGCACCGAGTCGCCTAAATGAATATGAAACATGCGTCCGCCCTCCCTCGCATGTCCTCCACAGGGGGGGGTCAGAGGTCACTGGAGCAGCCCTGGAGCAGGGTTACAGCACGAGGCACATAAGGAACATATGCTGAGGAACTGATGTGCTGACGGGGACCTCAGTGAGGATGCTCAGTTTCAGATGAGCTGTTTCCTCTGATTCGCCTGCAGATTATGTCAAAGTTCCGACGAAAATACACCACCAAGAATTCAGCATTGTACCGTCACAGCTAAAACCATGCTACAAGTTTCAGACAGGTGCTGTTGCATTAGCTGGAGTTGTAAGCTCCTTGTAATTCAGAAAAATATTGTTTGCAATATTGTTGCGTTTTCCATTGAAAAGGAAAGTGCTGTTCTATGGTGGAACTGAGGAGCTCACAAGGCTGTCAGAAAGCATTCAATTTGTTCCTGTATGCTGTGTTGAATCAAAACAAGATTATACCTGAGCCAAATCCTGCTCTGAACTCACAATGCTGGAACAAATTGATGCCATGAAGACAAAGTTTGCCGAGCGCCACCTACGCCGTCAACAAAGCCAAATGTGGAACCAGAACTGAAATTTTTCACCTCCAGCGCGCAGCAGAGCATCAAATCTCAGAGGAAGTGCCAAACCCGTGTTCTCTCTTTAAAGGTGGCCTAACCCATTTTCACAAGTAACCTGCTTTGCCTGCCGCCTTTCATCGCTGCATTCAGCCACCTGAATATTCATGCATTGGAGAGGCTCCCCAAAGTAGTGAACAGCTAAAACTTTAATCTGCACCGGGGTGGGGAAGCAGATCTGTGAAAGACACCTGGTGGTGAAAAGGGTCTTTGGCTGCTGCTGCTGACCGCTGTTTTGAAACTCGGTGCACCTGTGTCGAAGATTTGAGCAAGAAAAAAAAGAAACACAACAGAAAAAATAACAAAAGCTCACTTATCGTCTCATTTGTGAGATTGTGTGGTGTACGAGTGTGTGCAGGCGAGTGTGTATCAAAAGAAAGAGTCCTATTCAAAGTCCTGGGTGAGCAGGAGAGGGGGAGCAGTCTTTCACACTCTGCCGGTGGGAAACTCCTCTCCCTCTCCTTTGGTGGTGCTACAATTTGCATACCCAGCCATCCTCCATTCTCTTTTTTCCTTCCAGCCGCCTGAGAAGTAGAACACAGGCCGAGAAAATCAGTGAAAAGCCAGCCCCAAGCTGCTGTTTGCCTCCAGGCTCGCAGCAGAGACTGGGGCTGAGTCGAAAAACATCCCGTGCGTGTTGGTCACTGAAGTGGGAGCGCCGCCCGCCTGTGATAGGCTCCCCGCTTTGATTCGCTTCCATTTAAAATTGGGACACATCTCAAAGGTAAACCCAAAAGAAAGCGGTGTGAGGGAGGCTGACGGAGAATGAAACAAAGAGCTGGGAGGAGAAGTGACGAAACGGATTCACCAAAATAGTCGAACGGAGCAAAAAAAAAATAGATGGAACGCCACCTTGATGTTTGTCATTCTGACCCTTTACCATCAACATCTGGTGTGGAGCAGGGGCTGTCACCCCAGGGGCGCTCAGACCTCGCTACATGCATGCTTTCTTTAGGACTTAATAATGTAAATTTGAACAATGTAGTTTGGTTTTACTTCAGTGTTTATCTTTCCCCACGCTTGTTAGATGTTTTATAGGATGAGGTCTTTTTTATTGTTGCACTCCTCCTTGAAATATTCACTCCTATACTAAATCCTGCTGTTATTTGACAAACTAAAGCTTCATAAAGCCACACTCCACCTTGTGTAATTTGTGTTTGGATGAAGCTGTATGACCAAACCAAACAAACTGAGATGTAGAATCTACAGCGGGAGCAGAGGAGGCGACCTCCCTGCAGCCCCCCTGTGCTCTCAGGAGGCATAAATCACCAGCAGTGGACAGGTGGGTTAGGAGGGGCCTGACTCGCTAAAGACGCCCCTGAGACTTCAGAGCGGCAGCAGGACAGGTGGGAGTGGAATAGAGAATTAGATAAGAGGCACGGTCAAGTGATTTATTGTCTCCTTCACCCCCCCCCCTTTGTATTCGACTGTTTTGTGTTCGATGCAGAAAATATTGGAAACGGGAAGAATAAAGACAGCAAGCGTGCTCTTCTCTTTGTTTCCTCCTTTCAGCAGCAGCAGATGCATCGACCATAATTATGAGATGCTTCACCAAAGCGACTGGCCAAAACTCAGCAGGGTTCCTGTTAAGAGACTTGTAAGCCAGAAGCGCCATGCTTCATCAGAGCTTTACAGCTTCTCCGAGCTCCACACCATCCATTGTTTGGAGCATATTTGTTAAATTTTGTTTTTGTGACTGTAATTTCATTATTGTTGGCCTGGAAGAAACAAGAACTGTCAAACTTGTCCAATGGGGTCACTGCAGTGTGAACCAAAAATGGGTGGAATTGCTGATATTGGCTGTTGGCAGTGCTGGCGAGCAGAAACTAAAGTTGTTGGAAGGTTTCCTTCATATCAAAGGAATTATTCAATGCTATTGGAGTTGTCGGGCTGCAGACTGAAGATGTTATGATCAGATATTCTCATTTATCGGGACGTTCTCAGTGTTTAATCACTGGAGTCGTTTTATTTCTCTTTGCCGTCATGCAGAATAGAAGGTGATGAAACGTGTCGTGAAACAGGGTTTGATTGGGGATGAACAGAAATATGCAGAGTGGGTTGTCACCATGCTTCCCTCCATCCAGGTGGGTTGGCGGGGTGATACATATACAGTGTGTCACTGGTAAAATGTCAAGTTTTCTGAATCCGTCAGCAGAGATTGTCTCCTTGGTAGTTGGAAAACATAAGACACAACCTCCTTTTTGAAGTCGTGCATGCAAACGCCCGGTCACGTGAAGGAGGATGCTCGAGTGGTTCAGAGAAAGGGAGTGTTGTTATTGAATTACAGGTGATGGCTGCTAATTGGGCCCTCAAGAGATGGTGTGCGTGTGAGCGCGTGCAGGGCTCCGGGGATGCAGGGTTGATGAAGCTGTTAGGGTAAAGTGCGGGGCCCCAGCGTGCCCGCCTGAGTGTGGTGCTTTAGAGGCTGTCCTGTCCCTGCGGAGGAGCACTAATGGAGGCCACCCAGCCCTGATGAATTACAGCCAGACTGGATGGATGGAGAGCCGTCGGAGTTGGGGGTGAGGCTGCTGTAATTGAGGCGGCTTGCTGAGCGAGAAGAGCGCCGGGCTTTTTTTCCTGTTTTTTTTTGATGAGCCGTAGGCATGAAGCAACACGTTTGTACCCAAGCCGTGACAATAAGCACATTAGCACTCTGCTACGATTTCTGGCACGGTGTTTACAGAGCCTGAAAGTCACACTCGACAAGCTTCAATTTTTTCCTCATGGCAGCACATGTCATTCTATCATCACTGCTTCACGTGACGACATTGACGCCGCTTTGAGCGCATCCTTCAAGAAAACGGACAAATGTGACACTGACGTCAAATCCCTCCCTCTGTGTGTGTTGCCAATGAAGCCATTTGTTTACTGTATCCGCACTTCAGGCTTGTTTGCAATAAACAGAAGAACTGGCAGCTGACATCGCTGCCTTCAGTACTGAAATAATTGGCTGGTAGCAAGAAAACCCTAAAAACATTGTAACGATAGTAACTTTCATTTCAAGCCCCCAGTGAAAAGATTTCATGAGTTAAGAGATGTTTTCTGCAGTAAATGTGGGATTCCTTTGAACATTTAGGATGGTTTCTATTGGCCTGCTGACTGTTTACATGAGGTTTTGATCTCCCAGCAGCAGCTCAGATATACAGAAGCAGAACTTCCTGGAAGCAAAGCTGGATAGAGTTTGTCATATTTGCATCGGATTGATGAAGCAACCAGAAACCAGCCTATTATATTGCAGCACGTCGTTTGCAGGTGGAGACAAATTGTGCACTTATCCAACAATAGTTATGTTTGAACATCAGGTGATAGAGCGCTGTCTTGTACCTCAGTGATGACACCAATCAGCTTTGTAATGATCAGAGCGGTGTTGGCTCTGCAGTGTGATTGCTGAAGTGTCAGCTGTCCCGTCGAGCAGAGATGTGCACTGGCGACCCTCTTTGCGCTTTGTGTAGCTGCCACTCGCTCTGCCAACCCCGATGAAAGCCGGTTTGTGAAGGCTGGAACACTTTCATAAATATTAGGATCCATTTTTTACTGTGTGTGAGAACAGATGAGGTTCAAGAGGGATTTCAACACTTTTAGGTCAGAAACGTCCGTCCAAGGTTCCTGCTACTCTTGTAGTTATTGTAGCAGCGGCTCGCTTTGTGTTGGTCACAATCTTTTGTACGTTCACTTTTTTCTCTCTGTTCTTTAACAGTGACTGCAAAGTCAGAGATTTGTCGTCCTCATACCTGCAGCCTCAAAGTGTCATTCAGCTACCAGACCAGATCAGCTACAGTTCATTTCAAGTGTCATTGAGGAAAAAAATAGAACAAACTCAGGTTAGGCCTCTGTTCTTGCACCCCCCCCCCAAAAAAAAGTTGGCATCAGCTGTAATTCTCCAGCTTTGCTGAATCTTAACCAGTGAACTCAGTTGGCAAAAACTTTTAATTTCCTTCCCTCATCAGGTATGTAAACTTAGCAGGAGGCTGGCAAAGCTGCTTTTTCCTTTCTGGAGTTATCGGTGTTGGAGAACTGGCACCGGTGCCGCGCCGAGGCGGCAGCTTTTAAAATCTGAGCTCGGTTTCCTCCATTGTGGTTTGTTTTCCTCTCCTTTCTGATGCAGCAGGCATCCAAGTTCATCTCAACAACCTTTTTGTTTGAGGAGACCCTCAGGACGCGTCCAACAACTCAGAGCAGGGAGGCCCCGCCCCCTCTGTGTCCCCTCAGCTGCTGATTGGTAGCAGTTGAGGGAGATGAGCCCAGGTGTGGCCAATAACTCCTGATTAGTGAGCATGTGCAGCGAGCTGTGGCCTGAGATATCCTCACAGTCGTAACGACGAGGCACAGGCAGTTTTTCCACACTGTGGAACCCATTTTTCATAATGCAGCATTTCTTTGTCAGTACGAGGGAAAAAAGGAAAAAACTGGGGGAGTTTTGTGTGAAAGGGACGACCCTAAATGACTCGTTCATTATAAAACAGGCGATAAACTTTCTCCCGATAACTAATTTATTCATCAGTTCATCTATTTTATGATAATGACCAGACCACGAAGCTGATTTAAAAATTTGCTTCATTAGTGTTTGATCAAGATGACATTTTGAAATGGAAATAGACACGTGATCCATTTTTTTAGAGAGAGTTCAGGTCAAACTTTCCTCATCCTGTGTTGCTGTTTCCTGAAACACACTCACAGCCTTCTCCAACCTCCTTCAGTCCACTCAGGTCCCGACTTGTCCAGGTTGTTATGTACATAAAGCGATCGTCCGATTTATCTAGGAGCTTAGCACTTACATTAGATCCCACACAAGAGCAGAAAACAAACAAAAATAAGCAAAGTGAAGGATTTGCGGTGTGTTTGTGCCTCTGCCCAGCGTAGCAGGTGTGCCTGGGCTTCAGCGCCATTACTAGTCCAATAAATACCACCTGACACCGTTGGAGCAGGCAGGCATCCATATAAAACTCTCCTCCCATGGCGCGCAGCCCTTCAGCACAATTATATTACCCACCACTTCAGAGGGGGTGGGTGGGGGGGTTGTACCCCTGCCCAGTACCACCTAACGGAGCAAGCTGCTCTGGGTGTGCGTACTTTCTTTCAGCCTGTGTCTCGTGATTTGCAATCTGAGCTCAAGTGACGTGAAATAGTTGGACTCGGCTTAATCTCAGTTGGGTTCCTTTGAATGATTTCTAAACTGGATCTTTATCTAAACCTATTTGTATGTATATGAATTATTACATGCTCATTTGAGATTCTGACCAAAACACTCATCTCTATACACCTGTTCAATGCAACAGTCTAATGATGCCTGGTAAGAATGAGAACATCATCAAACAGGCTGAGGTGTGCTGGATTATACCAACTCTCTACCTTGTCACTGTTGTTGGAAATTGAGCACGTTAGTAGCCACAAGCTGTTGTAATTATCAATGTTTGTCTGGCGTTCACTCTGCGAATACATCTCTGCAGCGTTCGCCTCTTTGCTACCTTGCCTGGATGACATTTCAGTCGGCCGGTGATCTGAGCGTGCTTGACATTTCGCTAAACTGCGTTCGGAAGGTCCTGCCTGTCCCCGCGTTTTCCTTCCCCTCCTCCCTGCATTGTGTGACTGGGTAAACAGACACACATTCACTCACACATCCACCTATATCCTCACGGGCTGCCGGTACATCAAGGGGGTTTGCTTTGTAGGGCTCAGGATTATGTCTTTGTCTTTAATGCCTGCCATACACAGAACGGCCCCGGGTTGTTTATTTTTGATGTTCTCCCTGAACGCACCTGTAAAAAGTAGGGTAGCATCTCATTATGGTGGCCAGTGTTTTCCCAGGCTGCTGTGGGGAGGCTCTCTGCTGCTCACTCTTTCCTGTGGCCAGCCATTAGGTGAAGGTGGAACAAGCGCTTTGATGCACGTTTGATCAGTTTGCCTCGAAGTTAATAGAATAAACATCATCTGAGACACTTTGTTGGACGCCGTCCCAGAGGGTCCTGTGAAGGCTGGGCCTTTTGATGGTAACACCAAGCACAATACGGTTGCGCGGTGGAGACGAGTACTGTGTAATCACGCCTGTAGTTTGTGCCCGACATCTTGGAAGGTTCTGCTGAACTGAGAGTCCATGAAAACATATGGAGATCGCTCCCCGGGCTCTGTTTTTGTGACTCTCAGACGCTCGCCGCTGCCAGCTCTCTGGTGACCGGGCAGCGTCTCCTCCTCGCAGCTTGACGCCCCCCACCCCCTGCCCTCCCTCGCTGACAGCCGTTTCAAAGCGAGCTCACTCCCCTGTCCAGCACCCAGACGGCTGCGGATGGTCCCCATTTAGCGGGGACAGAACTGCCATGCCAGGCAAGGCTACGTGCCAGAGCGCTGCCCGCAGAGCTCGCCGTGGCAGCTGCCAACTCCCGACATACAGTAGATGAGAGGTATTGCGCCAAAAAATGCTGTGGTCTGATTAAGTAATATGATGTAAGATGGTTGGATGGCGTGAAGTCGCCTGCTGGATGCTGTAGGAGATGTAGACATTGTGAGTTGGTGAAAGAGGGAGGGAGGGGCAGCAGCTCGGTCCATTCTCCATCTGCGTTCTGATTATGAAATTAGCCTGCTGGCTGGACACACAGGCCTTTTTATAAGGGCCGAAGCTGTGGGAAGGGGGCAGCCCTGCAGTGATACTGATGCATTAGTAGAGTGTCATATTATGTGGCAATAACGCTCTTGCATTGGATTATTCAGGTCGAGTGAGTCACAAACAACAATATCCGTCATGCTGGTTCAATTTGAGGTTGGACTCCGTTCCGTCTCAGTCGTTCAACTGCTCCCTGATCACAGGAGGCGCCTCGGTGAATCAACACAACGTCCAACAGAGTTAAAGGTTTATCAAGTGTTCAGTTTGAACTGATGTTTACATGCTGAGCCCACCTGGAGGTATTTTTATTTTGATGAAAAACAAAAGCCGGACAAATCAACTTTTTTTTTCAAAAACTTCGACCATGTTTTGTTTTGCTTGTTTCCAAGCAGAACAAAGTCAGTGCTCACATTTTTTTGTGGAGTTTATTGCGTTACGATAGCAAATCGCTTATTGGAGTCTGAGTGGCTCATGCTAATGTAATAACGGCGATGCTCTTCTTGGTTCATGTAGGGACACGTGAGACAAACTGCCCTTAAGAAACCTGCAGGAGTTTTATCAGTAAGACTTGTTGGCGTGAACTTGTTTAAGCTCATTTCTCACAAAGAAAAGTGACGGCGAACTTTAAACTCCAAGCATTAAAGCTGATGTTACCTTCCAGCTGACCTCGGTTTACCCACTTAGCTGAGGTCAGCAGTTATAACGTGGGTATTCTCCGTTATAATAAGTATAGCCTGCATCAACATGTTCAAGGCCGTCTCACAGAAGGCCTGCGAGGCTGAGTTTAGCGTAGCTTAGCGAAGCATGGCTGTGGCGCAGACACTGCTTTTGGCAGTACGCGCTTGCCCCACAGGCTAGCCTGTGCTGCAGAGGCAGCTCTCTCGCACAGAGGCACCGCTCGACGTACACGCACGTCATGTTTTGTACATCAAACCGCTCGGCTTTTGCTGATGCTAAGCAGCTCTTTGTAAGCAGCCAAAGTCGACAGTTCTCCGACCTATTTCCCAAGGAGTTTTCTGCCAGCGAGGTAGCGCGTGTGATCTGAATACTGAGCAGGTGAGAATCGGAGGAAAATGTGGGGGAGCTGGCAGGGAGCATGAGCTGACCACAGTAGTGCAGCAGTACCTGCTGGGGCATAAATCAGCCTCGCAGATATTATTAATGATTAGATGGAAATGTTTTTTTGCCTGTTTAACTGCAGCAACCAGTGGAAAGTGAGATAAATTCATTTCGCAGACAGAACTTGAAAGCGGAGGTTCGTGCTGAAATAGGGGAAAAGCCAATTTTTATGAACCGCGCCGCTTCGATGATGTAAGAGGAAAGTGTAAAGATCGGGTTTGCGGCGTTGCCATTGTGATGCAACGGTCTCCAGGGTTACCGATGAGGTGACTGACATTGACGTGTATTGATTGTCGATGTTTGATTAGCTGGTTGCTTCTGCATTACCTGATTGCTTACAGCACATCCTTTGGCACCAGTTAAAAAAAGACACGTGGCCAAATGGATACTACAGTTCTCACCGTCGAAATACTTCACATTCTGCAGTCTGAAGTTATTTTCTTCGCTCTGCCTTTTATTTTGTCATACTACTTTTTATGACAACCACTGAATCTGAGTGTTTTTCTCCTGACCTGCCTCTGAATTTGAAACATTTTGGTGTGACGGAGGGACTTAATAGGTGAGCTTAACTGGCATTTTCAGTGTGATAACCCCGTGCAGTCCAGAAAGCAAAGGTCAGTGGTGAAAATTAACATGTAAAGCAGCAACTGGAACAATTCAAAAAGGTGTGTTTTCACTTTCGAACAGATGCCAGCGATGTTTCGCCGTGTTTTCCCGACAGCGCGTTCTTTCACAGCTCTGATTCAGGCTTTTTTCCACAGATAAAACAGGCAGGTGTGACTGAGGGGATGTTAACCTTGTTGCACCGACCTGAGATCCTCCCACCCCCACATGCGGTGTGGAGTGACAGCAGAGATGGGAGCCAGAGAAAAGTGGGGGGGAGGGTTGGGCCTCGTGTTAAAGGTCGAGGGGGGGGCACTGCATCAGCCTGGATTGACCCTCTCTGTCACTGCGTGCTGCGATATTGTCAAATCGACGAGTTGAGCGATGCGTGTCGGTGGATTCTTCCTCTGGTACCAGAGGTATCAGAGCTGCCGCTCTGAAAGGAAGAAATCCCCTCAGCACTCGCAGGTATAATGAGCATCAACATCAGACTATGCTTCATCAGGTATTTAGTTTGAGAGTTGGTTTGTCCTCACAGATTCCTGTCAAACTGGTGCAGTTTGATTCCTTCCTGTGAAAATTCAGTCAACCATTTGCACCACCCAGTTGTTTTGCCACACTTGATCTTTCTTTATCTGCACCATGCAACAAAGTATCGCACTGCAGAGCCAGTTTTCACCCAAAGAAAAAAACCCACTGAGTGCTCTTGTTCAGCAGCTGCAGTCCTCCAGCTTCCTCATTCATTCATACGTATAAATTAATGAATGGGGCCAGAAACATTCTGTGTTTCGCTGCTTTGGAGTTTCCTTTTTCTTAGGCAGCGCTCATTTCTGATGATTTATTATAACCAGATTGCGGCCTTGCCATCCAGTTTAATGGTGAACTACTCGCTAAGCATTCCTCTTCTGAGTGCTTAATATGAAAACTCACTGGCAGGGAAACAAGGGCGCAGTGGAATGTGATTACCTGTTGACAGCCAGTGATGGAAAAGGTCCAGCTGAGTTGCCCGATATGAGACGTGAGTCATCAATCAGTCGTTCCTGGCGCGAACGCCGAGTCGAGGCCCACGCAATCGAAAATGTAGAAAAGCCAGCGTGCTGAGAAGCTACTGGGTCAAACACTGATGCTGAGCCTCCAAAACACAGCGATGACCTAGATTCCCTCCCTAGCGGTGTCTGTCACTCCAGTGGAGCAACAGAGGATCCTGAGGGGGCTGCGAAACAAATTCCGAACCTTCGCTACCTTCAGCGCTTTGTACAGGTGTCGTCTGCTACCTGTCTGCTTGTTTGTTTTCGTTTGCCTTGTTTACCCGTGCGGGAAAGTGGCGCACATGCACGTTTTTCGGGAATGTCGAGTTGGATGATGGGCTGAGTTGAGAACTTCCTCCAGATGTGCGCCAGGCCCTCCTACAAACGTCAAGCATTTCATAAACACTCAGCGTCTGATTAATTTAGGTGAACGCAGATGAGATCTGAATTTCTGCCAAAGAAACAGGCCGGTGTGATGTTGTCAGAAACCACACCTGTTTGTTTGGGAGGTGTGAGAAACACACCTGCATGGATCTGACTTTGTGACATTAAAAGTCATCACCCCTGCCGCCTGCGGGCTGGAGACACATTTTCTTGCTCTTCCTCCACCTTGCTGCTCCGACACACCTGAATCAAATGAAGGGTTTGTTAGCAGGCTGCTGCGGAGCTTGGAGACGTCACGCTGATTTAAACCAGGTGTGTTGGAGCGGGGGGGACGTCTAAAACTCTTGGGAGGAAGTGAGCCCTCCAGGACAGGACTTGGTGACCCCTGATCTAAAGAAAAGGGAAATGTGAAAGAAAAGGCTGAGAAGTGGAACAAAAAGTCTGATTCAAGAAAGATGAAGAAGGAAAGAGCTGAGCTGAGTAAAAGCACAGTCTTTCCACTACAATTGCGCTATCGGCACGAGAGCGACCGTTTGAAAACACCCCGTCTTATCTCCCACCCTCTCCCCAGCAGGCTTTACAGCCGACCTTTCATTGTGGCCGTTTGGATCAGCTATAAACACTTTTTGAGCTCAGCCTGCTTGGACAGCATGACTTATAGACTCCTTGTGACGGAACATAAACTCTCTCGGCCACGTCCCACTTTCACGAGTCTTGCTTTCATTTGTAACCGTTTGCACTCTTTGAGCAGTAGCTTGGTGGTTGTTCTGTGTGATAAATGTTGTGAAGTGGAAATACCCGAAGAAGCTGCAGTTCGTATCTTAACATCAGTGCATCGTCGGTACGCAGTGTGTTTCATTTCGGTGCAGTTTCCAGATGTTGCTTGAGTGAGAACAACCTTGTGACACTTGTTTCGCTGTTGAAAATGCGATTTCATGGCCTGAAAATATTGTGATATTGTTTGAGACAGCTTGTGGGAGTCTTCCCACAATGTTTGGCAAACAACTCGGTCGCCCCGGATGGAATACAAAATCCCACCTAATGCTACAGCATTAAATGCACCTGTGCTGACTCCGATGAAGAAGATTCCCCTGCGTGTGCTGCGAGGTGAATTCAAATCGAACGTATGCATCCAGGACTCGCGGCCTGATTAAAGCCACAGCCTCCGTGCGCTGCCTTTCTTCCTTCGTCAGTGTGTCATGTGGTTAAAGGCTGCCCCTCCACCCACCACACACTGGCCTTGTCCTCCTCCATACCGAGCCTTGGTTCTCTTTCATAAGGTGGCCTCTGCGTGCTTTGTCGCTGCTCGCTCCCTGTCATTGGGCGCCATGACTGGGGGCGACCCCTCTGACCTTTCTTGAGCTGATTGGTGTGGAGTGGCTCTTGGCTTGGCCACACTCTCTACTTTATGGCTCCTGGTCTCACTCTGAAGCATGTATGCTAGCTGGGGAGTATCAGAGGGTATTAGGAACCATCAGCATGGTGGTTTCTGTTTGTGTTTTTAATGGTTTTAAATAGTCTGCTGAGTCAGCACAAAATATGTCTTATTAGATCTCAGTTAGAACCTGCAGGAATTCTAAGCTTGTCCCCTTTCTCATGTTAGTAAGTAAATCTTCAGAGTAATATTTCCAAGCAGGGATTCAGACTTCTAAGAACAGAGTGTCTGCATAAAGGTCCTGGAAGGGCATTGAGCAGGCTTGTGAGCAGAAAGCGAATCACATGCTGTTGATTTGGTGGCTGTGATCATAACAGTGGCCTGAAAAAAACAAGAAATAAACAAACGGTCCAAACTGGATTCAAACTGATTCACTTTACAAAACCCCCTTTTTCCACATCTTCCTTGTCCCTAACTCACACTGTCATACTGCCTGAACAGGGCTTCTGTCTGCGCTGTTTAACTGATGCAGGCAGCCTAGAATAAATGGAGCACAGCAGCATGGTGCAGCATGGTTTTGCTCCAAGGCTGGAAGGACTCTGTATTCCCTGACCTCCTTCTGCGCAGGGTGCCAGCTCTCATCAGCTCTGACGCTTAATTAGCCTCCGCTCGGAAACAGTGTTGCGGTGAGCGAGTGGAAGGGGGCTTCTCCGTCCAGGAGACGAGCTGCGCTGTCGGGCAGCGGCACGGGAACACTGCGACGATTGATCGCCGGGTCTGTCGGGCGGGCGGGATTTATGTGGATGAAAGGCTCGGTGTTATGTCTGTTTGGAGGTCAGACATGCGATGTGTGTTTCAGGGATGCAGCCTTGTGTGTGACTCAGATTCACCCATCAGAGGTGCAGAGGTGAGGGACGCCAAAGCAAACAGTGTTATTATGCAACTGCTTTCTGCTGTTGACAGGCTTCAGTGTCATCGCATCCCAAGTACGTCTTCACCATGAAGAAGTTGTTAGCAACTTCACTTAGAAAAGGGATGTTGTGTGAATGTTTGTTGTGATTCAGTGTGACTTCGACCCCTTTCCAAAAAGGCTTTGAAAATTGTCATTTCTTGAGTCTGAACAAACAGGTGGTGCCTGAATTTTGAAAAATAGCACACACTTTACTCATGTAGACAACAGGGAGGTAAAAATAAGCTCTGAATTTGCTGTCGTTTTGTCGCCTTATTCCATCTTTCACACCTGCTTCTCCCAGTCTTGAGTTGCAGGGGGCTGGAGCCAAAGTTCACAACCTTGTGGTAGACTTGAAACCAGCTGATGCTAAGCAACAGGCAGGCAGCCAATCCACTAGGGACAACACGGAGACACACACTCTCATGGAGGTATGAATTACCTGTCATGCATGCCTCCAGACTGAAGGATAAGGATGATGAACTCCTGCATGCAAAGAGAAAAACGTGTAAACTCAACATGGGTTAAACAATAGCCTGGAATCAAACCTGGGCCCCTCTGATGCCAGAGTGTGAACCACTACACTGCTACACAGCACCTCAATGCTAGCTTTTCTCCAAGAAATAGGTTTCTGTATGAAACCCATTCAGTCTCTGCAGGTCATGCTGCACATGTGTGGCAGTCTGTTTGTGCCCATAATGAAATCAGAGTCACATGCAGGTGATGTATGGATCTTATACGGCCTGTCACGAGCTCGAGCACCGTTAAAGGAGCACGTGCACGCCCTGTCGTTCAGCCAGCCCAACAAGATTTAGCGTCCCCGTCTTAAAATCTCATATCTGCCAAAGTGGAGACCGACATAAAATGGAATTACTAAAAGAAAGAGAGAAGAAAGGAAAGTGCTAGTCAGGCAGTTTTTTCTTGGCGTGCAGATAGACACATGCACGCGCGCGCACGCACACACACACACACACACACACACACATCTCAGTAACAGCTGGGCTTCTTAGGTAAATTCAATCAGTTGCTCTCCGCTCGGTTGGGCTCGTGTGTGGCCCCTGGCATTAGAAGCTCAAGCTATCAGATTGATTTTTACTCTCTCCTGCTCAGCTTCCCCTTTGTCTGCCTGGTATTTCAGGGATGGTCTGACTAGTCGGCTCGATCCTGCTGAGTAAAAAGCCCAGAAAACCCCAGCACGGCCACTCCTGCTTGCCTGCTGAATCCACCCGAGCCACTCATCGCCATGTCCCGCATTGTTTTGATTTATCCCACCGAGTAGAAAGTGGCGACAATCAGCCTGTCTCCGTGTGACATGTGAGCGCTGTATTTCATTTGACTGTGTCCTGGGAGTAAAGCTTATGTAACGTCGCCATGTCTCGGGGACGGCTACAAAACAGGGTCAGTTCAGCTCCTCTTAATCGCTTGTTCTCGGCCAGGCTGCCTTGAGACAGGACGCACACACACA
>JAUESF010000041.1:4537832-4550349 GCA_032274765.1 Malacoctenus tetranemus
CACACACACACACACACACACACACACACACACACACACACACACACACACACACACACACACACACACACGCTCTGCTTCTCTCTCCGTTTTATCGCTGGTTCTGTGCAGATCCTGCAGATTGAACACACACAGCTGCACCTGTCCCTGACACGGCTCAGCAGGAAGAGGCGTGGCCTTTTTGGCACCGCCGCTGCCTGCATTTTTAAACACTTGTTCGCCATGGCAACAGTGGTCACAGTTTCACCGCGCCACGTGTTTCTTATCAGTGTTTTCTATACGCAGAGAGTGAAGTCGCCGAGCCCCTCTTCCCCCGGCCTGCTTGCGTTTGTCGTGATACTACAAATATAACACCACAGCAGCTCTAATCAGGGCAAACGGTGACGGAGCGCGCGTGGCTTCCTCCCGTGATGAAATCTCGTTCGCAGCAGCGCGCAACGAAAACTCTGTCAGCGCTGATAAGATTGTGTTTCTGAATAGCACCTTTCAAAACAAAGTCTTTTCCGATCATGATGGAGCCGTGGCGTTAAAGAGCCGCGGAGGGAAGGCAGACGGCGAGCAGGCTGCACGCAGACAACAGGTCTCAGCAACAAAACGGGAGGTGAGAGCAGGAAGGATTGAACCAGTAAGAAGCAGTCAATGATGTCTCCGTGTCTTGTTGATCAATTGAAACCACTGCAGACACTCTGAGTAGTTCAAAACTGATCATTTGATCCGATCAGTTTTGTGACCAAAAGCTGTTTGTGTAGAATGAAGGTGTGAGGTCTGACAGAGTCATGCAGGAAGGTTTTGATGAGCAAAGTCATCTTGTCCACTGTTGTCAGATCGAAAGTCCTTCTTATTCTTCTTTGTGGTGATGAGTTTAGTTGTTGAACAGTTTGTAAAACTCATTCAAAGTCCCTCCTGTGAACACTGATCCAACCACACCAACAAATGTCATTTATCATGTTGTGAAGTCGACTTTGTGGCTCGGACGTTCGCTTCGTTCTAGTTAATCTGAGAGTGTGTTCCTTCCTTTACTGTTGCCTTCCTCCTGTCGTACCGGAGGCTGATTTGAATAGAGAAGAGTTGTTTAGTTTAATGAGTGCTGGGTGGAGGACAGGCTGTCACTGTGGTGCCACCGTTACTTCCCCGGGTCACTTTTTGCCCCCCCTCTGAAGTGCCCACATTTGAATCAAGCCCAGAGCTGTAATTATTCTGGGTAAGGCTCATTATGGTCGCAGGGAAACGCGCTCTGATCCAGCTGCTGCCGGTGAACTCCAGTGTTCATGTAACGGTCTGGTCAGAGCAGCAGAGCTGCTGCTGCCGGTGAACTCCAGTGTTCATGTCACGGTCTGGTCAGAGCAGCAGAGCTGCTGCTGCTGCCGGTGAACTCCAGTGTTCATGTCACGGTCTGGTCAGAGCAGCAGAGCTGCTGCTGCCAGTGAACTCCAGTGTTCATGCAACGGTCTGGTCAGAGCAGCAGAGCTGCTGCTGCCGGTGAACTCCAGTGTTCATGTCACGGTCTGGTCAGAGCAGCAGAGCTGCTGCTGCTGCCGGTGAACTCCAGTGTTCATGTCACGGTCTGGTCAGAGCAGCAGAGCTGCTGCTGCCAGTGAAGAATGAAACAGATGAAAACGATCAGAATTTAGAACTAGTGTTTGATGGGACACATGTTACTGTGGAAGGCAGTTTTCCATGATTGGAGGTGACCAGCTTTCCTTTCTTAGCAGACAGTGTTGAGAACAACTGGTTTCTATTTGAGTGTCACACTCTGGATATTCGATGATCTTGTGGCGCCCTCTAGCGTTTGTTCACTAAACAACATTTCACTCAGCCTGGAGAGGAAGTCAAGTGACCAGATGACTACATGCTTGTAATACATTTATAAAGTCAATATGACTAAAAAGTTACTTTGACTTATTCTTTTGTTTCGTTTGCAAAACTGACCGAGGTTCGTGTGACACAAGTCAATAAAGAAACGCCTGACGATGTAAATGTGATGGTCACCGACGCGTCGTCGTGATGTGGCTCAGCAGAAAGGATGACCCGCATCGTTGTGTGTCCTCGTTGTCTTTCAGTCAAGGAAGAGTGTGTGTCAGAGGAGGAGGATGAGGTGGTGAAGGACGCTCTGGTGGAGGAGATCCTCCAGCAGGGGGACACGGCCATCATCTACCCCGAAGCCCCCGAGGACGAGCAGAGTCCGGCCGAGACGGGGGGCGCCGATGAGAACGGTAGCATTGGCACACGTGCACCACCAAGTCTCCTCGCTGTGTTACACACACACACACACACACACACACACACACACACACACACACACGATAGCCACCTGAAAAGATGAAGGCCATCCGACCATCGTCCATCATGCACATCTCCCCCCTGCAGGCACGCCTGACGCCTTCTCCCAGCTGCACACTTGCCCCTACTGCTCGCGGGGCTACAAGCGCAACGCCTCGCTGAAGGACCACATCAAGTATCGCCACGAGACCAGCGAGGACAACTACAGCTGCACGCACTGCAGCTACACCTTCACCTACCGCTCGCAGCTGGAGAGGCACATGAGCCACCACAGGAGCAACAGGGATCAGGTACGAGCCGGTCGCCTCCTACGACGCATCGTTGGGATCACTCCAGCCATCGGCCGCGTCGCAGCGCTGCCCTTGGACGGGGGCGGCTTGTTGGCGTGACTCAGACGCTCCGTTCTTCTCTCTCAGCGCCACGTTTCCCAGTCGACGGCAGGATCGGGAGGAACGGGTGGAAACCGCAAGTTCAAGTGCAACGAATGTTCCAAGGCCTTCAAATACAAACACCACCTGAAGGAGCACCTGCGCATTCACAGTGGTGAGCTGCCGTCCTCACAGACAGGACACAGGACGTCCCTGCTGCTGGTTGTTAAGCTGCAGGCCTTGAACAGCAGAGCGGTGACAAGCAAAGTTCTTCACTTGAAGTTTCAAGTTGAATAAAGGGTCTGATTTTCTCTCTCGTCTTTTCAGGTGAGAAACCGTACGAATGCCCAAACTGCAAGAAGCGCTTCTCCCACTCGGGCTCCTACAGCTCCCACATCAGTAGCAAGAAGTGTGTGGGCGCCACTCCGCCAAACGGCGTCGTCCGGACGTCGACAAAGGCCCCTCCTCCCCCGTCGCAGGCCCGACCCGTGGTCATCGCGCCGGCCCGCGTCATCCTCAAGGAGAAGACGGAGAGCAAGCCGCTGCAGGAGCAGCTGCCCGTCACTCAGATCAAATCAGAACCTGTGGAATACGAGTGCAAGCCCGTGATGGCGGCGCCGGCCACCTCGGCCGGCAGCAACGGCGTGGTGAACGGGGCGCCGGCGCCGGCGGCCGCCGTCTCGGCGCCGACGCTGCCGCAGGGCGTGGCGATGGTGGTGCCCACGGTGGGCCTGATGTCGCCCATCAGCATCAACCTGAACGACCTGCAGAACGTGCTGAAGGTGGCGATGGACGGCAACGTGCTGCGGCAGGTGCTGGGCTCGGCCAACGGCGTGGCCGCGGCGCCGGCCAAGCAGGGCATCGTGGTGCAGCAGCCGCAGCAGCAGATCATCAGCCTGCCGGCCTTCGTGGACCACGACGGCACCACCAAGATCATCGTCAACTACAGCATCAGCCCGGCCGCCTCCACCGCCACCGCCTCCCAGCCCGCCCCGCTCATCCTCAAAACCAACGCCCCCGTCCCCGCCGTCGTCACGACGACAGGGGCGGCGGCTCCCACGCCAACGAAAACGGACAAACCTCACACCCCGGAGGTGGCCGACCTCTCCCTCGTGAAGACCGAGCCCGAGCCCGAGCCCGTCACGGAGGCGGAGGCGGCGCCCCCCGAGACGGAGCTGGACAGTGTGAAGAGTCTGGAGTCGGCTGCGAAGCCAAAGGAAAGCAGCTCCAGCACGTGTTTGCTCTGCGACGACTGTCCCGACAACCTGGAGGCGCTGCACCTCCTCCAGCACCGCAAGGCGGCCAACGGCGAGGCCGTGGACTCGGCCGCGCTGGACCCGTCGTTCGCGGCGCTGCTGAGCGAGGCGGGCGTGACGCTGGAGGAGTCGCCCGTGGACGACCTCCTCTCGCTCCTCAAGACCTACTTCGCCTCCAACGCCGACCCCGGCGAGGAGGAGCTGGCCAAGATCTCCGAGTCGGTCAGCATCCCTGAAGACGTGGTCCGGAAGTGGTTTATCAAAATGAACTCTGGGAAACAAGTGGGTCAACATCGGAGCGACGCCTCCAAAGAAGCGGACGCCTCCGTCTCCAGCTTGGAGGACGGCTCCAATCCCGACGGAGCGAAGGAAGCAGAGAAGAACAGCTCCAGGGAGGCGTCGGACGGCAGCGGCGCCTCGCCGACCGAGGCCGCGCCGCTCGGCCTCAACAACGGCGACCTCGTCATCGTCAAAAGCGAGCCCGAGGACCCCGAGGCGCCGGACTCGCAGGCCGAGCCCCTGGATCTGTCTCTGCCCAAACACATGGCGGCGGCGCTGGAGAAGAAGCAGGACGCGGCCGCGGCCAAGCAGCAGGAGCAGCCGCTCAACCTCACCTGCCTGAGGAAGGAGCAGCTGGACGGCCGCACCATCTTCGTGGCCGCGCCGCAGTCCGGCCGGCCCGTCAACATCGTCACTGCCGCGCAGCTGCCCACCCTGGTGGCCATCGCCAGCCAGGGCACGGTGGGCTGCCTCAGCACCATCAACGCGGCCGCCAAGCGCACCATCCTCATCCCGCAGCTCACCTACACCTACGCCGCCACGGCCGGCAGCGCCACTGGAGCCAAGACGGTGGTTCTCAACGGCCACAAGGTGGGTGCAGGAGCAGGGAGGTGGCCCGCCACCGGCAAGACGTGTTAGCAGTACCACTCATTGTTACTTTGACCTAAAATGACACTTGCTCCATTTATTTGTGCCTGCAAATGTTGCCTCTGTTGAAATGTGTGAGAGTGTGTTCATTAAACTGAGCTGTGTTTTACAGATAGTTGTGTCCGAATGATGTTCGACAGATGTTGGAAGAAGTTGTGATCAATGAATGAAATAAACCAGCGATGCAAATCCAGACGTGTACTTTGGTATCTGATATAAATGAAGCTGCATCAATATGAGATTAAAGCTCTTTGTTTGTTTAGGAAGAAGCAAAAACAATAAGAGAGTAAGAGCTGAAGTGTCGTCGGTGAAAATCATGTCGTGCCTGCATCCCAGAGATGAAGCCAGGGGGCGCATGACATGAGGGAGGAAGCTCTGCTTTCAAAATAAGACGTGTTCTCTTCTGGGTCATTATTGTAGTGTTACTACCATTGTGCTACAGTCAGCATCACTGCGTCATGGTAGCTCCTGAAGCCAAGCTTGGAGAATATTCAGATCCATGGTTCTGGATCCTGATTGGATATCAAACTATCGTCTCATTTGCCAGCGGGACTCTTGAGGTTCACTGAAGGTGCACATGCATTTGTAAAGACCTCGTTCTGAAGGCAACCTCATGACTGCACCTGAAGTGAGGAGAACTCCTTGATTGCAGAGGAGCTTCAACATTAGCATCAACCGTCCTCTGGCTGGTGCATGATGAGGTGTTTGTGTTGTGATTGCTCAGCTCCTCTTTTGTGCTTGTGCACATAACGACATCATACCCACTTCCTCCTGTTCTTCTCCGTCTCCAGCAGGAGAAGTGTTCAGAGAGCAGCCCTGACGTCGTCTCGGCTCCGGAGGAGCAGAACGACTCGGACTCGGTCGCTTCGATGAAGAAGCGTCGGCTGGAGAACGGCGTGTACCCCTGTGATCTCTGCTCCAAGGTCTTCCAGAAAGGCAGCTCCCTGCTCCGGCACAAATACGAGCACACAGGTACACTTCAAGGAGCTCGCCTCCCTCAGACAGGGCGTCATGTTGGAGAGGCGACGCACCTCGGGTCACCTCCAATGTGTGCGAACTATGTTTTATGTATTTCCAAAGACTCGGGATTGGGCTTTGGTTCCTCGCTGGAGTTGCAGTTTTGCAGGTTGCTATTTCACCGGTTACGTCATCTCTCGTTAAATATGTTGTACTCGAGCTTTTTATGGAGCACCTGGCCTGTAAAGGCAGCAGACTGGAAACAGTCGGCATCAGTGTTTGTACAGACGTGACCCGTGTGGTGAGTTCAGTGGGGAAGCAGATTCCCTGAAGGTCCGAGTAATGTCGCGGCGGAATGCGTTTTTGCTGCATCTGTTCGCGTTTCTCTCGATGCTGCACCTCGGTACTGTGTTTGTGTGACTTCACCTGAACTCCACCACTCACACCGACAATATCACAGACGGTGCTCAGGACAGACGAGCTTTTGTTGAAGCTTTCACCTGCAGCACTCGGAAAGAACCGAGAATCGAATGAATCTGGGAGAACGACGCAAACTGAGTGGTTTGAATGTGATGCGCAGTCTCTCCTTCGACTCTCCTCTGAACCTCCAGTGTGTGTTTGCTTCCTCTGCAGGGAAACGGCCCCACGAGTGCAACATCTGCAAGAAGGCTTTCAAACACAAGCACCACCTGATCGAGCACTCGCGGCTGCACTCCGGGGAGAAGCCGTACCAGTGCGACAAGTGCGGCAAGCGCTTCTCCCACTCGGGCTCGTACTCGCAGCACATGAACCACCGCTACTCCTACTGCAAGAAGGACGGCCTGGGCCCGGACTTCGGCTCGGGGCCCGCCAAGAGCCAGCCGGAGCTGGGCAGCCCCGGCGCCGGGCCCCAGTCGGACAGCCGCACCACCACCCCGCCCTCCCAACTGGACTCAGACGAGCGGGAGAGCGAGGAAGAGGAGGAGGACGACGACGAGGCCATGTGCATGGACGACATCCGGGTGGTGCAGGTGGACGACGGCGAGTGCGAGATCTACGAGGGCAACTTCGAGGAGGAGAAGGAGGAGGAGGAGGAGGAGGAGGAGGACGGAGAGGAGCTGGCGGAGGAAGAGCCGCAGGAAGCGGAGGAAGAGACGGAAAGGGAGAAGGTGGAGGAGGAGATGGTGTTCGACGTGGTGGAGGTGGAGCTGGCGGAGGGCCACGAGGGCGGCAGCCAGGCGCAAGACAAAAGCGAGGAGAAGGGGGAGGAGCCGGCAGGTGTGGGGGGCGCGGAGGAGATGGAGGACTGTGACGCCAACACGGACAAAAGCATCAGGGAGGCCTCGGACGGCTCCGGCGCTGCGCAGCAAGTGGGGACAGACGCCAAATAGAGGAGGGGCGCTCCGGGGACGGAGCGTTCCAATGGGTCATGGAAGCTCGAGCTCTTTTATTCAAAACTGCTTCATGCCATCGGAGGAAAGTCGCGGCAGTTGCCTGATCTTAACGGTCCACTACTGTGTACAAAAACCCAGGTGTGCCTGAACTCAAAAGAAAAACAAAAAAAAAACCACAAACAAACAAACAAAAAAAGCTAATCGGTGACTTTTTATTTGTGAAAATGAAATATTCAGTGTTTGAAATTGTTTATAGAAGTACAGATTTTAAAGTAGAGCTCACCCATTCACTTGTTCGAGTTGTGACTGAGACATCCCAGGTGGTTTCCTTTCCTTTCCTTTCAGTCAGTGTTACTAACCGTGTCCTTGTTTGAAGACATTTTAACCTGTAAAGACGAGAAAGATTTCTATACCTTTTTATTGCCAATGAAGTTTTTTCCTAAATCAGTATTTTATTGAGTTCTACGAACAAAAACCTCTGCACTACAGTATTCCTGGTTTACCTATGGATACATGCCTCATGCATCGTATGCCCTTCAGTGTTATATATGTACACTAGCTAGCAAGATGTCGTTTGTGTTCGTGTTAGTCTCTGCTAGCTAGCATTACTTTGGTTTTTCAGTTTGACTGTTAGCCTTAAGGAAAACAAAGTGTTTCTCCGGTGGTCGGGGGTCGAGGGCGGGCGGGCGGGCGGGCGGGCGGGACCCGGGGGAGTGGCCGGGATGCGGCTTCTGTAACGCCATAACCAAATTTGTCCTATCAGGGAAGGTAGAGTCACAACCTCAAAGCCAGCATCGGGCGCGTTTGTTTCGGCCACCCGGCGCAGCCGGAAGGCCGCCGGGGAGGAGTGAGCCTTCCTGCTCAGCCGCGGTTCTCAAAACAGACGCGCTCAATCTTACCAAGCTCCTCCTCTCTCTTCTTTATTTTTGCTTGACTTTCAGTCAGTGTTTCAGTATTATCAGCTTATATATGAAGTCATACTTATACGTGAAGGATCGGGACTGTTTTCCTGTTTCCACCCCAATGCCTCCAGCCTTATGCAAGACCTGTGTGCTGTTAAAAGTGCCATTGAACAGTGTTATTATTTTCTTCTTCTTCTTCTTCTTCTTCACACATGTAGCCAGTATTATGTCCCACTGTTACTTTTCCACATTGACTAATGTTTGTTGACTTGCACAGAACAGCAGATTTTGTCACAATCGTAAACGACTTCCTGTGAAATGATTTCTTTCCCGAGGCCTTTCAGAGATGGCGCCACACGTGAAGGTCGTCCAACAGTATTTAGGCCTGAAACACCTGGATTATCAGTTAATCCGCTCACCCCCCCACCCCCCCCCTCTTCTGTTGTAGCTGTAGTGGGAACTTTACAGCCCAGCAGGGGGTCTTCTCATGTCTTGTTTTATCTGCCAAAAGTCAAACCTGAAAGTACTTCGTTTACAAAAGCTGCACGTCATCACAGAGGCAAAGCTGCTACTTGAAAGTGTTTGGTGTTTATGCTATGAAGTGAGTTAATCCAGGGGTGTCAAATTCCTTCACAGAACAAGCAAAGGAGCCGAGTAAATTTGCAACATGATATTTAAAAAATGACTCAAACGTACATTGTAGAAATGTAGCCTTTTAAGCACCTTTAAACGTTCTATTAACAGCCAAACGCTTTTTGAAGCGTTTTCTTCTTCATGCTTGTTGGCGCACTCGTGCTCTCACTGAAGCGTTCCCACAGCTCACGTCCACTGCTGGACTGTCCTCGTGTCTTTTTACGTCCACTGACTCACTGATTCCCGGCTTGGGGTCACGACAGATCCCAGAAGGGGGACCCGGGTCTCGGCCTCCTCTCACTTTTCCAAATTTCAAACGTTCAAACAAAGTGTGAATACGTTTCGACCAGTGCTTTTACTTTGAAGGCTCCGGCTGTAATGCTTTGCCAAGTCAGAGACTGAAGAGGGGGTCAGCAGCCTTTCTCATGATGAAATCACTTTGTAGTCTCGTCGTCCCACAGATTCGACCCTCCCACAGACCAGTTTTAGCCCACAGGCCGCATGTTTAACACCCCTGGATTATTCGATCCGCAAACGAACTCCACGATGAACCGAAAAGTGCAACTTTCATACGAAATTTAGGCATTTTGATCAGCAGACTCGTGCTGGTGTTTTGGTGAAGGAGTAGTTTTGTAGTTGTTGCCTAGTAACTCTGCGGAGGTGCAGAAACCTGCTGTGGCGGAGAAGCAGTGCAGACCGAGCAGTCCTGTGGATGTAAGATGCCTTTTTAACCGCGAGATCTAATCACTCCCGGAGTGAGCGTCGCTGAACCTCACGACTTCTGGAAGAGAGAGAAGCTAAAAAACAAAACACGCTTCTGGTGTGAAAATCAAAGCCGACTGCTCGCTGAGTTCGCACGGCGTCCCCGCGAGCTTTGGCTCAGGACGCAAACAAAACCAAATCCAGATCAATTGGAGCAAAAGCGCCACATATTCAGTTTGTTTCTTCACACTTATGCACTTGTTTTCAGACAAACACAAATGGTGGCGAGCTGTCCCGCACTTCAGGTAACAAGCGTTAGTGAATGTGGTCTCTGTTGAAGAGTTCTGAGTTGGTTTTACCGAACAGTGTTTATCGTATTAGTTTGTTTTTGAATTTTTGTTGTTGTTTGATTGTGTGTCCTCTGTATGTTTTGGTCAACAATGGCAGTATTAGAGCCCTTTTCACAGATTAAAAAGAATAAAAAACTATACCTGTTTAGTTTTTAGAAGACTTTTTTATATTTATGTGTCTTATTTTTATATTTTCTTTTATGGTTATTTATTACACATTGTAGTGTACATTACTGTAGTTTGAATTGATACAATAATATATTTTAGTATGAAAAATAATCTCAAGACAAACAAGAGAGATCCCAACACGTGGTTCTGGGAGCTGAGGTTTGTTTTCACAAAAAAAAACAAATACAAAGGAAAAAAACAAACATGTATTCTGTAAACTTGACTTCTTGTTTTAAGCTACAAAAAAAGACAAAAAAAGACAGGAATGAAGTGAGAAATAGAAAACTGTTACATGTGCATCCGGTCTTTGCGTTGTTATAAAGCTACTGAACTCTAAAACTCTGTGATTTTTAAAAAGCATGAGTCGTTGCCGTTTTAATGAAGGATCTTGTTATGAAGACATGACTTGCCCCCCCCCCCCTCCCCTCCCCCCACCCACACCTTTTTATTTTGAAAGCCAAATTTGCATCGTCCCGCCACCTCGTTTTTCTGTTCTGTGCCAACTTGTTCCATTGTACTGTCGAAGGCTGCATTATTGTTTGTCGTCCTCACACTCTTTGTAAATCCACTGTCTTTTTGTATTGTTTTTATTTTAGGTTTGCTCCATTTTTATGACTCCCCATCACAATAAAATGTAAGACAGCAGCTCCGAGTGGTTTCGTTGTGTGTCCTCGCGTCCTGTTTCAGCCCCCTGCTGGGAGACGACTTGGCTTTTTGTCTTTTTAGTTGGACGGAATTGAACTTTTTGAAAAAGTCTAAAGAGTTCCCTGAACAAGAGTTCAGGAACTAGCTGAGTTCATGTTGATCCTGTTTATGCAGGGCGTGATGGAGCCAATCACAGCTCAGACTGTGAAGGCAGGGTGACCACCTGGACAGGGATGGGTGGGGGGGGTGTCAGCGGTGCCCTACGGGACACAGTGACACCCCATCACATAGAGACACAGCCATGCTTATGGACAATTCAGAGTCACATGTGGGCCTCATATGTGTGCACGACACCACCTGAATACGTGTGTGTGTGTGTGTCTCTGTAAAGACACACTGATGCGGTGTTTCATTGGAGGCTGTGAGGAGACAAAGCGATCAGCAGGTTTTCTCTGAGATTTGCTGACTGTAACAGAACAAAGTTTGGGAGACCTGAAGAGACGCTTCAGGTCGCCTCGCTGTTTCCTCGGGAGCTCGTAAAGACCAGAAGACGCTCGTTTATGGGGGGAACCCACAGCTAATGTCTGGGCAATAAGGAAGAACGAGCGGCCAGGATGCGCTCGCACCTCAAGCAAACTGTGGCGCAATAAAAGACTTTTGCAGCGCGAGTACTTTGAGTATAAATGAAGGTAATTTCTGCTCTAATGAATATTCAGAAACACCTGATGATTGTGTTCGCTGCAGGGCGTCTGCTCAGAGAATTAGGAGGAAACTAAAGACTTCACAGGAGACCAGCTTTTGTGTTTCCTGTTTTTTTTGCCTCTTTTATAAAAGTGAGACACAACACGACGACTCAGACGTACAAACAAGCAGAGAATGTGTGCATGCGACGCTTTAGATGTGAATCTCCTTTTGTGGTGCACTCTGTCAAGCACTAGGAACAACAATGATCCCATTCAGTCCTGCTTAATTAAGAAACGAAGGCTCTTTGGGACGCAGGAGGTTTTCTTCTCATGTTGGAACACAAACAGCAACACTGAAGGTGAAACTTTGTGTCTTTGTCTCGTCTTGATGGTCTCTGGAGCCCCGGTGAGTCACATCCAGGTTGTTTTGTGCACCTCCACCGAGACTTTACTTTTTTGTGTTGTCATTCGGTGAAGCTGTCATGAGTGTGTTTGAGGATTCTTTTGTTGTGTTGTTGTCATTTTTTCTGATCCGGTATTTGGGGATTTTGTGTGTGCTTCCAAACGTGCTTTCCTGCCTTTGACCAGCGGGTGGCAGTAGAGGTCCTTGCTCGGTTTCGTGTTGGTCGTTAGTGGAAACGTGTGAAGGCTGCAGAGTGTGGAAGAAGGAGTGGGATATTTCTGCTCCTGATGGAATGTGAATGCAGCAGGAATCAAAAGGCTCCATCGAAATGATTCAATGAACATGGAGGAATGGTGCTAGCGTGGAAACGCGCCACAAGTCAGAGCAGACTTTTAAAGGGGAAACTTTCTTGGTTTGAAGCAGAGTTCAAAGCTGAAGCGTGTTTGGATCAGCCTGAAAACAGTCAGCAGTCAGCAGTCAGCACGTGTCACCTGATGAAGCCACTTTTTAATCAACATTTTACCGTCTTTTGTGTCTTCTGTCACATTAACAACTTATAAGACTTGCTTATACTGTTTGGACTGACTCGTCCATTGTAACAACCACTGCCTGGATGGGAGTAATACTACAATCAGCTGCTGCCAGTTTATTCGGGACCAGGTCTAAGCAGAGTCTCTTGTTTTCCTAGCAGAGTCCGTCTGTCACTCAGGTTCGCTCTCAGCCCTTCACCAGCTGCTCGAATGTAATCGTCAGCCCAGCGTTATACATGTAGCTCGTCCACCCACACAGCTGTTTCCCCCCCTGATGAGGCTTCTTCTGAAGCTCCTGCAGGTCTGAACAAACCACTCGATTACCTCTTTTATTTAAAGT
>JAUESF010000041.1:4571034-4589056 GCA_032274765.1 Malacoctenus tetranemus
AGCACAAACGTTTTCCCAAGCAGGCCTACAAACTAATTACTAAGTTGTCATTACTGATACTCGCATGAAGAATGACAAATTTAAGCAGGAAAATCAAATATCTCAACTGAATTCGGAATCAAATTTGACAAGTCAAAGCAACATGGAGGTTAAGTGAGACAGCAAACTTCTACACACGAGAAAAACACACAAACAGAGGCACCAACACAAGGTGTTGACTCTGGGGACATGCAACCAGTTGTGCAGAAAGGCAACACCTCCTGAAATAACTTCTACTGTATTCACTGGCAAATGAAGGTTTTCTTCTTTGAAAATAGAAAACAAGTAATTTTCTGCAAAACGACAGATTTAGTTGAATTAACTATGTTATGTTTGAAGAAAAGCAAGGCGGTTTAACCAAAAAACAATGTTGTCATGAAACTAATATGTTTGAAATCCCAGCACATTGCAGAGTTGATTTACTAGTTCATTGTCATCAATCGTGACTAAACAAGTTGAGGGTTGAAACCAAAGTTCATTTAGGAAATTGCCACAATTCCTAAACAAACTGGAGGATGTCAGGAGGCACCGAGCTCAACAAAACCACACAGATGCAGGAAAAACCTGAGGAGAAAGGAAAAGGTTCAAAATGCAGGAACAATGAAGATGGAGCCCACTGAGCTTGAAATAACTTTAATGTGTCTGCGTGTGAAGTAACCACCAAATAGCACTCGAGAGTAAATGTCAGGACGTAGGTGTTTGTAATGGAGAGGAGCAGCTGAGTAAATGAGACACTCGTCTTGAGATCCTGATGAGGGAGCGAGAAGCTCTGCAGAGAAATAAAAAGTGGAATGTATAATTGAAAGTTTCAGCCCTTCAAAACAGCGCTGCGAGGAAAGAAAGAAATAAGACTGCAGCACCGTTTTCTGACGCACCTTCCAGTCAGTTGAGTAATTAAGCTGTTGCACAAATGTGAACGTTTCCCACTGATCATAACATGAGTCCAAGCAGAGCAGTAGGAGGACATTCATTTATCGAGCTGGGTTGAACTTTGATGAATCTTTTTAAGTGTGATCACGAAAAGCAAAACAAGTTCTACATTCATGTCATTGACGTCAGGACTCGAGTTTCAAGCCAAGAAATCAAGAAATCACCAAGTTCACTCGTCATTTGTTCAAAATCCACAGTGTCGAAACACTTCTCACAGCTTAGCGAGGATTGCTGACTTGAAGCAAGTTGGTTGTTCTGTGAGCACCCAGGTCAGGCCAGGTCACAGGCTCATCGATCGAAAATAACTCACCAGAGTAAAAAAGAAAAATTGAACCTAACCCTTTTTTTAACCCTTTCTTTTGTTCACATTTCAGACCGTCTGAAGCGCCTCAGTAAATCCAGATGTTCTTGGTACTTGGAAATCACCTTTGAGCAAATAAAGAAATGTTAAAAACTGACAACGCTTGTTTCCTTTCATGCTTCTGTTCAAGAAATACAGTTGACCGAGAACTGCGGGAGTTTGAGGTGAATATGACCACAACCGGGGAGGAAATGAACACACCTGCTTCTCATGATTATCGGCACCGCTCTGAGCCCCGGCCTCTGTTTGTGGCTTGTTGTAGCGAGGAAAAGGTCTTGTTTGCATCTCCACAAAGGTCAGGAAAGGAAAGATAGTAAACCCAGCTAAATGTGGACCTCAGCAGAAAACATGCGCTGTATTTTATGGTCCAGAAATCTGTGTTGCATGGGATGTGTTTTGCCTGCTTGTGTCAAAGGTCCCATTGGTGTGAGATTTGATTTGAGGTTTCAACATTGAAGTAAGGGCAAACAGTGGCGGACGCATGGCCACAAAAGGAGAAGCCTTCAAAATAAAAGCAAAAGGACGTCTCTGGGGTCTGCAGGAGACTCCAGTAAGAGTCTCAGTCTGGTTTAGTTTGATTTTGGGACTCTAATCCAGACAACCTCGCAGCAAACACAGCTTCAGACCCCTCCACAATCTCAGGTGAGGGGCTCCCGGCTGCCACAATGAGACACACTCCTCCGAGTGGATTCTGCAGAAGTTGCGTGTAAAGAAGAAGAACTTTTCCAGGTCTCTAAGTTTCCTGTGTTTTATTTTGGGAGCTTTGAGCTGCACCTTGTGGCTTTCATCAACTGATTGAATCCCTGAAAAAAGGTCTTCGTTGATTTGGAGTCGAGTCAAAAGTAGAACTTGAAGGGAAGCGGCCTCAATTCAAAGTCAAAGATTTCTTCCAAAACTCCGGGGCTGAAGTGGAGAGAAGAGTTTGAGGAGCAAAATGAGGTCAAAGATCCAAAACCAGCGATCACAGGAGGCTGCTGGCACCTGGATGAGGAGGGAGAGAGGAAAGTGGAAACTATTCAGGGAACATTTTATGTGTTCAGAACAGAGCGAAAGGACAAATGAAACGAGGGGAGATGAGTAGATGAAAAACACAAGATACAAGGAATTAAGCAAATGAAAGAAACCTCAAAGTGGTGAAGCAAGTCTGACACCAACAAGGTAAAAGGAACGACAGAGAGATGGAAAAAACCCAAAACAGTCCATCACAGGACAAAGTAAAACTAACAACTAAGCCAGTTATTAACCTCCTGTAGCAAGACAGCCAATCACAGGGAACAACAGGTACAGAGATCTCCCAAGACAAACGGCTCCTGTTCCAGGGGATGAAGGGTGCTAAGAAACAGACGAGGCTCCTTGGTGGTGCACAGCTGCGTTGGCATATTGTCAGCTGGGCAGGGCTCCGCGTCCCCACCTCCTGCAACCCAAAGCTGGTTAAAGCTGGCGGGGCGGGGGGGGGGGGGGGGGGGGTGGATGGATGGGAACTTAGACGGACTGACAAAGACGCCAGGGCACACTGACATGAGAAAAAAAACGAGGCCACGCTGTTACAGCACAAGACCATAAAAAGACATCTCGGGGAAAAGGGACGTGATTGAGGCCCAGGGGTGACATGAAGCGTGAAAAGTACTGAGGAAGTGAAAGAAAGAGACGGCAACAATGAACAACAGGAATCACAAATGAATTCTGTCAAGAAACAAAATATGAAAGGCGTCTCTGGGAAAAACTTGGTAATACGGATGCAAACTAGACAAAGATCGAACAGAAGGGGTCCAACAGTTCGCTTGGTCTCCACCACCACACACGACAGTGAACTCGTACAGGCACATTATGAAAACATTCATGCTCCAAACATTTCTTCCTTGATTAGATTCAAACCAGGTTTTTCCACTGTGAAGGAACAAGCCGAACCACTGCACCGCTGTACAGCCAACGCTTCAACAAGAATGCCTCCCTGCTACAAAAAATCACACAAGCCCTAAAATATAGGAATGATGTGTTCATGACCCCCACAAAATGGGATTTTTTTGGGCCTAGGAGCTCAATAATTTTCATTGGGTGTTGTTTCTGTTTTGTTGCTCAATTAATTTGTCATTATTATATTTTGTAGTAAATTTAGCACGCAGTAGAAGAAAAGTGTTCATCATTCACTGCCATTTATCATGTAGGAGAGAAGGCATGCACATGCTTGTCATTTTCCTTTGTACACTTCTGCTTTTTGATGACGAATATTTTTCAAAATAACAAGAGATTATGAAGCGTAGTTCATCCAGTTTAAGTCAGTGTCATTGGTTTTCCTCCTAAACTTTGGAGCTTGAACTTGTGTGGACCAGAGGAGACCCTCTGTCAGGAACCCTGATCACTGGATCACTGTAAGATCCTTTGCGTGACTTCGATCATTTCTTTCTCATTCTTGCCTCGTTCTTATTTTCTCTTCCATCACGTTTGTTCTGGTTTTGTGTCTTCAGCTCCCTGTAATCTATGAGGCACTATGACTTGTATTGACATTCATTTGCGGGATTCTAGGCTGAAGCTCATATCTGAATGAGTCACTGATTTCATTGGTAATCATGCACTTTGGAAAGTTTCATCATGCCGCTTGTTGAAGCAGTAATCCTGAAGACACTTCTCCGCCAATCTTGTGTTCATGTCTCCTCTTCTGCTCAAATTCCCTCAGGTTTGAGTTTGATGAGAACGATCCATATGAGGAAATGCCTTTTACCCGTTTCATCCCATCAAAGCCTGTCGAGCAAAGAGCAAGTGTATTGCTGGTATTTTGTATGAGCAGTGCACATGTTAGCTCCTCATGCGCAGTGCTGAAATGTGGAGCTTCGGTGTTTGAGGCTTCGGAGAGAAGCCGCTCAGGAGACAACTTTGAGGTTTGGTAAATGTCACCTTGACCTTTTGGATGATTGTAATGGGCCCAGTCTGTCTGTCAGTTTGAGCTCCTGATGTTTACTGCTGAACAGACACGAATATCAAATAAACTTTCTGTTCAAAGGCACCATGAGTGACAGTACCCACCACAACCCTCCTGGGAGAGAACAGTCAGTTCAGGTGAAGCTGCGAAGACATCAAGCCCGAACCTGTTCAGTATTTGTTTGGTCTAATCACATGTTCTATCACATCACAGTGTTTCTTTGGACAGGCTGCAGGCTGCAGGCATTCATGTCAGCCGCCTGCTACAAACTGCTGCTTCACCATTTTTCAACCCTTGTATTGTCAGAATAGAAAAACCATCATGTGTCTGCTCGCAGCCTGAGGGTCAAACTGTGGCAAGTGCTCCTGACTGACGAGAGGCGAGGGCAGCCCAAAGACATGACCTTTCAGAATACAATGGTTTGCTGTGGGTCAGCCTGCTGGACGGACTGGATCTGAGTGGCGAGTGGCATGGAGAAAGAATCTGATGGTTTCGGTTGTTGTTGTTTTTTTTTGCAGACTGCAGATCTAAAGGTCCTGGATCGATCCTCTGTGGCAAAGCCACAGTCAGCTTCCTTCACCTGAAGACTTTTTTCCCCAGTAAACTAATCGAAGACGCGAACCTTTGTGATGACCTCCAACCACCACTGGAGTCACTGGAGACCCTAACATGATTGACTTCATCATGAAGTATGTTGTTTAAAGTCATGTTGCTTTAGTTTTTGTGTCTTCATGACATGTCCTATCTGCCAGGGACCGTTGGCAGAGCCCAGGCCAGTACCTCCAACACCCCCAGTACTCCAGCAGCAGAAGTCTGGAGTCGCACTTGGAAGATTTCGCAACTTTAGTCATTAAAATCCCATCTGTGACTTTGGGGTCTCGCAGAGAGAGACGAAGGCATGTGTTGAGAAACAGCTTGCTGTTGATTCCCCTCTCTACAGCTCGTCCTCTCTCCATCAGCCACGCAGCACTCTTTACGAAAGGTGGGTTAACACACGGAGGGATTTGCCTCATTTTCAAGTGTTCATATCAGAATGTGTTTGCATCAGGCCCACGCCTGCCCTCACGCATTTGCTCAGATTATCTCTTTGTCTTCTTGCCATCACCCCACCCTCTCTTCTACCCAGCAAATCACAATCCACCTGCCAGAACAAAGCAGATTAGCATTTCAAAACACATGAACTGTCTCTGCGTGCAGTGAACGAGGTGACAGACAGTGACGCTGTCGTAGTTTTTGGGCTGCTGTTAGTGTTACAACCCTTTAAGATATGAAGAGAGGAAGCTCCCAGTCGGCAGCATGTGGGAGAGAGTATTCAGAGAAAAAACAGCACTTTAAACCGGGATCCAAGTAAAATATCAATGTGAAGAATTTTGACGGAATGAAATGTGGTTTTCATTTCCTTGTATTTAAGGATAAACTGAATGTCGAGCTCGCCCTGTTGTCATTCATGTCCCCGATCGCCTCTGCATAGAAAAATACTTTGAAATGAATCAAAATGACCAAAGTTGTGTTCACAGTTTGCACCACGTTCTTGTGCCGTCTCTAGTTCAGCGAGATACTGCTGCTTTGTTTTGGCTTGTTCCCCAAGGTCTAAATGGGCTACGTTACATAAGAGCAGCCGCTTTGATATCTGCTGAGCCAACTTTTTACAGCTTCAGATGAATGTGCAGTTTCAGCGAAACTTCGAGTGGCAAAGTGAGTCAGCGGCTCAAAGAGGTTGGTACTCATTGCCATCGAAGCACACATCAAATGCAGTGTGACAGGTTACAAAGACCTTCGTGTGTGCAACGGGCCGCTGGATGGATGCGTGTGAGCTTTAAGAGCATTTCAGACTCTGCAGGAACAGAGACGTTTGTTTGCTCGTACTGGAAAGAACGAGAACACGGTTTGTTTTGGTCTGGATGTTTCCAACAACATGTGTAAAAGTCCTGGAAAGAACGACGTCTTCACCGGCTTTGTAGCACTGGTGACACTGCTGTCTGGATGAGGAGAAACGCTGGCCGCGCCCACCACAAACTTCTGACCAATCACGTTGCTGTCGTGGACCGACCAAAACGTTCTCCGTTAAAGAAAATATGTGTTCTGCTTTTGGCGACGATGTAAAAAAGGCGGGAAACTATTCAGTAATGTACAATCTAGATCCAAAGAAACTAGAACTATGATAGCTCACTATGAGGATGTATGGCTAGAGTCACACTGTAACTCAGCAACATGAGTGTGATTTAATGTCACAACACACATCAGTTTTTCAAAAAAGGCAAAAAGCTTCTTAAATGACTTCACAACAACATCCAACTTTCTTTTGTTTGACTCGGAACTCTCCAGATGCACCAATGTGTGATGTGCATTCAGAATGAGAGGGGCTATTTGAGTGTGGTGGAGAGTGAAAAAACAACCGCTTCTCCAAACTTGAATTTAAAGATGAAATGTCCAATTTATTTTGGATTTGGGTAAATCTCTAATCTGTCCTGCTGATAAGACCGTTGACTTCCGTCTGTCCTCAGTGGAGTCCGAACACAAGAGGATACATTTTCACTTCCCATATACAACAAAAGCACTGATACATCCATCACTTTTAACATTTCCATATGACAAAGTGACATTAGCCAGAGATTGTTACAAAGACAATAAATCCATGTTTACATTTCTCAGTATTTACAGTTGCTGGAGCAAGAATATGAACACTGTAAAGTCCAACACAGTTGCTCCTTTGGATCAGTTTATTCACAATTTACAGTAAAGCAACAGAAAGAAAAATAACATTGTGTGAATTGTTCGTAATTGCTCGTCACATGCTGCAGAGCCACCTTTGCTGAAGAAGTGTCCAGGTGGCTCTCGAATGCACTGCAAAAGTCCCACAGAGCGGGCGGGGTTCGACGCCCCCTACTGTCCAAAGGCCAGCAGGACATTTGGTCGCCAGGCCTCCAGTTAAATGAAATACTCCTTTGTGTTTTCGGAGGAGAGGTTGTGGGAGTCTGAGGGGTTGCTGTAGGGGAAGTCAGGGCTCTCCTCCTGCTTCACTCCCTTCACCTCCTGGTTTCGGTACGTGTCTTTCCTCTGGTACAGGAACCTGGCCGTGATCGCCAGGCCGCTCACCATCACAAAGATGACCACCGCTATGACCCCTGCAGAAAAAACCTCAGGTTACAAGACTGACACAGACTGACTCCCTTTACAATCCCTCGTGTTATGATTTTCTTGCTGATTTAGCTTTCAGGGATATTAAACACCATCTTCAATCAAGCTTTTCTGCTCTAATGGCCACGCCTCGGGAACACAGGAGCAGGACTCATTTAATTGGACGTGCGAAATCCTTCAGAAATCCATTTAATATTACACAACATCGTGAGGCGACTGCTGTTTAAGAGAAAAGTATTCCATCAGCAAATCACTCCTGCATTGGATTAATTAGAAGAGCTTTGTGGACGAGACAGCTTGAAATGGCTTCTTTTCAGGTCTCACCTTTTTCCATCTACACAATTATAGATTGAACTTTTTCAGTCGTCACTGAGAATCAATGTGTGCTGGCAAATTCTAAATCACTTTTTTAAGGCTGCCAGCACGTCAATGCGCGGCTTTCTTCAAGTTCGGCGTTTTTTCTCACAACATTGAGCAGTCGAGTAAACACATTTCATTCATGTTCACAGTTGAACCTTCAACATTGTACTCTCAGAGGCTGGTGAGGGAAAGCAGAGGACAGCGTTGAATCACAGTGGAGTACCTCCGATCAGAGCCGAGTCGCTCCTGATGGCATTGACTAAAGGTTGACCTGAACCCAGAGAGCCAGAGTGGTCTACAGCAGAAACACAGAGGGAGAGAGAGAGAGAGAGAGAGAGAGAGAGAGAGAGGGGGGAAAAGGTGTTGGAGGAAGATGTGAGGGCAAAATGAAACCCAAAGGGCAACAAAGGCAAAAAGAGAAGCGAGATGAGCAGAAATCGTGTGGAGGAGAATATGAAGTGAATTAAAATTGGGATGATGTCAGACAGAGAGAGAGGAGCAGGAAGACAAAGCAGGCACAAGATCAGAACATCAGTCAGATCTCACGGAGAACAATAGGACGATGGACTCCCCACATGATGCCACTAAAGCCTCGTGAACTGGCTGAGAGCGAGTCCGGAGGATTCAAACCCCCAAGGATCCTCCCATGTGCTCCCATTTAATTAAAACATCGATCACCCCATCATTAGTAACCCCCCCCCCCCCCAGAAAAAACAAACCCAGGGATCGCTCTCCAAGTGATGAATGAGGCATTTATGAGCTGGGAAAAATAAATCAGCTTTTGTCTGGTTTCCACAGAAGAAAAGTCTGAAATCAACAGATGATGAGAAACAAGCAAGTTGAAACTTGTGATAAATCACTATTGTATTACCATAACTTGTAACACTGCTCAAATTTAATTTGTGTGCCCAAAAGATTAAAGATGACTGTTATCAGTTTCCTTTGATTAGAAATATTAATTAAAGGAAAAACTGAAGAGTTAAACATCATAATCTTTTCTCGTTAAAGCTCATCTTCCTGTGAACTGAGAGCACAGCTCCAGTCCTGTGGAGGCTGATGGAGGAGTGTTGTTTTCACACTGGAATCTGCTTTCACATTTACACATTTGAACAGAAGAGCTCAGACGAATACGCTATTGTGGATGATAGATACAGTTTGATGTGCTCTGAGAGTCAGAGGACAAACAGGCCTGTTCCTCCCACCTGACAGGTGGTGTGTGTTCTCGGCTGCGTGGGGATTGGCTGACGCTGCGGAGCCGCAGCTGGAGCGCTCCAGAGGGCCGCTGATCACCACCGGGCTGGTGTCCGCGTGGAACAGGGCGGCTTTCAGCGGGCTGATGGCGTTGAAGCGAACCACCGACAGACAGCCGGCGAAGCCCAGAGACGCCAGCCTGGACAGGTCCGGGTCCATGTCAGCGGCGTCTGTGAAGGGGGGACAGAGATCATGGTGGTCCCGCGGCACAAGGTGAACACACCACTGTTCTTCCGCCATCACAGCTCACCTATTAGCACACATTAGAGCCCCTCCCTTCAGCTCATCTCTCCTTGTCCTTCTGTTTCCAGCTGAATAAACAGCCGTGACTCTGATGATCAACAACACTGTTTACCTGTTGCAATTTATCAGTTTACTGGGAGCCGCAGCAGCTGGACTCCGCCAAGTGGAGATCCACGATGGCCGTCACCGTCCGACCCGAGGTAAAAACACCAAACATACAAACACTCCACCACTCCACCACCCTCCATCACCGCAGTGGCACCGCCAATTACTCTGCCCTCAGCCTGCATCCATCAACCGCAGAGACTGATGTGCACTTGCACTGCTTTCCCTTCATATCATTGACTTCCTCCCTTCATCATTCACCTCCGCTCCGGCACGGCGGCAGTGAGAGCCCACATTACGGCAGTGAGCAGCGGCGTCGGCGCCGGTTCAGATGACTGAGGGGTGAGAGCGGTCTCACATCTGCATGTTGATGAGAACAGCAGGAATCATTAACAGCCCCAACGAGAGCTCTCCTCTCGGCTCCTTCCTCCATCACCTCCCTCCACACCTCTCAGCCTCTCTTGTATTCCTTCCGGGTCCATTAGCTGGTCTGATGGATGACGGGGTTGTTGGGAAAATGACAGGAAATCCGCTGTCCCGCTGCTTTCCTGCGAGCCTGGTGTGACCCCGCCTCCTCGGGTTTGACAGAGGGGCCGCATGCTGACATGACGGGGTTAAAATGCCCCGAGCGCCGGGCGGCGTGTGACAAGCTGGCACTTTACGTCAGAGCAGGGCGAGATTCAGAGCTGATGTCGTTCAAGACTCGGTGTTTTTCAGAGGCTTTCGATTCAAACCTGATCAGAGCTGAACACAACTGTGTGCACCTACGGATCCTAAACGGCAACGTGAAATACATGGCATTATCACCACTGCTTCTGGCTATTCAGAGGCCATACTGTGGCTTTCAACCAACCAACACTCATATTTCTTACTTGAGCTTCTCGTGTCGTTGCCTCCACTTCCCGTTGGTGCTTGTGCACCTCCGTTCCTCTGGTAATCCACTGAACACAGCTCATTTAATGACTCACTTCCTAATTCCCGGTGCCACTGTGACGTCGTCCTGCTGAGTGACAGTGATGGAGGTCGGCCTTCGGGCACAAATTAAGAGTGAACACGTTTTCAGAGCGACCAGCAAAACCTCCGCACGATGAAGGTTTGATTTCCAACCCAGCAGAGCTTCATCCGCTCTGTCAGGTGCAGCCTCGACGACGGGATCACAGGTCGGCAAACTCACAAGGAAAACTGCAACAACTGCTCAGAAAAGACAAATGACGATGTTTTAAAAGGGAGTTCAGAAGAATAAATTTCACCCCCGAAAAACACCAGATTTTTCTGAAGCAACACTAAAGTAGGAAGTCAGTCCAAAAAGTGAAGAAAGATAGGCCACGAACTTTATCACACTCTCAAAAACACACACATCTAGCAGGCCATCTGAACTGGGTGAAATCACTCCAAGCGACGCCCTCCTGAAGCCACCTCGGCTCCACTGAAGCCAGGTGAGGGAGAGGAAGCAGGCGAGGCCAGAGTTCCTGATGAGGGGCGCGTGCGCGGCGAGCTGTGGCCTGAGACCGCCCTCCTGACGGCACCGGCAGCACAGAACCACTCCTGCTTTCCTCTTATTAGCCGGAGTGACTTCTGTTGAACCGACAGCGCGGTCGGTCGCTGCCACTGTCTTATCTGAGAGCGGCGACGGCGGCCCGCGGCCTCGCTCAGCCCCGCGTTTAATTCCCGCCTCGTATCTCAGTTCAACTCTGAAGGAGCCGCTCGGAGGGAACATGAATAAGTCATGACAGAGCCAATTACTGTCATCACTCCAGCAGTTTTACAGGTCCCCGTCCACACACGGTTAAGTGGATAAAGCGCTGCACTGAAACACCCGGGGTTGGTGACTCTCAACAATAAAGCATCCATTAAATGGACTCTTACGTAAGGGGGACGAGGAGGAGACAGTTTCACAAAGGAGCGAAAGGCTGAATAAAAAATGGCAAATGATGTCGTTCAAGGTCTTTGTCGTGTTATCAGGATTCAATGAGCACTTGCTTTGCTTTTCAGTTTGGAACGAAACCACATGCAAGCCTAACCCTCCAGATTCCAACCTGAGGGTCTTGTTCCCCCTTTATGGGGGGGGGGGGTCAGACATCTCATCTCAAAGAACAGAAGACCAGAAGAAGATTCACCAAGTTTTCGTCTCTGTAAGTCGTTCACACAGAGTCTAAAACCAAAATGGCCGTCTGGCTGCCTCTCCACCTACCGTGCACTCTGCCCAACACCAGCGACTTGATGGCGTTGAATTCCCCGTCGGAGGTCAGGTTGAAGTTTTCGGTGGCGTTTTGGTCGATCTGAAAAACACACTTGTCTTGTGAGTGACCACCGCTTGTTTTACCCACAGATTACCTGCACAGGAAGTGTCGCCAGTTGCTACTTGGCATCAACTTTGAAGCTTGTCCTTAATTTCCTTCATTTAAAACCTTTGTCGCTTTGATTCCATCTTTAGCAGTCGGACTTTTTTCCTCTCCACTTTTCTCTGTTGCAGAAACAAGCGATCCAGTCGACACTCGCAGGGAGAAACGTTCCTCCGTGCGGGGTGAGTTTCTCCACTGGAGATTATTTTAATGAGGGCGGCTCCACAGTGAGGGTCTCATCATGTGGCTGTGAAGAGGAGCGCTGTTGTCGGGGTCAGATGTTTGGGGCTCATATTCTTGGATAAAGGCCATTTTAAACTGAGACTTCTATTGTTTTCTTCCATTGTTGTATCTTTTATTCCACCATTGTGTTTTTTGAAAGCCATTCAAATGTTCAGCAGCTAATACCACAAGTTGTACTCGTAATAGTGGCCATGATATCTAATTATTTAGAGCTTTTTTATACTATTTTTGGAGCTGAGACCTTGTTTGAGAAATATACGATATCAGATTTAGTCAAGGCCTTTTTCCTTCTGTACCCCGACAGTCTGATGTATCGTTTGAACGATCGAATAGACTGTTGTCAGTGAACCTGAAAGAACCTAAAGACTGGCCACTGACCTCTCCCATAGAGGACACAGTGAATTAGTAGCCCAGAGTGATTTAAGCTCCAGCGGGTCATTTTTCAACTGGACACCTGCTCGGGGGAAAGGCTGTGATAGCGTCCACTTGTGGGAGCAGCACGGCGACCGTGCGCTGCCGGCTGTCAGGAGACAGCTGGGCCCAAACTCTGCGCGAAGTCCATGCGAAGTCCCCGAAGCATTTCACTAACAACATAATGATTCAAGGTGATGGAAACCGGCAAAGTGAGATCCACCTCATATTTCACCGGAACCCCGACGCGGCGTATCACGGCGGGGTCACCTTGTATTTCATCTCCGGCTGCTGATAATTATAGAGACATCCAGGCTGTTTGCTCCTGCTCTGATGAAGCTCCCCTCATGCATCATTCCAGGCCAATGTTAACAAGATAAAAGATTCGGGAGATCCAGATTAAAATGCTCCATATTTCATCCCGAGCTGTTTACACTGGCGTAGTTTGCACCTGCTGGTCTGCTGCAGCTCGGCTTTATTACAGCCCAGAGAAGAACAAAGAGGCAATTGATCGAAAAGCACCAACAAATCTTTAGCGCTACAGTCTTCAAACAAATTACTGGAAAATTGTGTGAATCATGAGGGACTGTGGAGCTCGCACACAGCTTCCATGGACGTTTCAATCTGGGGTTTCGCTTTGTTAAATAATAGAAAGATTAGAAGAGAACAAATTGAAGCAAGCTGTCTGATACTGTGACAAGTAAAAATGAGAAATTTTGACAGTCATGAGTAATCAAACCCAATCTGACTGCTAAAATATACTTACATAAATCTATGTTACTGGATGGGGGGGGGGGGTAGTGCCAATTCAGTGGCAAACGACATAAAAGTCCTCAAAAACCGAATCAAATAAATGCACTGTATTGAGTGAGGCACAGCTGTCACCTTTCACAGATTGAGAGTGATGCTCACACAATGAACTCTAAACACACAATCACGCTGCACACTCAAATTTAGTTGAATGTTAGAGTTCCTGGTAATTTCACCCAAAAAAACCATTGAAATGTTGTTGTTGATGCCTGATCAATAAGCAGTAAAACAAATGAGTTGACAGGTGCGAGTTTGAAGCTTTTTGACAGATTACCTGAGAAGGAGGGATCCACATTTAGTCTCTGCACAACTTGACTTTAGTGCCCCTCATTTTCCCCCCAAACACATTAAGTTTTTTTTCAACACAAAAATTAAAGCTATTTTTAACCTCGACTTGTTCTCTTTTTATCCAGCACATAAAAACCCAACCCTCTGCTGCTTTCATCACAAAACGCACCGAGAGTGCAATTTTATATTCTGGGCATTTATCGTGAGTAGCAGGACGCCGGGTCGGCCCCACTCAGGTCACGAGCTCATGCTCGCCTCGTGAACAACACGTTTCACGTCATTTTCTTCTGCAGGGAGGGAGCGCCGTTAATTTAGTCATCAGAACGCATGATTATACGCCGGATAGCGTGTGGCTCTCCTCATGGAGCAACGCTTCCAGAAACCGGTGAAGAAAAGTGCAATCAATGTCTATTTTTCTGGAATTGTTCAGAAATGACCTTTGATAGCAGCACACAGCAAATGCTCGATCCCGTTCTACTTTGTTCATTATAGACGATGACTTGCTCGATCATAAATCGTACGGTGCCACAGGGCGTCGTGTCAGCGTGCCGTGCTGTTACCTGCAGGGACACGGAGTCCGCCAGCCTCCTGACGGTGACGGTGTGCAGCTGTCCGTTCGCCAGGCTCCTCACTCGGCTCCTCAGCACCTCGCCGTCTCTGCCGCTGTCCAGCTTGTATCTCACCTCCAGCTTATCTACAAACGCACACACGCACACACACACACAAAAGTTTTTTTTCTCCCTCCTTTTCCAATTGAAACTTATTTTGCCTTGAGATGAAAACATGCAGGTCTTTGTTTTTCCTTCACCTGGGTGATGGATGAGAACGATGGGGATGCGAGTTAATAAAGCTTTCCAGGCTAAGAGGATTAGCGGGTAATTCCCTATCAATAACAAAACTCTGAGTCTCATTAAATTTCCTAATATTCGGAGCATTAGGGGAAGATCTGATGAAAGCCCCCATATTTCCTCAGGCTTTTAGGATTGACGAAGGATAAGCATCTACAGCGTCCTTCAAATGCATACTTATTAACATTATTGTAATTTTCAATTAGAATCAATTCCATAGGGAACATTTCACGATCATAATTCATGTATTTTGCCTCTTATTACAAAGATGTCTGACTCAGAGAGCTTTGTGCTTCACTGTGCTGTTGAAACAAGATCGTCTGTGAGTGACTGACAAATCAGTTCTGCACTTGAGCTTGAAAAGGTTTGATTTTCTGAGACAAAATCTCGGACTGAAAGAAGAAAAAAAAGACTTCTTCAGTTTTAATGGACTTTTCATTTGATTCACATTTACTTGACAAGTGCATGAGTAACACAAAACCTTAGTGCACTTCTGTCCATCAGCTTTCTCTGAGCTATTCAAAAAATTCACAGCTAATTTTGCAGCAAAGTGCCAGTTCTGTGAGACTCCTGGACGCGGACTCCCTGTGGCTCCCTGTGGCGGTTCCTGGGAGCAGCGTGATCATCAGTGCACGTGAAACTTTTCAATCGTATTCAGCCCCCCCCCCCGGCCTGCCACCCATTAACAGCCCACCAAATTCTTATTCCTGCAGCATTGCTCATCAGGTCTGAGTGATAAGACCGGTGAACACCTTCTTCAAGCCCAAGACAAAATGTAATAGCCGGCAGAGTTGGACGGATTAAAAGGCAGCAGAGTCTGACGGGGTGAATCCAGAGTGAGGAAAGATCTGACAGATTCTGATAGATCTGGTGAAGCTACACAGCGAGGGGGAGGAAGAGGAAGGGGCCGGGGAGGAGGAGAGGTCGATACCAGGGGGAAGATGACAACAAAGGGGAGAGCAAATGGGAGGAAAAGGGGGAGGAGAGGTAGGACGAGACGAGAGGAGAGCAAAGTAATTGCAGAAAGCTACGGGGGGAAAACGAAGAACCCAGGAAGTTTCTGATTTTACCAGAGAGAGCGATGACAGAGGATGAAGACGCAGAGACGGATGCTTCACAGGAAACGGAAGAGGAATCAAAGAAGTTGCAGAGAAAGGAGGGAAAAAAAGAAGGAAGCTGGAGCACAAACAAACGTCCTGGGACTGAACGCCCCGTGGCCTCCTCACCGTGCTTGTTGATGAGCAGGGCCAGGTACTCCCTGTAGTAGGAGCTGACGTAGAGCAGCAGAGCCGGGCTCTGGGTGGTCCTGAAGCTCAGGGAGACGTTCTCCCCTCTCAGCGTCGTGTCGGAGTAGATGGAGGACGGCAGAGCGCTGCTGTTCCTGCTCAGCTCGTAGGGCTCCTTGAAGGTGTAGCTGACCGACGTCCCCGACTTGAAGCTGGCCGACACCTCTGCAGGAAGAGAGACCGTCACGGAGACAGTTCCAGCAAGCACTCGTGTTCAGAAAAGTCAGCATTTTTACAAACTGTTGTGTTGACGAAAGCTTTACAGTGAAGCCAAAAACTGGTGGACGCTCCCAGTCTCACCATCATAAAGCAGCAGGACCCTTCACAATAAAACGACTGGGAATTTGACCAGATCTGCCGAGATCTTAGAAAGTGTCATCTTTTGGGTTTTCTATGAAATGTGCAGATGTGATTGTGACAGTCTCGAATTAAAACAGCATAAACTGTGAATTACAAACTGCATCATGTTCTCTTGCAGCTTGTTTTTATTCTACTCCTCAGAAAAATCTGCTCAAATTCACCAGAAACAGAATAATTGCTTACACTGCAACGTACAAGTTCATGTGTTTGTATTGACTTCTCACGATTAACATTCTCTTCAAGATAATTATAGCTGGAGATGAAAGTTGCAGCCTCTAAATGATGTTACCTAATTAGAGAGCAAGTGAACACAACACGGCCCTCCAAATATCAACAGCAGAAAACAACTGTTTCCCCTTTAAGATGAAATAATCTGCTGTTTTCCACAAATGCATGCGAGCAATTAAAATGTACACTGAGAGCTTTGGCTCGCTGATGTAGATCACAGACATACTGTAAAAAAACACAACCAGCGGCTGGTTGGAAGAGCTGCTGAACACGCTGTATTCGCTGAACCCAGACAGAAAGTTCAGCGTGATGACGCATCGCGGAACGCAGCCAACTATCAAACGTGTGACCGAGCCTCAGAAGCGTTAAACAGACACTTGTGGCACAAAACCTCTGATGTCCGTCGGTGGCTGAGTACTCGCTAATGAGTGCTCAGAGCAGACGAAGGTTCAGGGCAGCAGCAGAGGTTCATTCTATTTAAATACCTGCTTCTGAAGCTTCAGAACTGCACTCCGTGCTTTTTTATCGCACATTTTATTTTGCGTCTCCATCATCGGAGTCTTATACGGTATAATGCGACAGGTTATTTCTATAAACTCTATATAAAGAAACACTGTGTGCTGGAGATGAATGATTGCACCTCATCATTATGTAGATGCAGACATAGATGAGAGGTCGATCGTCAGACTGAAGGACTCCACTTAGACAGTCTCCTGATTGGAGTCTTTTATTCTCCTCTCGTCAACAGCTTCAACCTTGACTGGCGAGAGATGGGAGCCACTCGAAGTGCACTGCCGACAGAGCGACGGGAGGACGAAGGCACGATGGGACGCCGTGCCACATGTTGCAGCGTGGTGAAGAAAGGACTCCGACAGAGTTCAGACACAACATGCCACCGATCGCGCCGATGCTGAAGGGAACCATGACAGAGTGACTGAATCCCTCTGAGCGCAAAGAAACGTCGAACTAATGACTGGAATGGACGGATTTTCTTCCTCCTGATGTTTTGCTTCTGTTCAAACATCAGAAACAATCATTTTTGAGTCAAAGGTCAAGATTTGGTTTAAAACTCCTTTGATCCATCGATGTATTTTCTAGCTTGACTTCAACTTCCCTTTAGCCCGGTCTTTCCTCTCAATGTGGATTTGTCTTGTTTACAGAAGCTGCATGTTTCCTTCAGTTGTGTGCCACTGGTGTTCAGGCCACGTCCTTCTCCACAAACATTTCTCAACCTTTTCTCAATCATTTCCGTTCGGATGGAGCCCGTCAAAGCAACGCTTTCAGAGCGAGTGGAAAAGTCAGCGAGGAGCTGCTAAGTGCGTACCTGTGTGGCAGAAGACCCCGCTGTACGCCGACAGGCTGCAGTCGCAGTGGAAGCCGTTGGCCCTCTCGGCGCAGCGTCCCTGGTTCTGACAGAGGGCGCCGTAGCTGCTGCAGTGACCCGGGCAGCCGGCTCGCACTCCGGGGGTGATCTTTGCCCTTTCCTCCAGGTCCAGAGTGACGCCGTTCAGCTGCAGAGAGCGGATGCAGCCCCGGAAGCCCTTCTGCCTGGACGCTGTTCCTCCTGGGAACATGAACACACCACAGCGTTTTGTTGCTTTCTTTCTCTCAGAGAACATTTCAAAGGTCTGTGTCGACATGTCGACTCTACGTGAGGTGGCAAAGTGCAGCATTACCAACACAAACAGTCAGCACCAAAACACTTCCAGCTCCACATACATCCCCACGTCTGTCTCCTTTGTCACTGATTTCTACGCGTGTTGACGAGTCTGTATGTTTTCTTTCCGTCTGCTCTTTGGGGGGGGGGGGGGGGGGGGGGGGGGGGGGGGGGGGGGGGGGGGGGGGGGGGGGGGGGGGGGGGG
>JAUESF010000041.1:4607893-4618311 GCA_032274765.1 Malacoctenus tetranemus
ATGTGTCTCATACAAACCATCAGACAGTTTGAGTCCATTTACGAGACGTCAGTAAACAAAGAGCTGATTTTTACACTGTTCAAGCAGGCGTCGCTAATGAGCGTGTAGTTTCTAAAAATAGGCTCTCGCTTATCTTCTGGCTTTCACTTCAGCCAGAAACATTCATTCTGACATCAAATCAAAATCATTGAAAGAGTGCATGTAAAAATAAACAGTTGGCTCCACGTTGCCTAAACAGAGCATGTTCACTTCCCCTACGTTACATTCTGGCCAATTTGTCCTTTTGCTTTGTGTAACTTTCCGCTGACTTGGAGGCAGCGCGTCACTTGATAAATAGTATATCTAACAAACAATGTGCTTCAAACCATCTTTTTATTGATTCTGTCTCGGCCTCTTTTGGAGGCCCTTTTTCTTGTTGCAGCGAGGTAACAGTGTTTTGTGCCTGCGGTTTGTTCCCAACGCTGAATCGCTCTTCAGAGTTGGACTGAAATACACACTCACACTCACACACACAGAAACAATAACAACAAATTCCCTCTGCGTGATTGCGTTTGTGTTGCAGTTTTAGGAGGTGCGTGTTTTGAATAATAATCCAAACACATGTGGTGGTGTTTGATTGCGTGTTGGTTTTTTTTTGCACCCAAACTCATGCAGGCACGTTGAATAGGAAAGAGATGACTGCACAGAACCTGCAGCCTCCTCGTGCACTAAAGCGCTGACTCAGCATCTCGTCAGCCTGCTTCAGAGTGATTTTTCACCTTCATGTATCACCAAGCTGGTTTGATCGAAGGACGCTGGTTATTTTTTCACCCTCCAGTCAGAATATTAAGCAAAGTCCTGTTTCTCTCTGACAGTTTGTGTTTCAATGCTTGGATTAATCAGCTGCCCGATTAAAAGAGTTGACACACTTTTTGGCCGCGACAAACAAGAGCAGGATGGACAGAGCGTCTCTCTGTGACGTGCTGCATGCCGCCCAGCATAAAGGTGCATTGTGAAAGTCACTCCACTGAAATCTGTCCTGCATGTTTGCTTGTTTCGCATCTTTTCTTGTTGAAAATGTCAGCGTGGTTTCAAAGAAAACCCATGAAAGAAACAGCAGACAACCTATTCTTCCATCTCAGCATGCGAATATGTTGTTCGCAGCACAAGGAAAAAGGAGGAGCTTGTTCTCCTCTCCACTGCGTCCACATCCAACCCACAGAAACATCGGGAAAACACGGCATTGATCGCGTCTAGCAGACGGTTCCAACGGGGGAAATACGGACGGATGACCGGCTGGCTTCCCCTCCAGACTGCAAACGGCCTCATCTGAAAACACGCATCCATCCTGTATTCACATTTAGCCCCGAGGCACCTCGGAGCGGCCCCCACTTTTCACCCACTTAATCAGGGTCCATTCAGCGCTCCATCTCGTGACGTCTCGTCGGCCATGTGGTCGTTTTAGCCTAACAAAGCCCAGCGCGTGGCTCAGACAGCCCAGTTCCTTTCATCCCTCGGACTGCGCTTCATCGTTCGATCTTCAGGTCAGGCAGTGACACTCTGATCAGGTTTGGCCCAGAGAAACTCCGCCGAGCAACGGGAAAGTGACGACAACCACGGACCACGAGAAAACTAACGCAGCAACTGTCACTGGAGCCACTGTGCATGTCCCTCGAATAAAAGACAATCATCACAACAGATCTCAGCACTTTTATCGCCCCATGTGTTAAGCTCAAATAAGCAGTTTTAGATAACATATGGTGCTGAGCTGATGTCTCGCTCCTTGTGGGTTTGCACTCTATTTGTGCCATTAATGGAGTGTTTGCGCTGGCTAATAATGCTCTTTGCTGCTGGCAACCGCGGCACGACACACACACAAACATGCACCGAGCTGCACATACACCGTAATAACCTGCTGTGGAGTATAACCACCGTCGCTGAACCGATTTTCCACCTGACTTTACTGTACAATATATCCCAGGAGTCCAGAATTCAATCAGCGAGATTACGGCGAGGAGAGCGTGCGGTGGATTTTTCGCTCTTTACGGGTATACAGATATATTTTTCCCTCTTTTATAGGTTTGTTCCAGAGAGCAGTCAGATCTATGGAGGGACTTCATTCTGCTGAATAATAATGCAGAGACAGGGCGCCATTTAATTAAAATCACTCGAGCAGATTCTCTTTATCTGGCAAGGATATGCAGTTAGTTCAATATTTGTGTGTACATTGGTGTTTACATTCAATTAACTGCATATATGGTGCGTGCATGCGTGCGTGTGTATGTGTGTGCGTGTGTATGTGTGTGCGTGTGTGTGTGTGTGTGCGTTTGTGTGTGTGTCGTCCTGCGCCCTGGAGGCAGGCTTATAATTGTTGTAATTGTCTCATTAATTGTGCTGCTATTTGGCGTGACACCAAAACAGTAAACGATTGGTTCTGCTCTCCCTCCTTCCCTCCCTCCTGTTTGTTTGTTCTCTCCTGAGGCTTCTGCTCCGAGTCTGAACTGTCACGAATACAAACCACATGCCTGTACGTGAACGTACCATAATATATTGAGACACTTACGTTAAGACGCTGATTATCAGAAGGTGTACAACCTGCCTAACTTTGTTTGTCTGAACTTGTATTGTCGCCCTCATCTTGAATTTTAAGCTACAGTAATCAGTTTTTATTAACTGGGGATCTGGTGGTCATTTGCATTTAAAAGGAGTTGTTAGCGATGACAAACCGAGCAGGGCTTTACACGCATCTGTGAACTCATTGCTTTTCTCTCGCTCGTCCCTGGTTCATTCCCACTGTTCTTTTCCTTTTCACAATAAGCAGCTGCTGCACCGAAATGTTTCACCACTAAAGTTTAATTACACTAAATCCAAGCTTAATATAAAATTTGCATTGGATGTATATTCATCAGGCCGCCTGAGAGACAACTCAGCGTGAATGCTGATCAAACAACGAGAGGAGTGATTAAAACACTGGAAACGGTTCTTGTTCATGTTTCACACTTTCAATTTTAACATGTACTTTTTTTTTCGAGAGTACGACGGCGACAGATTAAGTGACTGACACGCGACTGCTCTACTATTTCAGGGAGGGGTGTCCAACTCCGGTCCTGGAAGGCCGAGCTCCTGAGACGTTTGGATGTCTCTCTGCTCCAGCACACCTGAATCCAATCAGCGGCTCGTTAGCAGGCTGCTGCAGAGCAGGAGGACGTCACACTAATTTAGACCAGGTGTGCTGGAGCAGGGCGACGTCTAAAAACCCCCCAGGACTCGGTGAAGACACCACTGATTTGGGCTTGTCCAGGACACACCCTGCTCACTGCTTCACGTCACAAGGAGTTAGCGTTCTGTTTCAGATCAATAAGGAAAAACCTCTCTTGAAAAGAGAGAAAATCGTGTGGTTTGCAGTTCTTGCCTCGGGAGTCGCCCTGCCGCCCAGCAGCTCGTTCACCACCTCACCTGCTCCCAACCAGTCGAGCGACACCCACTCTTCGTTGCACCTCCTTTGTTTCCCTCCCACTCCTGTGCTGCACTCTGCTTCATTCACTTAAGAAATAACAATCTACCAACTTAGCTTCCTCGTTAACTTTTCTCTCTCTGTGTCTTTTATTCAGTTAACTACTTCAGCTCCTCTTGTGTAACTGGGTTGCTTAATGATCACTGCGATAATGGGTGTAAAGTTCACACGCCACTCCCAGGCTACTTTTCCATCAACATGATGTCGCCGTTCTTTTTCAGTGACAAATGATGGAAATGACATTTATCTCATGTAACTTGACTTTTTTTTCAAACCCGCACATTAAACTAATTACACACCTCAAGTTACCAATCAAAGCCAGACAAGAGGACAGGAAGGACAAGCACGATGTGACCACTGTGCAAATTCAATATGATTATCCTCCATAATCTACTAGAAATGTAATTAGATGGTTCCTTTACATGTTATTTAAGCTGCTGCTGTGGAATTTTTTCCTTTCGACCATGTTCATGTGAAAAACCGTGCAACGTACAAAGACCTGACTGTTATTTTTAAAGTTGATACTACTGCTTTGTTTTACAGTTGATCTGATGATTGATGTCTCTGTTTATGTCCACATCTGCTGAACATGACTGTTGCACTGAGTATATAACCAACAGAGCAGCACTTAAGGAGTCACACATTAGCAGGGAAACAATCATCACGATGTGAATTTTACACCACCGGTCTCCACTGAACAACAGTCCCAACACAATTCCTGCGTGTGCGTGTGTGTGTGTGTGTGTGTGTGCATGTGTGTGTGTTGCGGTGGAGTCTCTCTTTCTCAGAATGAAATCCCACTCGACCGTACAAATGAATTACTGTGACTGCAAAGAAAGGGAAAGAAAAACAAGAGAGAACACGCAACCACATTGCTTTCGTGCACAGATGTATCCATGAACCTTTGCTGCAATTCACCCTGACTCTTCAGATTTCACACACATTTTAGCTCAGTGGGACACAACACAGCATCACCAGGATGGCCGAGTGGTGAAGGCATTACTAACCTCACCAAGACGATTTGGCACGCAAAAGTTCAGCTTTTCTCCAATCTCAACCATTCCGATGAATTTAGATTTTATGGGCAACAAACAGCGTCATCAAAAATCCAGAAGTTTGTTTATTATGTTATTTGTTTTTAAAGTGAAACTGACCTGTCGATGATCCCACACATGTCAATCTGCAGGTTGCTGTAGTTTCCCAGCTGCTTTTGTTGCACCATGATCAGATCCATGTTCTGGTCGTCCAGACTCAGCGAGCGCATGCAGCCCTGGAAGGCAAAAAACGGGTTTCTGCAATCCTGACCGGCATCTTTAGGAGGGCAACCTGAACAGAGGAGAACTGGGTCAAACTGGGTGCACAAGATTACTGGTATATGTTGAAACTGCAGAACTAACAACAGGTTTCAATGGTTATGTTAGACAGAAGTTATCACATGTGCAGAGAGGCCAGACACCGAAACAAAAGCATAGTTATGAGTTGGACCATGCTGTTGATAATTTATCCGATTGCTACTCAGTGATAAAGCATTTTTGATCAACCTTTTCAGTTCGTCCTGGCTTCAAGGTCTGAGATTCTACCTGACTTGTTCTTACCACCGAAGAAGAGATGATTTTTCACCGCGACAGGAAATGAGGGGTTGGCGTGAGCGCTGCCTCCGTCCTCTCCGTCCAAAGAGAGGGTCAGATGGCCTCGTCTGGAATTCATCTCCACCCGATGCCACTGGCCGTCGTTCAGAGCAGCACCTGCACACCAAATAGCCATTACCACACCCCACAGAGAGCGAGACTCTTTCACGTGCTTCTGGCTGCGCGGCGAGCCAATAAGACCTGCAGCAGATGCTGGCGAGATTTGCTTCCAAGTCTGGCGCCGAGCATGGATACTCTTGTAGTAATGACCAAATTAGATATCCAATCACTCTGCAGTCTGTCACACACTCACCAGATTACAGTTTGGAAACCGCTTACAACTCACGTCTTCCTCACCACAAAGCCGCATTTTAGACAATACGATAGATTGAGCGCAACTGCCAGGAAGAGCAGGGAAGTTTGCTCCTCTTCCGACACGCTCTGTATGATTGACCTGCATCAAGCAGAGGCGGTGCCGTGCCAGCCGTGTGGATCTGTGTGTTGTTAAAAGCTGAGGGAATAGATCAATATCTCATTATCTCCTCTGTTTTTCTTACTGCCAATGTTTTCCTCCCGGGCACACCCCAGTCATCTGACGGTGCCATCTGCTGCTGAGTGGTCACAGTTGGGGGGGGAGGGGGGGTGTTGCGAAACGAGCATTTGGCGGGCAGAAAGTTTAAAGTCAGCAGATAATAATGGAAATATATCACTTTGTGGGGAAGACAAAGCGCTGATGTGTTTCTGCTGTTTTCCGCCCTCATTATCTATTGACTGAAATGCATGTTTGTCTCTAATTGTGGGCGCAATCGCTCAAGAAAAGAAAACATGCAATCTTTCTCTGGAGTTGCAGAGGTGATCGATGCATATTTGTGATTACATCTGAATGTGTTGCAACTAGCTGGGGTCTGCTGACATTTAGGCATTGACATGTGATAAAGAATATCGACTCAATGCTCCAACTTTGTTGTAATCATGTTGTTCTAAGAGACGAAAACACACAACTACTGTGTTCTATAAATAGATTCGAATGTGAGTCAGAGAAATGCAAAAGTCCTGTAGCTCACACTGATACCAGTTGGTTGTTAAAGAGTGATGTTGCTGCAGGAACTCAGGATCTCCTGAACCTTTCAGCCTGCCGTAGCTAAAAAGCTGTGGAGGGGTTGTTTACTGTTATCCATTACAGCTTCCAGTTTGTCCGATGTGCCCCTCCGTGCTTACGCTGAGTTTTTGTCAGACGGGCTCCGAAACAAATTGCAGTGTAAAAAAGGCCACTGGCAGCCACAGGCTGATAAAATGTGGAGCATCTCACTGCAGACATAAAACGACCTCAGCGCCTTCAGGACGAGCCGGCGCTGCTCTTTCTTCATGAGCAGAAACTCAAATTAAAATCTCACCTCACATTTTTACTACTTGAAATCAAGACAGCCTCTTTGTTGCATCGGCAGGACTTTTTTAATTTTGCTACCTGTTTGTGACAGCGAGACACTTGCACCCACTGGCGAGACATAAACCCGCCTATTGATCACTGAAGTCCTTTCTGGTCCTTTAATAATCTTCTAAATGTCAAACCTTGTTCTCGGTCGGCTCATTTTTCCTTGAGCCTCGTCGATTTCCCATCATACCAGTAAAAAACCAACAAGCTCATTTTAGCAGATGGATTTCAGAGGTTTTTCCTACACTGGTTGTCTTGTCAACAAACATTTGTAGTACTAAAAGTACCTGCTATTTGGAAACAACAGCATTGTTTGTGTGGCAGATTGCATCGTCTGATGAGTTAGAAATCATTAAAAATACATACAGTGTTGACAAACTCGCAACGGGGGAGATAATGTCTCCATGATTGTGTTTGGAAGTGTAAATAAAGCAGAATAAATGAATGTCGGTGGTTTGGACCGACCTGCACTGAGCTCCAGCAGCACTCGGCCCCCTTTGTGGATCGCCAGCCTGAGTCTGGACCCGCTCAGGTACAACCAGGCCACGCCCCCTTGCTGGGCAAGGTCAAAGGTGAGCAGAAGCCCCGCCTTGTCCCACGTCCTGAACTGGAACCCGACGGACACGCCTGCCGAGGACGACGCTGTTGTCCCCGGCAACTGGAGGAAGCTCTGGGGGCCCACGAATGTCGCGGCCACAGAAACTGGTTCAACGCAAGAAAAGGTCACATTGCCCTGAGAGACAAACATTAGAGAGACAGAGAGAGAGAGAGAGAGAGAGAGAGAGAGAGAGAGAGAGACAGAGAGAGAGAGAGAGAGAGAGAGAAGGTGGGCCCGATAAAAAATGATTAAAGAGATAAAACAACAGCAAACATGAATATTAATCAGTTGCAGAGGGCGTGCCGATGTGACCTCATGTCACAATGATCTCATCAGCAAGTCTCCTTTAAGAGGACATCGATATTACCATAATGATAACAGCAAAGCTTAGGAGGAGATCACGAACGCAAGGCGACAAAACCAAAGTCACCTCGCTCGGAGGTAGAAAAGATAAAGGATGGAAATGAAATGAAGAGAGCGTACAGCATGGCCACAGCAGCAATACCCTGACATCTCTGTTACAGCCCATTGTTTTGAGCAGTGGTAACGACACGGGGTCCATTGCTAAGACTGCAGCAGTAATATATTACACCTCCAAATCTCTGCTGGGAATTTCAGCCCACTATCTTTACAATGCTCCAGAAACACAGATGACACCTAAAAGCCCTTTGTGGTGCACTTAAAGTGATGTACGATAATTCAAGTTGGAGTGGGCTGTGCTGCTGCACAATGTAAGGTAAAAAGTTCCCTTTAGAAACCCTCAGAAGCCTTCCTTCAGAGTCCAGCAGCAATGTGCCAATCCTCCTCCGCCCACGCTCTTATTTTCTTTGTATTAATGCCCCCTCGCAGAGCCGTAAGAAGCACCATTTAGTCTGCGCATTAAATTGGACCATAACTTTGTGGCTTTTACCTCAAGAGCCCCAGCACCACTCTTAAACGGCCTCTATTAGATAATCAGCCATGCATGAGGAGTCTCTGCACCACTTTACTGAGACTTCATGTTTTCTTCTCATGTTTCGGCCTTTACAGAGAGAAGGGCGCATTTATTGCTTCCTGCAAAAGCGCTTCACACCTTCCCCCTGAAAAGCTTGTTGCACTGGTCTCTGTGGGAACATGTGCACATCCTAATTGCCCAGACGAGAAAGCATTAGTGAGACTTCAACCACACTACGATGCTTTGTTGCGGCTTCAGTGACCAAACCAGCATCTCTCTCAGAGGAACCAGTTCCTGAGTGGAAAAGCCACCAACTCACCTCGGAGCTCAGACACAGAATCTCAGACAAACGAGGGCTGAAATTCACACATCTTCTTGTTCTTCCTCACTGATGAAGTCAGGAAGTAGTTAGCATTTTAATTGGATGACATTAAAAGTGAATGTTTTACCTAGTTTTACTGCATCCCTCCTCCTACTCAGGAGTATTGAGCGAGCCTGCTTTGCAGAGATCAAGTACACATGCATGTGTTTGTGCTGAGATTTATTAACTTACCAACACAGTCACTTGGTGGTTGTTGTGCTTCGCCAGCTCTATCAGGTTGTGACCGTTGAACAGCAGGTTTTCTATGCAGCCATTGAAGTTCCTCTTGGGGAGAGGCGACTTCTGGTTATCGAGTGCCTGAACTGCTCCCACAGTCAGCTGTATGGGAACAATTGAGGACAGGAGAGAGTCGCAAGATGGACAAACTCGATGTCTGCACTTTCTACGTGAACCGGCTGTGAATGTAACTGCTGTTATCTCTATCTAGGTTTCTCTTGGTTGATGATCATGTTTCACCCGACCTGTTCGATGTCCCAGTGGCTGAACTCTGCAGGGATTTGAACCCTCTCCGTGTGTTTGTCCACGGTGAGGTTGAGGTGAGAGCTGCGCCTCTCCAGCGCCACAGAGTGCCAGTGCTGATCGTCCAACAGGCTGCCCAGTGAAGCGAGACGCCGATGCTCCGAAGACGAAGTCTTTCCTGTGAAAAGAATCCCACAGGATGGTCAGCGGCCAGCCGCTATTTGACCGTGTGCTCAATGCAACCTTCATTACTGGAATGAATATTTGAATTTTTCTCTGCATCCCGCAGAGAGGATCATGCCAAGGTCGGCCTCTCTCGCATCACAGGAGACGAGTGAGAACATCTGCACATTATCATTTGAAACCAATGCCAAACATGTGATGATGCCTCATCTGAAAATAAAACATGTGGAGGCATCATTAATGATGGATGAGCAGCAGCACGTCGAAATTGTTGGACACATTTCATCGCCGCAGAAGGAATTGAGGGAAAATACTGTTGTTTTTCTGCTGAGGGAAGAAATAGCCGAATACAGTCAGTCATTAAAAATGTATCGTGAAATCTTCGGGGAAAGACGATTCCAACTTGTGAGAGACAAACAGAAAGTTTGGGAAAAGATGGACAAATGTCGCTTTCATATTGTGCAAAAGGAGACAAAAAACAACTTTATCCACACAGCAACAGTTCACCTCATTGATACAGACAAAGTTCATCCTGTCACCACCATTACTGTGGTATTTGATTACAACGTGGCGGAACAGCAACAGAGACAGACGATCAATATGAGAGAGAGGATTGCATGATGGAAAAGACAAAGAAAATCTCTTCATTGGCCATGATTAATGGAACAATCATGTTGGAGGAGAAGAGAGAGGAAAAGAAAAGGAGCATATGATGGAGTGCTCCACTGGACGAATGATCTGATCACGGTCTGATGGACTGAAGAGAAGGCGCCAATCGATACGACTGATCGCAAGCAAACAAAGTGCAAATGAATTCATATTTTAATATCAAATTGATGCTCTTTCCTTCGTTGCTATCGGCTCGTTTTTTCCAAGACAGAGTCAGGAAGGAAACACATTTTGTATTTTTAGAACGTCAACAATTCAATCCAGGATTGGTTTGGAATTCTTAAACAAAGAGAAAAACTGATCCCGACTACAAATAAGCCAATGAGTCCTTGAGCTACATTCGAATTGTGATGCAGGTCATCGAAAATCAATAGGTCACTTCCTGAAGGGCTCACGGATGTGCGCAGAAAATATTAACAAGGAGCAGGTCAGCAGATATGAAAATTTCTGAGATTAGAGCGATGGTGGCGAACAACAAAGGTCACAAGGTTTAGATATCAAAGCGTCTGACGTTCTTTGAGCATAAAAATGCATAAAACTCTGTGTGGTCGTGCTACACATGCCTTTTTTTTCCATTTCAAGGAGAATAGAATGACTTTGTTTTGTGTTTTTTGGTTCCGAAAGGAGAAACACAATAAAC
>JAUESF010000041.1:4678341-4691449 GCA_032274765.1 Malacoctenus tetranemus
CGATCCCGGTACGACAAAGAGTTTACCAAGAAAAATGATCAATTCAGAACATAGAAAAAGTTGCAGTGTTGGAAACACTGGGTGAAAGAAATGTTTTCAGTGCTATGAAAGTGAAGGAAAATTCACCAGTCACATGTTTCAGTCGCGTTTTGCTCAAAATTGCTGCTGAGTCAGAATAAAAAGCGGTTTTCAAACCAAAATGTTCCTGCGTTCCCACTGGAGGCGGCGGCTTGAACCAACTTTGATCATTCACACGACTTTCTCCAGAAAGCATGTTGCGACTCTCCCCTGGAGGCCGACTGCTTCCACTGTAAACCGGGTCTGTTTTACTGGCTGACGAGCTAACAGAGAAACAGGCGATCGTCATGGCTGCGTGCTGCCGACAGTGTTGCGGAGCGTGACATTAGCTCGGGGCTTAACTGCAGGACTAAACGAGTGACTGAACAGCTGACTGCCTGTTTGACTGACTGATTTCCGAGGTTTTGTGTCCAGCTGAGGAGCCCCGGGGTGTGTTGTGAAGCGTGATATTAGACCCCAAAGGTTCACAGCAGGAGGTTTCAGTCCTAACAACCTTTGAGCATCTCGCACCCTTTCAGCTGTGACTGACGGTGTCTCCCATGTGGAACAAAACGCTACTAAAAGAGAGAAGCTGCCATGACGGTGTGAAGTAGCAGGAAGCTGGTCGGCGGACTAAGTTTGCCATCGGGACACTGATGGATCTGGTCAAGACGGAAACATGAACCTGTGAGGGTGGTGGACAGGCCACGGGACCACAGCACCACAGCACCACACCATGACAAGTACAAATGGAGGCCGAGCGTCTGAGGGACGAAACACGTGGCCACGTCCTCCCCACAAATCACCTGACGACACAACCTGAATAAAATTAGTGTTGGGTTGTGGAGTTGAGACGACGATTTAAAGACAGTTGAATGAAAGAGATGTTGCTGGATCGTGCTGAAACAACAGCTCATCAGAATCAGACCAGTGTACAGGATGTGCTCACCTACTGAGGCGCTCAGCAGAAGCTGCTTTCTGTCACTATTTCCTGGGAAAAGCCCTAAAAACCAGGAGGAGTGGAGCCGAGTGAAGTCAAACAGGTGGTGAAGCTGGAGCTTCTTTATGCTGCGTCAAGGCAAAGCAGAGTCCTGTTAGTGCACCAGCCTAACACAGGGCGAACAAACACACACACTCACACAGTGAAGACAATTCGAAAGAACATGAAAGCTCCAGACAAGTTAGTCCAGAATTCACTCAGAGTCGCTTCACACTGCAGACTGTCCAGCATCAGGAACACCAGTCAAACCACCTGCATCCACCACATCACACCACAACATCTGCTGACACTGGTTTGTTAAAACCTCCACCAACTTGTCAACACAGGAATCTGTCAAACTTCCCTTCGCTGATTCAATAAAGACTTTGGATCAAATGTAGAATGAACTTTAATTTACCCACTTTAGGAAATTGTTGAAGTTCAATACAGTAGAAAAGCAGCGCCGTGATCTGATTGGTCCAACAGTTTACAGGCTGTGGAGTCAATTTCCAACACATTTAGTGAACAGGTGTAAAGCCTCTGGTCTTTAAAAGCTCACATATATATTTGGACAATTACTCCTTTTCTAATAAGCAGCCTCCCGCTCCTCAGTAATAACATCATTTCCTGCTCTTTATGCGTTTGCCGCTGCTCCAGGCGACGCCCTCCATTCACACTAAACGTGTGCCTCACATATGTAATTTCCTCCTCTGCCTCTCCTCCCGTCTCGCTGCGTCGACACCACGTCTTTCTGTCTTTCTGTCCAGCTCTCATCAACTCCATCTCCCTCTCTCGCTCCCGTCCTTCACTCTCTCCGTCTCTCCAGCTGTCATTTTTTTCCCACAATGCTTCTCCCCGTCACAGCCGACGCCCGCTTCTCCTCCACCAATCTCCTGCTGACAGCAGCGGAGCTGATCTGAGCAAACTATTTCTCCTCCATGTAAACATCCATTACTGAGAGAGAGGGGGGGGGGGACTGTAAGATGCCACGAGGTGATCCTGCATACATGATGCATTTCAGGTGTTTTCAGCAGAGCAAACTTTGTGAAAGGTTTGACCTCAATTTCCACATAGCAGTGTGTGCTACAGACAGGTTTACTGAACCACATGGCCAATTACTGGATTATTCCTGACAGAATTATACACATCCTGCTGTTACTGCATAGTTTAATAGCAAATGTGTTAAATGGATACTTGCAGCTTTTCCTATGCGGTGGACTGAAGCCCCAGTGCTTCCACCAGAGTCTGTGCACAGCATTGAACATGTACATGTGTTTTTGACACACACAAAGCTCCAGCAGATCAGTGCTATCGTGTCATGTTCACCATGAAGCAACACTAAAACACTGTTTTTGCTGTAAACCCCTCTCATCGGCGCTCTCCTTCACACACTCGCTGCACGTTTCATCCACCTGCATGGTGATGTGGAGCTCCAGACTGCCCTCACTCACTCGCCATGTAAATGTCACCGATCCTCTTTTGAGACGGCGTCACGCTGTTTGACCTGCACCTCTGTTTAACTTGTGACCTCATCTCCAAACTGGAGCGTCTGCGAGGAGTGAATAATCCAGCTGTAATGATCCTGGGCGACGGCGGACCGCCCTGTTTAGTCTGCCGGCAGTTTGAATTGTCTGCAGGAGGCGAGCGGCTGAATTAATGGAGACACTAATGACTCCAGTGAATCAGAGAGAAGCTGTCCGCGCTTCAGGAGATGCAGGTTCAAAGGGTTAATGGACTATTTCTGCTTCCAGGCCGGCGTGGCGAGTCATGTGATGCAATGGTAATCAGAGGAGAGGAGAGGAGCGTTAACAAGGCCGACATGAAGCCTTCTTATGTCTTGTCTTTACATTAACCTCCCCTCTCCTCTCTCTTCTAAAGGCCCAACATCTCTCAGAGGTTCCACGACGGTCCTAGATCGCAGCCCAGATTCACTGGCTCCTTTATCCCCAGGCTCATTCATTTGTGTTCTGCCAACACTAATTAGCTGCTTAATATTCGCCTTTTTTGCCATGGTGGAGTTAATTAATGCCCTGACCCGAACAAAGGAGGCAAAAAAAAAATCTCCCACGACATCGTCTGCTTCTTGCCGTAATGAATAATTATTGAAATGAAAGTCGGCGCTGTTATGTTGACATTCAGCAGATCGGAATCTAATTGTGATTGAATGACTGCTGTGTACAGTAATTAAGAAGTTATTTCGTTGATTTTCATAATAAATTCTGCCCTCTTGTGACCCGGTGGCTTCGTGAAACGAGTTAGAACAAGCAAACAAGGGAAACTGGTGATTTCAAGGTGGAGCCTCGTTCAGCGCTCGCTGGAACACAATGAAATTTTCTGTTGATGATTTAATTACCTCTTGAATTTATTACAATTGTTCATATCGACGTTCTAAAGTAACAAATTGACATTTTATTGCGGGCTTGGATTTCCTTGTGCGACTGCTAAGTGGATTCCTGGTGAACTAAGTGCAGGATTGTGACAACAGTGACTCGAGTTTATGAAACGAGTCCGTCAAAGCTCCCAGGGTCACCAACACGATGCAGAACCATCAGAGAGGCTTCAACGCTGAGCAGGAGCAACAGAGTTCAAGGTTAATCTAACAATGGCTTCCATGTGGCACCAACGCTTTTGGAGAACTGCAACCTGCATAATGCGGTTTACAGAGACACGGGCAGTGAAGGGGTTAAATCGTGCCACATTTATCTGCAGGGCTTCGAAATGGGTTCGAGACACGGTGGCTGCCACATGGATATTTATAGTTGTGAACACATTCTGAGAGATTTCGCTCCCAACTTTCAGCAGACCGGAGGTAGGAAACAGTTTACAAGTGCAGTCTCTAGTTTACAGGGAAAAAAGTTACACAGCATGGAAAAGCGCTGCTGTCACTCACTGGATTCACCGTCAGCAGGAACGAGACAGACTCCATGAGTTCCTGATTGGGGAAGTTTGTGTGATAATGTTGAAGCAATGCGACACCTCGTTCCACCTGATTTTCTGTGGAAGCCTTGGTGTCGTATTGGTGACATGAAACATTTCAGGTACAACATCCCCGAAGGCCAGTGTGTGAAATCCACGCCCCCCCCCCACACACACACACTGGCCTGTTGTCAGATGAAAAGTGATCCATCACAACAGGTCTGCACCTCGCACGCCGTCGGTTGTAAACTCGGCCGACTCGTAGCTTCGTCCAACCAGCCAGTGGCGGTCTTGGCACAGCGACGGCGGCCGAGCGGCCGTGCAGCGAGGCGTCGGCATCCGGCCGTTGGTTCCGTCATCGGAGCTTGACGGGGCTCAGTCACATCACATCGGCTGTAGGAGTGGCGCTCTCTCAGCTCGGTGTCTAATTATCACCCATTTGACACAGTGGCAGCGTCTCGTCTGGAATATGAATGAGGCAGATAAAAATACAGAGATCACAGCCAGCCGCAGCCTTGCACCTGAAGAAATTATCAACGCCTCGACTCTCCTTAAATGTCCTCAACGAGCCCTCGCTAACACGCAATAATTATCGCGTTTGCGGCCACTTTGCGTTCTCACATCTTCAAGCATGTAATTTAGTCTTTCAGTGTGGTGAATTCTGGCTGTAAATTCTAATTTCAGGTTGTAAGGAGGGCATGACAAAAAGCCCAGACCTGCTATTCATGAGGACAGCTTCGAGCAACGCAAGCTATGGGAGCCTAATGATTTGGATGTCTTTCCTGCCTGCGTGCAGGCGTGCGTGCGTGCGTGTGTGCGTGCGTGCGTGCGTGCACGTGTGCGTGCCTGAATCAGAGGTCATATCCAGGCAGATTGTTTCCATCTGACCCTTCCTGATCTCTCTGTAGAGGTTCGGGCCTCTCAGCCATCCTCGACCCCCCATTAAACTCTGCTAATCCAAAACACACAACGGTTCCTCCTCGTCAATGAAGTCCTTCAGTTTCGGCTCCATCAAAAGGCCGATACGGGACAAAAGAGAGAGAAAGTCGCCTCTTAAGTGACGGAGGGGAAGCGTGTTAATTGCTCGGGCTGATTAGCTGTCAGAGCTGAGAGACGCGCTGCCTCACGTTTCCCGTTCTCCTGGTCTCACGCAGAGCTGAATTAGACCCCCTGTCCGAAGTCATCTTCCAAATCTCCCTCCATTAGCGTGTTTTAAACACTGAGATGAAAAGATTATTATGTAGTCGATGACAGAAGCGATTTATCAGCTCACAATTCGAACTGAACTAATGGTGTTTTGCATATCGGCTGCTTCCGAGTCCTGAAAAGACGTCGTTAAGCTCGGCGGTGGAAAACTGCCAGGACCTCCTGCTGGTTCATCACAGCCTGACTGGCAGGCAAATTGTTAGCTTTGCTAATTGTAGCTCAGAAGCTTCAAGGATGAAAAAAAAAAAAAACATGGGAACTTCATACCGACACTCAGCACACGCATGTAGTTCGTAGTTAAATGGAGAAAAACATGACTGAACAAAAGCACAGGGAAAGACTTGTTTCTGGGAGTAACAGCACTTTCCTGTGAAGTTGTAGGAAGTGAGAAAGGTTTCTGACGTGGCTCAGAAAACTTCTGAATAAAAGAGAGTCCGTTGATAAGAAAGAGGCATTTGAAATCATGTTTCCAGTCAAAAAAGTTTTGTACATTGGATTTAGAAAAATGCAGACGGTGGATCGTCAGCAGAGGCAGAAGAGTTTGGAGGAAACTGGTGAAGATCATTTAAACTCCTCACAGAGATCCAGAAAACTATGAATTTCAGTTGGGCCGGAGCAGGAACATTATAGCAGAACAGACTTTACCATCAACCTCCAACATGCACTGAGGAGAGAGGAGCGATAACTCCAGGATGCAGCAAACAGTCACACAGGAAGCTCCATCGCGCTCTCCAATTAAACAGCCCAGAAGTCTGCAGCAACTCTGCCGAGACATAATTTCTTCTTTGTGAGGAAGAAAGTCGAAGCACTTCTCAGACGAGCTGAGGACGGTACAGGAGCAAAGCAAAGTCATTAATTTTTTTTTTCATCTCATTCACGACCTTTTACCACCAAACTTCAGCCCACGCGGCTCCCCGCCCGTACGACTGTCTGTCTGAAGCTGAAGGAGATTAAACCAAACACTCAAAGTTTTGCGCGAGTCAGCTGGGAGGACCGGGAGCCGGACAAAAGCGGGGCAAAGAGCACGCAATCCATTAAAACTGTGAAGGTTGCGCTTATTTATGTGTTTTCTGTGCAGCCTGTCTCATTTGTTATTGAAAGTGGAGTTATGTGTCAGTCTTACAGTACAGTTATAAAAACATTGGCTCCGGCTTTTGTTGCTCTTGTCAGTTGAGACGTGGCTCCTTTGTTTTAGATGAATAAAACTGCCGTAGTTATGGAAAAGACGAACAAAAGCTGCTGTGAACAACAACACTTTTGTTTCTGTTGGAAATCTGCTCCAATCAAAGCTTCTCTTCCTTCGCTTCCCTGACGGATTTTTGACTCGTACAAGCAAGTGTTGCAGTGAGCAGCAACAGCAACGCGAGTTCACAGCTGACTCTTCGTCAAATCCCCGGTAATCGTATCGCTGAAGCTTGATGCATCGAGGCTGCAATTTGCAACCCATGGTGAAGGACCCCCTGCCGGGACACTGATGACAGCAGCTTTAATGACAGGGAGTTTTCTCCACCATGTTTGTTTCATTGTATATTTTGTGGTTGATGAGATGCAGATCTAAATATTTATCATGGTAATACCTGCAGACAGTCTGACGGTGGATTTGATGGCCAAAGCGTAGAAAGGTGGTCCTGTCTAATTCCTGGAGGGAGTAATATTCAGAGTGCAGCAGCTGTCTGAATGAAAAGGAGACGGCAGAGGAGAATAATCAGCTGGGAACCTGAACCGCCTCTCATTTACAACTCATTTACTACAGTACGCAGCACAACACATCCTGCCTTAAAGAACACGACGACATCTTTTGGCCCCTTCGTTAGCAACAAACAGAAAACGAATTTAAATTTCAAAATTTGATGTTACACACTGAGGTCATGGGTACAATCTAAGCGGTGTTTTATTGTGAAAGTCTGCCTGAGTGTGGTTGCTAACCGACGGGATGAAATCCAATGGCAACCGAAGTCTTTGTCGGTGACAGATTCCCTGTGCCGGTGTGATGCTGCCATGTCAAAAACGCACCGATGAGTCAGAGGTGTGTTGGTCGCACCTCAACGTGAATCCATGACATGAAGCCTGGAGGCGGTTGGTGAGGAAGAAAACGTCCAACTCAACACAAACACCGTCGATCCAAAGTGGGACACGCAAGTCTGTGTCTTCCTTTCTGTGTGTGAAGGTTCAGATCACGGTGACGTTCACCTGCCTGCTGCTAAATGTCAACAAAAGACTTAAAGACAGAAGAATAAAGAAACAGATGTAACGCATCCAGTAAATAAAAACCCGTCTCATTATGATGAAGACAGGTGAAGTAAACAGTCTTGATTCAAAGGTCAGGTTTTATTCAAGTGGCTTATTATTGTGACCTTTCAAAATAAGTTTTTTTTTAGCACATTAAAGAGTTTAAATCTACAGTGAAGCTTCTTTTTACTTTGATGAAACTCGTGACTTTAAACAAATGAGTCTCTGGAGACACCTGAGCACTAATATAGCAGAACATCAACCAATCTGAGACAAGCGGCGCTCTGCTTTCCTGCTGGAGCTGAGGAGTGTCTGGATGTGTGCATCTCAACTTCTCATGTGAGGTGATTCAGGCTCCATCGGTGCCACGGCAATCTGAGAGAGACGACAAAGACTGGAGAGTGCATTCAAACCGCTGTCAGGCCCAATAATGGATGTCAACCAAGAGCAAGTGAGAGAGGCAGCGAAGGAGGAAGATAAAGGACAGATTGGAAAGTAATAAGAGAGGGGCAGACGGACACTGAGAGGGGACAATATTCAGCCAACTTTCCTATCATGTATTACAATATGAACGGGATGAAAGCACCACGGAGAGAGGAGGGAGATAGAAGGAGAGGAAGAAAGGTTGTTTTTGTGCCACACATCAGCGTTCAAGGTGCCTGTGTGGAAATAAAAGGCGGCGCAGATTTCATCTGTTGCCAGGAGGTCGATGAACTGAGACGGGACACTGGAGCTGTGTGTTCGGCTGCTGAATGGAGCTCCTCGGGGAGCCCGCGCGCACATAGGCACACATTTACTACCTCTCTCACGTTTATCAAGGTCAAATCTCAGTCATCTAATCCCCCGATGGGCTGCCGGCGAGCCCAGGAGCAAGGCAGCCATTGTGTGGCGCTGAAAGAACCCAAGATGTGACCCAGACACCACACAGCTATTCACATGCTTCCACAGTAAATCGGTGGCTCCCAACCCTTATTCCCAGAAGCACCACTAATTTACCCCTCAGAAAGATCCGCTTCCAACCTCTGACTTGTCAGAACGCTCCAGTGAAGCCAATAGAAGTCCTGAGACTTTAAGATGCCTGAGCAGGATGAAGTCACACTCATTTCAATCAGGTGTATCAAAGCATCTAAAACATCCAAGCATCTAAAACTCTGAGGATGTCGTCCGTCCGGGACCGAGGTCGGACACCACTGCTTGCAAGGTTCCCGATAATGAGGTGTATTCTGGGTAATTTTACAAACATTCAAACAGTTTCAAACAAGGCACTCGTACCCGACACATGCTGTTCAGTCGTGGCATAAATGGGCTTTTGTTCGGATCAATTAGAAGGTTTGCTCTCTGCTTCACCTCCAGCTTATTGGAATTCCAGCCAATGAATGATGCAAATTTCCTCACGCCCGCATCTTCACCCTGAGTAATGGCTGCAGCTGGAGGCATAAGCAGTCAACCGGAGTCTGACCCTGAACAGAGGAGGCGAAGAACCTGCTGGAAATGTTCAAAACTCACCGGGACAATCGGGAGAGCTGGAATCACGAGAGGACGGAGTGATGTGGACCAAACATCATTTCTTCATATTTTTTAGCTCAATGGAAAAAACTGATTTACCACCTTTTCTTTGGAATAAATGGTTGAAAACAGTTCAAAGAGACAGCTGCCAAGACCCTGGTGCAGTAAAATAGCATTAACAGTGAATGGTATAAACAGTGTGAATGGTGTATCGTAGTGGTCAGCGCTCTTACCTTCAGCCAAGTTCCTGGGATCAAGTCATCGTTGTGTGTTTTATGTACAAAGTTGTGTGTTCTCCGTGTGCACTTGTGTTTCCAAAGGAGTGATTGATTCTGTCTGCATCCATGTTGACTTTAAACACCATATTGCTCCCACGTTAGCATGATAATCATAATGACAGGCTGACAACACCCTGATATTTACCTCCTCCTGATGCACTCGTTCATTAATATACAGGGAGGATCAGAACGCTGCACAAAGAGCTGCAGTTGGTCCATTTATGTTCATTTCCTCGCTGCTTGGATGTGGTGACAAAGTCCTAATAGATTAAAGGGGAACATGCTGTCACAGTGGTGCTGCTAAGTGCCTGTTAAACGCTCTGCTCCCGCATAAATCTCCCCCAAATCGTCGAGCACAAAAGATGATATAGAAACTAAGTGACCTGAGTTCTTTTCCCTCTCGTTCCTGAGCTTATTTTCCTCTCTCTCTTTTTTCTTGGCGTCCTCCTTCTTGCTGAATGGTTACCGCAGTCTTTTGTCTGGCAGTTTAACATTCAGCTTCTGTCCTCAGAGACAGAAGAGGCCCTGTGTCGCTCCAGACCGTCGGCTCAATCAAAGAGCCCTGATTGCATTTTAGAAACACAGATCTGGCTGACGGGGGGGGGGCTTTGAATGACTGTCCTACACTCTGCTGTATATTTAAATATGTTAAGATTCACTGATTGTTAAGAAAAATACATTTTTTTACAGTTTGCCTCATCATCTTCATTGTCACCATGTAGATTAAAGAGACGCCTCCACAAATTGCCAAGTTGGAGTTCAGCTTCTGGTCGGGAGGGATCCGAGATCAGCCCGAATGTCGGAAACAACCTTGATGGGGGCACAGAGGCCCTCTGGAGTCACATTCGATGAGCACACATCACTAATGAGAGGAGGGCTTCAAAACCTGGCCGGTGTCATCAGAAAGTAGGAGGATGGGCTCGAGAGCAGCGAATCATCAGAGCATTGTTGTTTATCTGGGTTCAGTTTCTGTCTCATGTGTCACGCTTGAGCCTCCTCACTCTGTACAAGAGCCCCATTAGTCTGCCAAAGGTTTTATCAGTGGTAACCTGCAGCTTTATAAATAAAAAAAATAGCACTTTCCTGAAAGCAGCACGTGAGCGCCCTCTCTGGTCGCAGCACCACTTTTGGGACAAGCGCCATTAAAACAAAATGGGCGTTTTGAGCGGGACAGACTCAAGGCAATTGACCCCTTTGTGCACTTTCAAGCTGACAAACACACTCACCAATAAATACCGTCTCTTTGCCGAGTCATGAAAGTACATGAGTGGAGTTACTGAGCAAACAAACAAGTGGAGTCAAACTCGAATTGAAGTCAGTTGATGGAGATCATGAGAGAAAGCTGCACGAGCGCAGCATTTCCCAGTCGTAAAATAGTGATATGAATAACTTGAGGTTGCTTAACCACTGGCGTGCTTCTGAAATAAAGTTAATTACAAGTCTCTGACAGGGGGAAAAAATCATCCAATCTTGGAAGAAATTAAAAAAGGAAAGTCAAGGCTTCAAACTCTCAATAAATCAGATTTTGGCTCCGTGAGTTGGAGCTTCAACGAGCAGATAAAACACAGAGAACTTGTCCTCGATCTGTGAACCTTTATTGAGACATCTTGTCACTAAGCTCTCCGGGTGAAACAATACAGATTAAGGTGGAAAAGGAGCAGATGTTTTATTAAAAATGTGGTAATGAGGCTGTTTTATGGTGAAAACAATGTGACACTTGAATCATTGTACCAAGCAGGGTATTTGTTTCTGTCATGAAACGTGTCTGGAGGGGGTGTTTAAAGTGACAGCTAAATGCAGCCCTGCCTCGCATTAAGTGGCATCCTTGTTTTTCATTACTGTAGAAACTGACAGCTCGCCAGACAGTGCACAATCATCTCACTGGGTGTTGGCAAAACGGCAGGCTGCGGTAAGCTGACATGCTCAGTGGTGTTTAATAAAAACGGCAGCCCTGGTGTGCTGCGAGGAATAACAAGCATCTACATTTCAACCATTTTAGAACTGGCACATCCTCCTTCCTCCACCACGCAACGCTGATCTGACACGCTACGGCCATCACTGGTCATATTATGGGTATTTTGATGCATGTTTTGACATTTGTTGCATTTCAAAGAACAACAATTTGTGGTGCTAAAACACAAGGGTGAAGGTGCTTGCGCTCTGTAATGCGTTGCTATTGTTACGTGATCCATTCCTAAAATTTGACGCGCCTCCAACGCAGCATCAGTGCATGTTTGGGTTAAAGTAATAATCGTTTCCTCTCTGATGTGCGAATGAAACAGTACATCCTCCACTAAATGGGCTCCATTGTTGTGCAGGATCGGAGGCTGTCAGTGAGAGGTTTCATGTATCTATTGTTACACCACAGCTTATGAATATCATCCACTTTAGCTTTTTCGCATCCACGTCGGCTAATGTGAGATGACAGTAGAACAGGCTGAAAGGGGATCCGGAGGAGTGTGTCCATCGCTGTGTTGACAGATGTTTTGTGTTAGAGTGCTGCCCACTGCCACACTGACAGGCGACGTGGTCTGTCAGAGCACGATACTCCTCTGCACGCAGCATCCGCCGGGGCTGAGAGGAGCAATGTGTTCGATGTCCGGCGTGCTGTGTTTGCGTGGGCAGGTCAGTTTTATTGCGTGCGTTTGCCCTCGTGGACATCACAGACATCACAGATCACAGACCTTCTTCTGGGAGAGTTTAAAGCTGTCGAGTAACTTCTGCTGCAATAAAATCATGAAACGATTGGAATCGTTGGGCAGTTTGATCTGAAACACGTACGAATGATTACTTTACTTTTCAGCCTCACAAATGAGTCACAAAGCAAACAAAACTCAACCTGTCGCAGCGCCTCACAAACCTTTTGCTCCATAGCCCCCAACATTGTTTGCAAGATGACCTCTCTGATTGGCCAACAACATTCCAGTGAAGCCAAACACTGATCCTTTACGCCAGACGTCCAGTCCGATTTCTCCCTGAATCAAACCAAATGCGTCGTTACTTGGCTATTGCAGAGTTGGATGACAACACATTGATTAAAACCAGGCCTGCTGGAGCAGCCAGACGTCTTTTCTTCATATTTCCCAGCCGCTGACAAATGAAGAGGGGAAGATCTCTTCATCATCGCACCAGTCAGTGGTCATAAAATAATGGTTCCGTCTCTCTCGCATGTACGAAAAAAACAGAATGGGTGACGTGTATTAACGACACGTACGGAAGCGTAATATTCAGAAAGCGGATATTGTCTTTTTCATCATTTGTAGCACACTGTGTCTGTCAGTTCCTCCATTCCTGACCAAGTCTGTCATCCCGACATGTAATCGCTCAACATGAGGGAAATCGGTTGGAGATTTAATTTCCTCTAACCAACGCAAGTGTGCCAATCTGGTGAAAAATAGAGCAATTTTCTACTTCGAACAATGTCAATCTGTGAAGTATGTGACAGTCAAAATTTCTGGTAATTGAAGAATTCATAAGTTCTAACAATGTAAAGATCCAATAAATCTTGACAGTCCTCCAGAGGGACAAGGGGGGGGGAGTACAAAACAGTCCAAGAAAACATGGAGCAGCCTTGAAGGGAAGGTCACCGAGCGTCACCAAGATTACAGCTGTGAGCCGCACCGTCATGAATCCTAATTCCATCTTCTGCCGCTCTGTCAGTACAGAGGGGGCTGTTGATGTTTTTGTTGTTATGTATTCACAACCGGGCGCCCTGTCATGTTTAATTCAGCTTACAGTGTAAAATAATTTACCAGCATTTCCCCCACAGAGAAGCTGAGCTTTCTGTCAGCCGGCTCGCAACGCCGCAGCTCAACAACATGGAGACCTCTTTGTATGTTCAGAGCTGCAGGGTGACGTGGGCGCGCACGCACACACACACACACACACACACACACACACACACACACACACACACACACACACACACACACACACA
>JAUESF010000041.1:4709815-4738684 GCA_032274765.1 Malacoctenus tetranemus
AGTAAGCAACAAGGAAAGTGTTATCATGTACCTATGAGGTATTACTTACTGTGCAATCCGACAATCATTCGTTATCTTTCTCAAGGACATTTCAACCGTGTGGACACGGCTGGTTGCAGAGGTTGATGGTGTGACATTTTGTTTATGGCACAGCTATTGTACCTGCGAAGTCAATCTGTCACCCACTCACAGGCTCATGTTTTGTTTAAAGCACCTGGCCAGGATTTTCTGCTGTACGTACACCATCCTCTGTGGTTCGAGCAACAATGGCCCCGGGGCTGGAATCCACTTCCCATTGTTCTGATGAGCTGGACGGCAGCTCAGCCTCTGTTTATCATTTCCGATGCAGCCACCAGACTGAGCAGATATTAGCTTGGCCTTATCGGCCGGCGCCACAAAGGGCTGAGGGTGAAGAGGCGCGGATGCTGAGAGGAGAACAGCTCCTCGGGGAGGCGGCTAATGATCGTCCCCGTTGACAGAGCCTGACACCGGGCCTGGGGCGCCTCCGCGACAGCCTCTCAGTGGAGGACCGACAGCGACAGCGACAGCCACCGTGTAATTTCAGTGTTAGCGCGAAAAATCTGCTCATCACATGAACCCCGAGTACACAGAGTCACCAACTTAACACTGGGTTCATTATGATTCACAGAGGAGGCCACTGGGAGGGCTGGAAAATGACACTGATGCTGGCAAGGTCACTAGATCAAATTGGCTGGGAGTGATCATACTGGCTGCTTTAATGATTACTGACCTCACGCCATGACAAGTTCAGCTGCAATCCAATATTCACCATCAATTAGTTTGATTATTCATCAGGTGAAGTCTCCTTCGCCTTTGCTTCTCAGCATGTTTTGTTTTGATTTATAAGTGCATTAATGCTTTATCTATGCAGCAATGACTTTGACTGAGTTGCAGAAAGCCTCAGAGTGAGGTTACCCACAGCTCTCAGCTCTCCGTGTCCCCACGACGAGGGATCTGTGATTTCAGCATCCACGCCAGACGCGACAACTGTCGATAAATCATGTGCTTTTCATCTCCTATGTCACCATGTGGCACATAAAACACCAAAAGGCTCAGATGAAATGATGGTGAGTTACTGCTACAAAAAGGTAACAAAAGTCTGTCACTGGCTCAACTCCAAAAGCAGTCGGTCCTCCAATCCGAAGGTTCACAGTTCGATTCCCCGGCTCACAGTGTTCTTGGTCAGGACACTGGATTCAACACCTTTCATGGCAATCCGCACCGGTGCGTGATTGCTTGTGTAAGCAAATGGGTGAACGTGACAGATCATGTAAGCAGAGTGAGACTGCTGAAGCGGTGAAACGCGCCTTAAAAGTAAAAGACCATTTGCGGTTTTGTTGCTGAACAGGCAAACGAGGCCGCGGCTGAAAATATGGGGTCTGCAGCGAGTGAAGCAGGAGATCAGGACTGTCCTCACATCAGTGGATGCTCCCTCCCCACAGGTCCTCAAGCTTCGTCCTACAGTACAAGGACATCCCTGTTAGGTTTGGTCCCCCACTGCTAATTCCGACAGGCAGTCAAGCTGCCTTTCAACTGGTGTTGGCTGGGAAAAAGCTTCAGCTCGTCAAAGCGCGTGTGTTTGTGCGTGTTGTCTATCCAGAGCAACATACACACAGATGAGTTGACATGCACTGAAGTTTCCTCTTTGCCAGAGCTGTTATTGAGTATCCTGTTGCTGCTAACAGCATGCTGGAAGCATGGAGGATATATGGAAAGATGCTCTGATGATAAATTACTCTTCTCCCTTCGTTACAGACTGCCACCCCTGCTAGGAACACAATTACAATTCACATCTGAACCATTTGCAATGACAACAATTCTCCCAGTTGGTGTTTTTTGATTAAAATATATATGTTCATCTGGTGTCGGAAGCATAGAGATGTGGGGATCCTGTGATGAAAGAAAGAGCTGAGGCCTGTGAAGCAGACACCTGCAGGAGGCTGCACAGCGCCTCATCTCCTCGCTGTGTTTCTGCACCGATCCGTCCGATCTCTCCATGTAATTTCACACGTCTGCTTCCCTGAGGGCGGCCATGGTGTGACTGCTGTCAAACATTTGAGAAAGTTGGCGGCGGAGGATTCAAACAGATAACTCCCCCTCCGTGCTATCAGCGTTTGGACATTTTGAATTATAAAACTAATCAGCGTTGTGCGTTGAGGGGAATCCTCAAGCCCGGAGAAAAAACGCCTCTGCACACGAGCATCATGAGAAGCATGTGAGATATCGCAGACATTCATTAGGTTTTTTTTTTCCTGGGATCAGTTATCCTTTCTGTGGATCTGAGGGCATGAGAGCCGTCCAATTGTGTTATCAGAGGGCTCAAGAACAGCAGCAGCAAGTCAAATGTCATATGATTTGCATACTTCAGAGCAGAATCAGCCCCTTTCCCTCTGCCACGTGCAGTCAAATGGTTTTTAAACCAAGATATCAATGACAACATTTCATCAAAGTTTAACCTATAAAGGGCGTCATCATGACCTCATCAACCTCATGTCTCCTTTTCTGAGAGTGGAGATAATGGACTTTCTTTTTCTTCAGTTTGATTTTTAATCAGATTTCTCTCTAAAACACTATGGGATGTTTGTCTGCTTTGGAAAAAGAAACGGCTCGTCTCACAGCGGAGCGTCAGCTTTTAGATGTGCTGGGTCAAAGCTGAGCCAAAGGGTTTAAAAGCCCTTCAAACACTTCTGCAAAAAGAGCCAAACATTTCCCATGTCCGCGTGTTCGAGCGCTCGGCCACCGTCCGATCCTGCGGAGCACTTTGCAGATTTTTGCGAGCAAAAACGATGACATGTGGTTATCAGAGGGAACATTTCATTCCCTGTTTTACAAAATAATGATGGCTGACAGGTTGGAAAAGCAGGTGGAGTTTTAAACAAGAAGAAGACTGAAAAACTGAATAAACTATTGATCATTTGGTCTTTTGATCTCCATCCAACATCCGTGTCACAGCTCAACGCTGATGGAGCCTTAAAAGGGAATTGCACTGCAAGTATATTTGAGCTCCATTACCATAAATAAAGCAGAAGAGGTTTGTGTGGACTAAGAATGCCGAATAAACTCATGGATCAACCAAAGCACAGTTTTGTTCAGGAGAGATGTTGTAAAATCCTCAGCAAAATGAGCAATTTAAAAGAAGAAGTCCTAAATCCAGTGTCTCAGTTTCCAAAGCCACAGTGATGCGTGCCGTCCTGTCAGGCAGCGCCAAGAGCCAGGCAGCCTCTCTTTCCCCCGCTGTGTCGGATTACAGCGAAGGTTTACTTTTTGACCCATTAGTTCACACCAGAGAGGCACTTGAGCTAACCAGAGGAGGCACCGGGGCACTCCAGTGGCACTCTGGTGTGACATTAGCAGGGCTGCGGTTTGATATCAGTTCACTCAATTTGCTTGGAGTAAATCAAATCTCCCAAATGAGGCAGAATCCTTCCCAGATAATCAAGTACTAATGAGCATTTAACCTTTGTTTAACCCCGACCCCAAAGTGCTAGTTTTGGAACTACTGTACAAACAATTGTCGTCAAAATTTTGAAAACAAACACACTTTTTGTTTGAACTGTTTCACCAGAAAAATGCAATCATGATTCACCATACACTCAAAGCCAGTTTGTGTTAGCAGCTATTTGGAGAGACCAGCTTAAGACGAGAGGCAATCGAATGGCAAGAAGAAAGACGAAAATAGTTTTTCTCCTGAATCAACTTTGGTTCCTACAAAATAGTCGGCTTTTCTTTTACTTCCTCCAGTTAAGACAAAGAATCTTGGATTTGTGCATCATTATGGGAATATTTTTCCCTGTCCGGCTCCACGTCGCTGCCCTCCTGTTTGACATTTCTATTAGAAGTTGTCAGGCAGGCTGGCCGGCTTCACTACAGCACAGTGTGCACGGGATTCAGGGCGGCTTTTCTCTAAATATTGCATCAAATCAGGAGCTCACCTGAGATAATCAGTGCATGTGTCACATAGAGAGGAGCTGCACATTATTCACAATGTTGTTGAGAATGTTGTTGGTTGGACTACAAACACCACAAATACTCAAATATTGACAATACGGAGCCTCGACCTTGGTTACAAACACAGCTTCGGTCTTTTCTACTGGCTTGTTTATTCAGTTGGTCTTTTTTTTGGACAACCTCTGTAATGAGCCCCGAAACATTCTGACAGAGTTTGTCTGAATGCTTTTATTTTGAAGGCATCTATCAATGGTTACACTTCACATCAACTCTGCGTAAATTCTTGAAATGGTCATCTTTTATTGACAGATGACAGTCATCATTGGCCTCATGTGGATGTCTGAATGGTGTTCTTTTATCACCTTTACCCTGTCAAGGTTAAAAAGGGTTAAAGGGTTTCCAAGCCCAGGCCAACACACTAGAAATCGATAAGTCCCTGTTGACTTATTAGGAATGATCTTTATTTGCAGAGGGGCTGCAGGGACCTTCAAGCGATGCTTTCTAATCTGCAGGGTTCACTTGGAGAGCGTTTCTTGAGTAGTTTCCCCGGTGGATTAAAAGCAGTTGTATTATTTCTGCACATGCCGGACCTGCGTATTGATTTACATTATTTATGCGTTGAGGCCTTCACCTTTGAGTTTCTTTCTGTGCGTGCCAGTGTTGAGAAATCGATCCCATCGCTGAGCCATCGATACCAACAATCGACATGACAGCCTATTTCTTTACATTATTGTTCTGCTTTGAGGTGACAGAAGCTGCGTTCTTGCTGTGGCCTGAAATGGCACCGAGGCCCCCCAGGTGGAAGGTATGAACTCCAGCACAGAGCAATCAAAGGGCAGTTGTTACTCGGTGCTGTGATAGAGGTTGAAAAGGTCGTTTCATTTGCTGCAGCTCATGATTGTATGACAAGGGCGACATACTGACACACACTATTGCAAGAATACTGGTTATATTATTATATGTTTCATTTCCAGAGATGTGAGTATTATTGTTTTTCATGTTTATAAATGCTTTTTGATGACTGCAGTGAGCCACTGTGATCTTTAGAACTGATGATTCAGCTGTGTTTAATCTATATAAAGGACATAAAATGAATTTGTGCAGTTTCATGTTTAAATCAAGCAACTACTGCAACACTAAAGGAAGTACAAAAATGGGGGGAAATCAATGGAGTGAATATTAAACTCAATTTATTATGGAGTATCTTCACGGGAACGTAAGCAGGTGAAACTGGAGTGAACTGTAAGATTCTATCCAAAGAAGTAGTTAAAGAAACAGGATACAGGCTTTACATTGGCGGGTCCTTTATTTCAGACTTTGTTCTTTCCTTCCTTTCAGTTTATTTAGTTTCGTTTAGTTTAGTGAAAAAGACTTTAAAAAATTGAACAATGAAAAATAAAGCATCGCCTCACCGTTCACCGAGGGATTCCCTTTTACTACAGCTGTGTCCCTGGTCGGCCTGCAGGGGGCAGCGTTCAGCTCACTCAGGAAGAACTTGTAGACACGTGACCTCAAACAGGAAGTAAATAAACTGTCTTCCCGCGCGGGTAAATCAGGTTACTGAGACGCTCGTTTCCAGAGGAAATCAGGCACAATGGACGAGCTTTATTTGGATAATATTGACGAATATGTCAACGATCACAATAAGATAGTAAGTGCTCATTTCCTCCGCTTTATGTTTTTGTGTTTAGGTCTCTAGCGCGAAGCTATCAGCAGGTTAAATCATCACACATGCCTCGATGCGATTAGCTGTTGAACCGCGTTCAAATAAACAAGTTGTTTAGAAAAGACCTGCTTTTTACGAAATTATTTGTGAGCGGTGGAGTTTAATTATTGGCCTGAAGAATTGATTTGGGTCCTTTGTTGAATTCGGCTTGGTGCTATTTTAGCTAAAAGTTATTTAAATTGTGAAGCAATTAGCATTTTATTTAGCTGAATATGCTGCGACAGCTGCAAGTTACCTCATCACGGGACATCTCTGATTCAACTATGGGAGGTGATTTATATGCCATTTGAACGTAATCCCACATGTTCCTGTGTGGTTTTTTTCTAGGTGACCTGCAAATGGCTCAGTCTCACTCTTGGTGTCCATATCAACACAGCAAAGCAGTGAGTGTCCCTCTTTTATCAGCTTGTCATTCAGTCATTGCAGACAAAGACTGTCCTGGAATTTGGTCATCATGCAGATCTGTCAGATGTTTTATTGACCAAGTTTGGGTCAAGAAAACTCAGCCGTGTTGAACAGTAAATCCTGACACTTCTCAAGTTTGTCTTTAACTGTCAGCAGCTCTGTACAAACTTCATCCAGATGCAACTCTGTTCCCTTAACAACCATTTTAACCAGAGAATGTGTTTCTTGTCTTCGCTCACTCGAACCACAACAATCTGAAGCTGCCAGTCATAATCCTCAGAAGACTGTCCCTTTGCATGCTGTGTTTTGATGCATGAACAGTTGATGAGTTTGCTCATGTCCTTCAGAGTGTGTGATATGTGTTGTCAGGATGCTCTATCACTACTTGGATCACAAAAGAAACGAGAGTTCTGCTCCGCTCCACGCCACCTATCTTGTGTCGGGGCAGTTTGTGAACAACGGGCAAAAGGTGGGAAACGGGACTTTTTTTAAACATCGTTTCAGCTTTTTTTGGTGATCACAGCTGCAGGTTTGATATGTCTGTGACTGTGCATTTGCTTTCCAGTGTCACCAGGTGTCGGTGGTCAGAGAGGAACAACTCGAAGGTGTGTAAATGAAATATCCTCCTGTAATTAACTGAATGTTCACCTTGTGCTGCACTGAGGTCTTCGCTCTGTTACCCTTCTATCAATAACATTTCTGGGGTTTAGGCTTGCCTTTTTTAGACTTGTCTCTGTGAGTTGGAGGTTTATTCATTATTTTTTAGCTGATTTAGCAGCTGCTGGTCGAGGAGCTATTTGTGTGATATTGCTGTGTATTTTTTCTTGCAGATTTCAAAGCTAAAATGAGCCTGGTTGTCAGTGTCCATGTCTACAGTGTCCAGAAGGCTCTACTGAAAGACAGCGCTCCTCTCTACAGTGTCGACTATGATGCTGTGAAAGACAACCTCACAAACTGCTGCAAGTATGTAGAGCCAATGAATCTTTACACTTTATAGGGTTATGTTCAAAAAATGGCATCGCTAAAGTCTGCACCAGGCGGTCTGACTTGATGATTTCTTCCACTGCTTTGTAGATACAGTGCGATCCGCTGCAGCAGTGCGGTGCCCATGTCCTCTATGGAGCTGCAGCAGGTGAGGGAAGTGCAGCGTTCTACGACACCAGAGCCCGAGACAAAGAAGTCATCCATGAACGGAGACGCCGGCGCCGCGTCGAAAAAATCTACCAAGCCACAAAAAGGCATCATGGGAATGTTTGCGAATAAACCCAAGAATCAGGAGAGCGCCAGTGAGATCAAGTCTGAACCTAAAGAAGAGGCACCGGTGGTATGACTTCCTGTCCGTCTCATATCGATAACTTCCCTCCAGAGAAGCAGAGACAGTGTCTAAGGGATGTTTCATTTTCAGGCTGAGGCCCCAAAAAGCAAACCAGCAACAAAAGCCAACCCCATGATGAACTTCTTTGGAAGTCAATCAGCCAGTGAGTGAAACACAAAAAAGTACAGAAATATCTTACAGTGCTTTTTTCCAATCTGCTCATTGTGTAAAGCTGCTATGAACAGTGTCAGAAGATGAAATACAGTATCAAAGCTTTGTCTTCTAGTAGATTAAGAGAATAATGTCCCCCCTCTGATGATACTCTTGTTTTTACTTGAGAAACTGCTTCATACTGTCCTTTTTCTACTTTTCCAGAGAAATTAGATAAAACCATGAAGCAGCAAGAGGAGGAGAAACAGCCTGCTCCTCCTTCATCCAGTAAAACTGAGCAGCAACAGAAAAGTCCTGAGATCAAGCAAGAAGCGACGACGGCAGAGCCGCAAAAAGAAATGAAGAAAGAGTCCAGGTTTGTTTCTGTTCATTTCAGACGTCTGTGGCAAAGGAGATGACGGGAATCTGGTCCAGGATCCTGTCTGAAATATTTGGAGCTGTCATCACTTAGAGGTGGCAAAGGTAAAGGCTTTCACCTGCTGTTTCACATGGATTTGGTTGTTCTTTTGCAGCAAAACAAAGCGGATTGTGGATTCGGACAGCGAGGAGGAGAAAATGGAAAAGAAAAAGAGGCGAAGGATCAAGAAACCAGAACCAGACAGCAGTGATGAAGATGGTTGGCTTTTTCTTCATCAGTCACCACTAATATATGGATTTTTTTCTGTTTTTAAAACCTTGAATGAAGCTGTCAAAGTGAAAATGAAGTCATAACTAAGTCTTACGACACATTTTTGCTTGTGAGTGAAGAGACATATTCAAACAGATTTGCTTCTTGATGTCAGTTTGTTGAGCTCGTTGAGGATGTTTGGCTCTGAGGGGATGTCGTGCCTCCGAACTCCTGCTCAGTTTTAATGCTCTCGTTCTTTTCCACCTGTTCAGTTATTCCAGATTCTCCACCACAGATAAAAATTAAACCGCGTTCACCAAGTCCTAAAAAGGAACCCGTGTCTGTTACACACTCACATGTAAGTGTTGGTAATGACACCCAGTTCAGTTTCAATTCTTATTCAAAAAGATTTTTCCAGTTGCACACAGAACTTGTGTTTGTATTTCTCCAGCAGAGAAACCCAGAGATGAGAATAAGGAAGCGGAGACAAGTCTTAAAGGCACAGACGTTTGTTGACGATGAAGGTTGCATAGGTAAGAGCAAAACCAGCAGACGAGTTGAAAGTGAATCAAAGCAAAGACCAGTCGCTCAGCTTCATGACTTAGTTGCATCCAGCAGGGAGGGAATGTTTAAAGGTTTTCATTTGATTTATTTGTATTTATAAACTGCTGAATACTGTTTGTGCTGGAGTTTCCTCTTCAGATCCGTTTTCCTAAATAGGTTGCAACCCTGAATGGATGTGACAAGACTCCCACTTCTGCTTATTAACCAGCCATTTTTGTGCTTTGAACTCTGTTTGTTTATGAATTCTCAGGTTTTGCCTTTATGTGTAACGACAGTGTTCGTTTTGTCCACAGTGACTGAGAAAGGCTACGTGAGTGAGTCCTACTCTGAGTCAGAAGACGATTTCAAACCGACCAAACAAGCTTTACGAGAACCCATCAAAGCAAAGCCGCCATTGAGCAGCAAAGACGACCAGAAGAAGAGTCAGAAGAAAGCGCCGGCCAACGCAAATAAAGGAGCCAAACAAGCTTCTATTATGGGATTTTTCGCAAAAAAATAACAGGGACTTTTATCGACACCGAACAACAGGCACTGCTGCAGAATCCCTGAAACGTCATGAATATGTGACACTCCGCTGAAACACATCACACTGACACTCGATGAGATGCAGAGCACGCTAGAAAACAAACCTCAACTTATGGACACGTTTAGTTCAGGACAACAAACTGTGTATGTTTAACTCTTTACTATCTCCAGCTGTGAATACATGCATCTCTCAATAAATGTCAAATAAAATGTTTCTTTTTTAAGGTTTTTTTCTTCTGAAGCGTAATTTATGAAAACAAAAATAGATTTAGAACAATAGATTAGCTAATAGATGGGATTTACTAATACATTTATACAACTATTTGACCTTGAATCTGACTTTTGAACTGTCCATTGAAAGGTTTATTTCTGTCCTCAGTAGTCAGTCTCGAACTTCGAACTTGACATACATTGAGGCTATAAAACATCCATCCAAGAATCTACTGCGGTGCACAGGCGACACGAGCCCCCGAAAAAGAGAAATATGCAGTCAGTAGACATTAGATCGATTGTCAGCTTTAGGCAGCCTCATCCCGAGTGGCCTATTTGTGTCTTCACTGATTGACTGAAATGTGTAGTTAATGTGACATCGCAGGTCAAGTTGAATTGTCATTTGCCAGTCAATTAAGGGCAGACAAATGAGTGAGAAAGTATCATGGAATGATTACAATGAGCATGCTGCACTTTAGACTACAGAACTCCTCTGCTGGTTGTTGTTTTATTCTTTGCTTTTTGCTTGCTGAGCTCCACTCAGCGGGTGGTCGGATTGATCACTTAAGTTTACGCAGGTACGACAGGTGAATGAATTTCTCACTGTGGACTCTGACCTTTGTGAAGGTGCCCACAGTCAAACACTTGTGTCCAGCTGTGCACAGCTGCACTGTGACAGCAGAGGACGGCGTCACTGCGAGTCCCAGTGAGTTCGCTCACATCGATCTAACTCCTGTACCTGCTCCATCCTCAGGTCACGGATGAGGTGGTGCCTATATCATGACAGGTATAGGACAACTATATTTCAAGGCCTTTGCAGCGGCAAAGTTGTGCAGTGGTTTGCACGCTCACTTCACAGGAGGAAGGCCACTCTTTGAAGTTTAGGGCAACACTTATAAGTTGAGTTTGTGTGTTCTCCTTGTGCCTCTGTGAGTCTTTCTCTCTTTTTTTGCATGGCCTGCTTTTCCCATGCAGTCCCATCAATCCATATTTTCAACTTGGAGTGCTTTCACGCCAGAGGTGTTTGATCTGGGGACCAGGGTGTTTTTTTCCCCTTGGATGGTCTGATTTGTTTTTTTGGGCAGTGTAGAAGTGTTGCAGTCCCTTGCTTTCTCTGTCCTGGCTCAGCAATGTGCCCACTGGCTCCTTTTTTTGCGACCACTTTTCTACTGATGAGTGCTTGTTTCAGTCAATGGCGCCCCTAACAAACAGCTGTTGGCTTCCAGACTGTTCAGTTCACTTTCAAATTGAGCCAAACAGAATGAAATGGTGAGACGTTTTTACAATTTCCACCCATTCAAACCAAAATCTTGTTTTACTGAAGTTAATCTCTGTTCTTGTTCTTTTCCTCACTTCCGATGAAAAACAATCCTCCCCGAGGGGTTTTTGTTAACAATGCACTAATGCTTTTCCAGAAATAATATTTCACACACTAAATGATGCATTTTTCCTCTTAAAATGTGCTGTGAAAAAAAGAATAAATGGCAAAGAGATAAAATGGTTGTTTGCTTGTTTTTGAGCCTCCGTGAACCTATTAATGCTCACAGCCTAATGTATTAACAATGACAATAAATCTACATGCTACAAGACTGTAATATCCAAGGCACAGCTGTCAACTAATAGGCTTAACTGGGTGCTGAGCCCTCTGGTACACGGCTGGGGAGGGGTGGGCAAATAAATATGTATGCTATATCATAACTGAACACCTGAATAAAAGGTGGTTTTCAAAGGGAAATAAAAGAAGTGCTCGTGTTACTGCACAGCGCTTCTCCTCATTACTCCCCTGGAAGAGGAACATTATTTAAAAGGCTCTTCGGAGACGTTTCCAACAATGAGCGGACTCCCCTGCTCGCTCTCACAGCAGCACCACGCCCTCTCGCTCCCTCTGTGAACACACAAGTGGGCCAGTAGAACTGGTATTTGGATTAGCTCTGTGCTACCATGAAAAAGGATATCCCTCAGTGTCTCGGGGTGTGGCCAGAAAATGTGCTCAGCCTCAAGTGGTTTGCCTTGGCATTGGCTCCATTATGGCATCTGTTGAGTGAGGTCAGACATGATGCATTTTTATTTAGGAGGAGGTCTCACAGCTGCAGTTTCCACAGCGTACAGTCAGTGAAGACAGCTGAGTCACAGGCTGCAGTTATATCCTCTTTCGGGTGCAACAATAGCACCAGTGTTTCCTTTACCACCCTTGGAGCACATTAGATAAACGTGTCTCACATACTGTAAAGTGTGAAATATTCTGTCTGTTTCTATGGAGTTTCACTGATGTTCTCTTCACTTGTATTAAGAAATTATCTGGACAGAATTATTTGATAGGGCTGCAGCTCAGATTAATAGTCGTCCTATTCCTATTATTGTTTTCAACTCACACATAATTCACAGTGATGGAACTCAACTTAATTAGCATTTTGGGGTTATATAATCTCCAGTCCAATCAGTTCAAATGTTGTAGTTCAAATGCAATTTTTTTGTACAAGTGTGCCATTTTACAAACATGAAGCAGACAGCTTGCAGAACACTTTATAACCCTTGTGTTTTCAAAAAAATCCAAATTATTTTGGGCCTTGAAAGGATTTTTTATGGACAATTTGTGTTATTTTTGTTATTCTCAAATGTTCTGCACAGTTTTGAAGAATAGAGCTACTTTTATTTATTCAAAGCAAACAGATCAGCCATTTATTAGTAAAATCAGATTTTGAAAAAATCTAAATAAGTTACTTTAAGTGAAAAATTGATATCGTAAAGTAAAAAGTACAAAAACAAGAAACAGTTCCGGGAAAAAGAGACATGTAAAGCTTGAGTTTAAGCACTCACCGACACTGCAGATACTCACCATGGATTATGTCATTATTTCTGAAGCACTTTTTACATGCTGCTTGGCGTTGTTGATGTCTGCTAATCGTTTCATTACAACAACACTAAGGCGAGGGGAGCGCCGGGTGACGTCATTGTGATCCACATCCACAGCAGCAGGAGGGGTGAGGTGGCCAGCCGCTGATCCACCGGTATCATGGCTTCCTAACAGGAGGGGGAAGTAATTGAGAGGAAAAACAAGGATTTTTGTTGAATTCCCGACAGACCATCGCCCTTTCCTGCACCTCAGATTGGGACAGAGGGGCACGGCCTCCCTTTTAGCCCCCTGCGGCCGCCCCTGGGATCCAGGATATACTTTAATTTTGATCGGTGAATTTCCATTCGTAAACCGTGGAAGATGGCCGACCCGGCGGAGTGCACCATCAAAGTGATGTGCCGTTTCAGGCCCCTGAACAGTTCGGAGGTGACCAGAGGCGACAGATACATTCCCAAATTTCAGGGAGAAGACACGGTTGTTATCGCGGTGAGTATTTCTGCGCTGACAGACTGTAGTTTACCTGTTTGACGGGGCCCTCGGGCACAGTCAGCAGTACGCCATTTTTGATTGTCTACTAGCTACGGTAGTTAGCACCTTTAGCTTCTTAGCTAACGTTAGCAGCGCTGACCTGTGCACTGTGGCGTTGTCCCGCCGGCCCTCAGCTGCGCCCAACTGCCGGCGCCATCACACTATTGACCTCAAACAACCAAGCAGCCTTTCGGTTTTTCTGCAATTCACACACTCGGAGACCTGTCCAGTTGCTGTTGCCTTTAAATGTCACTGCTTGTAGTTGCCCTGTCATGGCTAGCGAGCTGTCATTCAACAAAGCCACCAAACACATCGGCTGGCACGGGTTAAAATGTCGCCAGCTACGGCTCGCCCCCTCCGCCAGCTCTTCACCCCGTTATTATCCCAATATTAATGATAAAGTAGTCGTGCATGTGTAACTGATAGGCTACTATATTATGAGTGGTTTGCGTCAGCAAAAAATACCGTAAGCCAGCTTTGATTTGATGGTGGCTAAAGGACTGTTGGCTAGCAGGCTAGGCCAGCTGGTAGTTGACAGATTAGCTGGCCTTGGCTAGCTGTGGCTAGTTTTAATACTGTAGCTTAATTAATACGTGCCAACAGTATAACTTAACGGCAGCAAGGTCCGGAACTGCCGCCTCTGCAGACCCTTCGCTATTACCATGATTGGGCCTGCGGGCTATGCAACAACCTCTCGGATAACTGGTCACCATTTGAGACAGATTACAGATTTCCTACTAGAAATGGTTTAATGTTCGTTAGCAGTGAGTGGACATATTGCCATTCAAAAGAAGGTTGTTTCTGTTTTCTCAGGTTGTTTATGTAGTGTGTGTGAGTTCGCCCTTTCAGCCATTGTGGAGGACCTCTGCAGCATTTCACATGTATGAACTAGATTAGGTGAATTTTCACAACAAAAACAGGGCAATGATACCTTTATCTACCTATCATGATCTTGGACTGTTCTACTCATTATGCATAAGTAATCATATTGTCTGGTAAATCCCTTTTGAAGGTTCTGTTTAGACAGCCTCATGCCACAGCATGCCCCATCAGCATCTCTCCACAAAGAGATTGGAGCATTTGCACATACAGGAAATTGGTTGGCGTTTTTGTGTTTTCTATCACTGTAGTCATTATGAATCGTAGCAGTGTGGTTGACGTCTCAGGCCTGTACATGCTACAGGAGGAGAAGCTGGTGGTATGTTATTTGTGAGCAAGAAAACATGGTTAAACATTAGTTTTCCTCAGTAACAAAACATCTGACTTTACATGGACTTTGGTAACATAGTAATATGCTCACTTATGGCAACACAGCTTTAAACCAGTTTGCAAGACAATGAAAATTCAGGAGGAGGTGTTATTTCTTTTTGAAGATGTCAACCACTTTTTTCATTGAGAATACCATTTTAGGTGGTGAAGTCATAAGGAGAGCATGACTGTCCAGTTTGTGTAGGGATTTATAGTCGGTGTGACTTCTTGATTAGTCTTGCTGACGCTGACTTCAGGCCTTTTGCAAAGAGCAAGCACACTGTCTTTACCCCTGAGGCGTGATGTGGCCCTGCCCAGTTCAGAGTGCCAGCCATAGTGCCAAAATACCAGTGCAGATTGTGAGAGACACAAGTGTTAGAAGCCAGGAGCCAGTACCCGCTGCTGGTGCATCTGCTTTGAGAAGCACAGCACTTGCGGTGCCCATAGGCTGCAGCGGCACAGGCCTCCTGGGTAATCCCCCTGTGTTTTCTCTCCTGGTTACCAGCTGTTCGACCAATCAGAACCGGCAGTTGGCCGGGCGCTGGGCAATCTCTCCGGGTGGGGTGGGTAATTATGATGGCGATGTACTTTGTTTTGCAGATGCTCTTAGCCAGGTTGACTGAATCGTTTAGCTCAGGGTTTTTTTTTTTTATCCATTTTGAAACAATCTAGGGCGTGGACTCGGTGCTGAAGCTCCAGCATCAGTGCTTCATCACTCTGACAGTTGGGAAACAGAACGCACTGCTCGGAAGACATCTTTTCCACAGCAGACCAAGAGATAGTAGATAGAGATTATATGTACCATCATATAGCTTTATAAAACTTAAAGGTCCTGCCAGTCTTTTACCAGAGAGTTGAGGTAGTGTCTTAATTGGCCTTCTTCACAAGCCTAGTGTGAGCATGCAGCAGGTGAATTGTTCATGCCTCCAGATATTTTTTCTTTCATTTTTTTCATTTGTACAATGAAAGATTAGGTCATTCCTTTTGTGGTCACAGTTCATATTTTCATACAGGAGTCGAGGAAGTTGCAAAGAAACAAGCTGCTTTGTACAGTGTTCTGGTGGAATAGCGTGAGAGATAAAAGGGGGAAAAAAGGGATTAGAGAGTTAAGTAAAAGTGCTCTTGCCACATTTGAGCAGGTAAATAACATGAGAGCAGTCAGCAACCCTTTTTGGTTTCTGAGAAGTTCTTATAAATTAAATCTCGACAGTTTGTGTCTCCTCCACGAATATCTTGTACAGCCTAAATCAGAAATCACATTGATGTCACACAGTAACCTTGGGCTCTAACTGTGTGTCTCAGGCCAATTTACCCTTGACAGTATCATAACAATGCTATAAAGAGGGGAAAGCACTTATGAAAACTCTAACAATACATTTCCCTGTAATTATTCAGACAGTAATCCCATTAGACATAAGTATAGGTAATGAGGCCAGTAGTGGCAGAAACAATGAGGACTTTTAACTCGGCCTGCGCTATTGTTTGACGACAGCGTCTGGCAGTGCTGATAGTGGCTTGGTGCTGGAGATAGGGTTAATTGCCTGGAAGTGGCTGGCTGAAGTGAATTACAAATGTCTGAAAATGCTGCTGGTCAGTGTTGCACAGGGCTGTGCTTTGCATGTGACTGTTTGTCAGGAGGGATTATGAGCTGAAGTGCAAAGTGAGGACATCTTGGCTGTAGTATTCAAAATAACTTCAGTCCTGGTAAACGTGTTGTCGCTGTTAATACCAGACTGTGACACGTCTCTGGTTGCCTGAATTAATTTTGAATGAGTTTACATGTGAAGTTGGCCACAAACCAGGAAACTTTAAACAGAGGTGCCTTCAAGGTGACACCAGCTGCATGTCAACATGCTTAGCTTGTCATACTCAAAATGGGGCTAACATTGAACCGGCCTGCACCCCCCCCCTTCTGTGTAATTGTGTGTTTTGAAACCAGGGCCTCCTCTTGTAAGGATTTCATGTTCTTAGTTCTGAACACGTCATTACTGAGAACCCCACCCAAAAGCCTGGAGACAAAAATAAGTCAACAGAGTGAGCAAAGCACCAAAGACAGTGTGCTATCTCAGTTGAACTTCAGCACTGTTTGTAGCATCAGTATCATTACCCTGCAGTTGCCCATTTAGAATCCACCTATTGATCGCTATCTCACTGGAATTGTGCTTTGAAGTTTTGACCAGGCCTCACGGGATTTCCCATATTGCCATACGCCCAGCCTGTTTGAAGTGGGATGACTCTTAAGTCAGTGCTAAAAGCTCAGGGTGTGATGCAGTTAATTTTAAAAGCTTGGCAGTGATGATTGAAGTCAGGTTCAGGTCATGGGTGCCAACTTTTAAGGGAACTTTTAGTCGATTGTTGCTCCAAAATGCTGAATCATGTCATGACAGTTTATTACTCTGACTGGCCGCTTATTATGCTGCCGTTCAGGTTGGACTTTAGCACAAGATACCTGCTGCACATTTTCAATTTTTTTTCTTATCAAGACAGGATGTGTGTGTGTGTGTGTGTGGGGGGGGGTGTCACTCAGTGGAACTTTTAGGGACTCATTGAATTTGCTATTTCTTTTAAGTTTATTTGTCGGTCTTTTAAGCCGCCCCTGCTGTCCGTCGTCGCTCCATTGTGATTTCACAACAACAAACTACTGTTGCTGCTGCTGATCAGATTCTGCGTGATGAGTTGATGAAAGGAGGCATTATTCACAGATCTGTTTGCAAGATGTGTCCAATTATTGTTGCAGATGGGTTTTTTTCAGTCATAGAATTTGTTTGTTAAATCTGTTTTTTTTCTTCTCTTTATTCCAGTCCAAACCGTACATGTTTGACAGAGTGTTTCAGTCAAATACAACACAAGAACAAGTGTACAACGCCTGCGCCCAAAAGATTGTAAAAGGTGAGGATTCACTGTCAGACATGTACAAAATCCCAGTGTTATTAAACATTTGCATTAGACTTTGGAATATTTGCTTCACATTGTTTTTATGTTGTTTCACAGATGTTTTGGAGGGATACAATGGAACTATTTTCGCTTATGGGCAGACCTCATCTGGAAAAACACATACCATGGAGGTGAGGATGATGATACATCAGAATAAAAGGAGTACCAAACTTTCCAGATATGTTTTCTTGATGTTCATTTGCTTTGTACTCTTAGGGGAATCTCCATGACACAGATGGAATGGGCATCATCCCCAGGATAGTGCAGGACATCTTCAACTACATCTACTCCATGGATGAAAACCTGGAGTTTCATATCAAAGTAAGCGGAGCAGAAACTCAGACAATATGCAATTGTGTTGTAATTGTGGCATCAAGGGATATCAAACAGAAACTGAGAGTTCTGGTATAACCGGTGCAGCCAACAAATTGTGTTGTGCTTTGCTGTTATTGAGCCTTTTATGTAAGCATGAGACAATATAAACAAAAGAAGAGGCTGAGACGCAACATGTTGCTTTGTGCTGCTGGGTCATGTTACTTGCCTGACCTGCCTCCTTGTGTTTCACCACATGGTTGTAAAACTTGTTCTTTTACTGGTTTTGAAATGTGTAACTGCAAAACTAGTTTTGACTTTTCAAACAGTGTTTAGTTGTGTTGAGTGAAACAGTGGTGGAAAAGGAACATTCAAACACATTCACACATTGATTTTTGTCATCTGGTGAATACTTGGGTTTCCTTCTTCTGTTTTGTATTGGTCTTTTGGTGCAAACAAACATTTTAACAATGTAACCTCTGAATGAGTGTGATCTGTCTGCTGGGTTTCAACACAATATCCTTTGTCTCACTTTTCACAGGTTTCTTATTTTGAAATCTACTTAGACAAGATCCGAGACCTTTTGGATGGTAAGTGGCTGAGATGACGAAGCTCATACCCAATATGTCAACTGCTCTCTTTGTATCAAGCTGCAAAGTAAGATATTTACAAACAAAGTCCGCAACATTTGCAAAGCAATAATAAAGAATAAAAACGCATCATGACTTCCAGCCACTTTACATGTTGAAGATTGAAATGTTGTAAGAGTGAAACCTTGTAAACTCAGTTTCACTGATGCACTCGTGTTCTCTTTGTCGTCAGTATCAAAGACCAATCTGTCAGTGCATGAAGACAAAAACAGAGTACCCTATGTCAAGGTGAGACTTCCCGTCCCGTCACATGTTGGGGATCTGGTAGAACCGGCTCAACAAGGCTGTTGTTCCAACTTTGTCCTGTGCATTTTTTTCCCCAGGGATGCACTGAGAGATTTGTCTGCAGTCCGGAAGAGGTCATGGATACAATCGATGAAGGCAAATCTAACAGACATGTAGCAGTTACAAGTAAGCTGAAACCCCGTCACTTGACGTTGTCTCTATGAGTCCATTGGCTTTGCACTATGTTAACGAAGCCTCACTTCTCTTTCAGACATGAACGAGCACAGCTCCAGGAGTCACAGCATCTTCCTGATAAATGTCAAACAGGAGAACACCCAAACGGAGCAGAAGCTCAGTGGAAAGCTCTACCTTGTGGATCTGGCTGGAAGTGAGAAGGTGAACAAAGACATCTCTCATATTCAACAGAAATAGCTTTTGTGGTCTGTTTTATCCGTTTTGGTGGTTTGTTGTAATCAGAAATATTGTTGGTGTATTAAGTCTTATTCCTTTGTGGTGTTCAGGTCAGTAAAACAGGTGCAGAAGGAGCTGTGCTGGATGAAGCCAAGAACATCAATAAGTCCCTGTCATCCCTGGGAAATGTCATCTCTGCACTGGCTGAAGGAACGGTCAGTCCTGTCTCCGCTCTCCTTCTCTCCAGCTGCCCATTGCTTTTCTGCCTCCTCATTCCACCTTTTCCCTATTAGAGAAGTGGCACTTTCCGAGCTGCTCTTTGAACTGCCTCATTAAGATCAGTCTGATAATTATCTGTCGTGCTTGGTGATTTTTTTAATATTGTCTGAGATAAATTTTGAGGGGGACCTCTGATCGTTGGGTTTTTACAAGCAAACACAATAAACTTGAATCTCCTTCTGACACAAATAGTTTCCCTCTTTGGCACAAGAAGTGTTTAATCAGCTCACACCTCTGGTGATTTTTCCCCCCATGATGCCTTTGCAGTGTCTTGAAATTACAGACACTGCAGTTGATTTAGTCGAAGGGAGGCGATTCAGTGCTGTTTCCAAGCTGCACAGCCTGGGGCTAGGTGTGCATGAGGAAAACCAACATCTCTTTCCCTTATCTTAAGTGTGAAAGTGCCATTTTCAGCCATCCACGGATCCTTTGTGCTGCTGAAATAACTTGAGCTGATAAAAACTTTCCTCCGAGCACAGTTGGCTCGAGCTGTGTCATACTAATTTCACCCCTTTCATTTTGATCAACAATTGGTTTGTTCTCAGGCCCAGTGGCTTTGTAAACAACCTGAGGCGGACAGCTGCTGATATATCTGTGATGGTCTAAAACAAACCAGCGATTGTCCAGAGATGTCTCACTCTAGCTCAGAATAGCAGCTTGTAAAGAATCACAGTTATCTGCTGTAGCTTAGCTGGACGAATCAATACTAATCAGGTGTTAAGTTTGTATTAAATTGCCATCTCGTTGTATTAAACTAGTGAGAAGTGTAACATGAGCCATGACATCCTGTTGGCTTCATGCTGGTAAAACCTCATGGCTCCGCCTCAGTTCCAGGACGGCAGCATCTCAGCCCATGAAACACAAACTTCCCCTTTTTGTCTTTGCTTTTCCCCTTTAATGTGTGTCCTAAATGGTTCTGACAAACTGCGGGCACATGTAAACGAGTGCAAGATTGGTATTAGTAAATAAATGACTCCCAAAGCACAGTCTGCACGAGTTTGCTGTCTGTGCTTCAGAAAGGCAAAGCTATCAAGAAGTTGATTTGCTTTATGAGTTATTTTCACGGTTGTTAGAACCGTGCCCAAAGCAATGTATAGGTTTTCAAGTGAGTGCAGGTTTTCTCTTCACTGTGAAACTGATCCAGCTATTAGTTTGGTTTTTCTGACTTTTAAAACTGCTTTTACAGTAATTTCCTCTCAATAACCTGTACTTGTACACTGCTGTGCTTTTACATTTCAGGCCTACATCCCTTATCGAGACAGCAAGATGACCCGTATCTTGCAGGACTCACTGGGTGGTAACTGTCGAACCACCATCGTCATCTGCTGCTCACCTTCCTCCTTCAATGAGTGCGAAACCAAATCCACCCTAATGTTTGGGCAGAGGTGAGTAAGATGTCAGCCAAGAGAAGCTCGATACATTTCACATTGGTGAACGAAAGATTTTAGAAGTTTTGACGTTACAGTGAATTGAATGCTTAGGATTCTCTCGAGTCATGTGTGGCAAGATCAGCATCTTTGCTGTCTAAACAACCTCCCACATGTACTCATCCATGTATTTGAATGAGGGAGATGGCGGTGGGCAGTCAATTGTACCGCAAACAGAAGATGCTGTGAGATTGAAACAGGCACTCACTTCATGTTATTTATCCAAGCTATGCACTCGTGCTTTAGCTGCATTTATAACGTTTGATGCATCTTTTTGTGTTTTTTCTTCAGGGCAAAGACCATCAAGAACACTGTAACAGTGAACATTGAGCTGACAGCAGAGCAGTGGAAGCAGAAGTATGAAAGGGAAAAGGAGAAGAATAAGACCCTGAGGAACACCGTCACCTGGCTGGAGAACGAGCTCAATCGCTGGAGAAATGGTACACCTGTCATTTCTGCCTCCACCTGTCTGTTGTGATTGAGTAGAAAAAAATCAATGCCTTTTTTCCCGAATAACTTGCCAATGAATCAAAAAACTGTTTTCATGCTGAATGTACATGAATGCCTCCCCCACCTCAGGCGAGAGTGTTCCAGTGGAGGAGCAGTTTGACAAGGAGAAGGCTAACGCCGAGGTGCTGGCGCTGGACAACATGATCAACGAGAAGCCGGCCTCCACGCCCAATGTGCCCGGCGTTCGCCTCACAGACGTGGAGAAGGACAAGTGTGAGGCTGAGCTGGCCAAGCTCTACAAACAGCTTGATGATAAGGTGAGACACTTCTTTAGCACCTCAGCACAATATGTGTCAGGCTTTCCTTGATTGGGATCTCTCAATAGATAATAGAGGGAGGCTGTTCCACCCATGCTTATTTGGTCACTGCTCAACTTCACTTCCAGTCCCCAGATGCAGAATGTAACATTTCTTCTTGGGAAAGTTTAATCCATACATTTTAAAGCTGACTGACGAAAGTGGAAGATTGTGTCTGCCTTGGATTCTGCTTAATGGAATAGTTTAATTTATGTCTACTGCAGGGTCAAAAGGGGGGAAAATGTCCCTATACTTTATACATGCTTCTTCCTTGTATCATTAGTCAGCCTCTTTTTACCCACGACCCTCAATGATGCATGAGAAGCCTGGTCTGAATACTAGTGTCTCTATCTCTCTTTGCGTCTTACAGGATGAAGAAATCAACCAGCAGAGCCAGCTGGCTGAGAAACTGAAGCAGCAGATGCTGGACCAGGAGGAGGTGAGTACTGCCCAGAAAACCCAACACAAACCTGAAGCAGTCAAACTTTCTCTCAATACAAATACTGTTTGTAACCATTTGAAAAATGAATAGGTGCCTTCATACAAGATTGAAAAGAATAATAAATTTCTTTGGGGCATGCAGCTTCTGGCCTCCTCTCGGCGTGATCACGAGAACCTCCAAGCAGAGCTGAACCGCCTGCAGGCAGAGAACGAGGCCTCCAAGGAGGAGGTGAAGGAGGTGCTGCAGGCGTTGGAGGAACTGGCCGTCAACTATGACCAGAAGAGCCAGGAGGTGGAGGATAAGACCAAGGAGTTCGAGGCCATCAGTGAGGAACTCAGTCAGAAATCGGTGAGAGAATCGAATACATCGGCTGATGCTTGCAACACTCTTGGAGTTGGACGCTTTCACAGTATTTGTGTTTGATGTGGGATAATTTCATGTGCAACTTCGCTGACATTAGAAAAGTAAATGCATAAAGCCAACACGGTTATCAAGGCTGCAGTGACATCCACCAACTATTATCTTTAATTTTCTTCTGCAGTCCATTCTGTCGTCTCTGGACTCTGAGCTCCAGAAGTTGAAGGAGATGTCCAACCACCAGAAGAAGAGGGTGACTGAGATGATGTCGTCGCTTCTCAAAGACCTTGCAGAGATTGGCATTGCTGTTGGAAGCAATGACATCAAGGTAGGACACTAAGCTTCTATTTCATTTGGTTGTTGAACCTCAGTTCCTCCCTTCGTTAATCTCTTGGAACAGCACTACATCGTTATGTTCTGTCCTTTCAGCAACACGAGGGTGGCAGTGGTCTGATCGACGAAGAGTTTACAGTGGCCCGTCTCTACATCAGCAAGATGAAATCAGAGGTGAAGACGATGGTGAAGCGCTGCAAGCAGCTGGAGAGCACTCAGTCAGAAAGCAACAAGAAGATGGATGAGAATGAGAAAGAGCTCGCTGCCTGCCAGCTGCGCATCTCTCAGGTATGTAGGAACTCGCAACAAGGAAGCAGCCTTCATCATGTGTTGTGCTGATACCTCTGGCTATCTATAGTCACATCGTTTAAATTCAGAACACCCAGTAATGCTGTTCTAACATCCAAGTGTTTCACTCTGTTTCCAGCATGAGGCTAAAATCAAGTCCCTGACTGAGTACCTGCAGAATGTAGAGCAGAAGAAGAGGCAGCTGGAGGAGAATGTGGATTCTCTCAATGAAGAACTTGTCAAGCTCAGTGCTCAGGGTATGTCCCGATTTGCAAGGAAGGCAAGAAATAAGGCACTGACAGCCTCAACTTAAAAGCATTAGAACACTTTGCTCCAATGCAGTCAAACAGAAGTAGTGGAAAAGAAGTTAAACGGGCTTTCACAATCGGTTAACCTCAATGTGTCACTGAGCTTGAGGAACTGCTGGAGCTGGGTTTTAAATGCTGCCTTTTTCAATGTGGATTGTGTGGATACTCATGCACTCAGCAGTTTATCTTTGTACATAATCATGATTCAAATGTTTTCTTCGTTTCACAGAGAAAGTCCACGCAATGGAGAAAGAGAATGAGATTCAGACTGCCAATGAAGTGAAGGTGTGTTACCCAGGTCCACTCACCTGGGGGCAACTTTTGGATCGACAGTTTTGTTTTCAAAACATTGCAATTTCTCATGTGATTTGTCCTTTTACAGGAAGCTGTTGAGAAGCAGATCCACTCCCATCGCGAGGCTCACCAGAAACAGATCAGTAGCCTGAGAGACGAGCTGGACAACAAGGAGAAACTCATCACTGAGCTGCAGGAGTAAGACTCTCTCATGAGAAACCAATAATAGCAGGGAAACGTCGACTCAGCATTTATGACTGAGGCATTCGTTTAAGTAGGATTTCTGATAAAAGTTGAGGAGTTTGTTTCTTCATTGACACGACATGATTGTAAAGTATTTTTCCTTTTTTCAAGTCTGAACCAGAAGATCATGCTGGAGCAGGAGAGACTCAGAGTTGAACATGAGAAACTCAAATCCACTGACCAGGAGAAGAGCCGCAAGCTGCATGAGCTCACGTACGTTTAAGCATGTTGTGTTAAATGCTGCTGTTCATCAGACATGTCCAACATAGGGCTTCTGTTTTTTGCAACTTTGTATGTGATTCTGACTTTTGTATGCTGTGAATTTTTGTGTCATTTAAATGTTGTTTTTTTCATTGTTCAGGGTGATGCAGGACAGAAGGGAGCAGGCCAGACAGGACCTGAAGGGCCTGGAGGAGACAGTGGTGAGTTCATCACTGCTGAGTGATTGTTAAAGACAGTGTATAAAATAGGATCACGTATGGGTGACTCCAAATTCTGAATTGCAAATTTCCCCCCAAAATTTCATCTTTATGTTTCCAATTTTTCATTGCAGGCCAAAGAGCTGCAGACTCTGCACAACCTGAGAAAACTGTTTGTCCAGGACCTGGCAACCAGAGTGAAGAAGGTGAAGCACATTATCCCTCACAAGTTCCTCCTCCTGTTTAAAAAGAAAAACCCTGTGATCAGAAATCTTGTCTCTTTTTGTGATACTTGTGCAGAGTGCGGAGATGGATTCCGATGACACTGGTGGCAGCGCCGCACAGAAACAGAAAATTTCCTTTCTTGAGAACAATCTTGAGCAGCTCACCAAGGTTCACAAACAGGTACGAGTCGAGCCTCTGACACCCCCCTTTAGTTACCCCGACTTCACGCAGGTTCTGGTGGGCTGTATCAGGAAGCCAATTGTCTGACTGGAATGTGAATGGTTCCCCAGCTGGTGCGTGATAATGCAGACCTGCGCTGTGAGCTTCCTAAACTGGAAAAGCGCCTTCGTGCTACGGCTGAGCGGGTCAAGGCCTTGGAGTCTGCTTTGAAGGAGGCCAAGGAGAATGCCGCCCGTGACCGCAAGCGCTACCAGCAGGAGGTGGACCGCATCAAGGAGGCCGTCAGGGCCAAGAACATGGCCAGGAGGGGACATTCGGCACAGATCGGTGAGTGTCAATATGCGTTGGAGAACGTGTTTTTGTTGCAGGGGAGGGGCAATGTTGTTGTTTGTGTTTTAACAGATGTAGAAATTCTTTCTCTTTCAACAGACTAATCTTTTTTATGAACGAAATGAACAATTCTTCTTCTCTGCCTGCTCTCCTTAGCCAAACCTATCCGACCCGGCCAGCAGCCTGTTGCATCACCCACCCACCCCAACATCAACCGCAGCGGGGGAAGCTTCTACCAGAACAGCCAGACTGTGTCCATCAGGGGAGGAGGCCCCGCAAAGACTGACAAGAAGTCAGTGTAACTTTGAAGGACTGAAAATTCAGTCTTTAGCAGCAAAGTAACAGACAATGTGTCTTTGTGTGATGGAAATATTTCTAAGTATAATCATTCAAAGTTCTATTGAGTAACACTGAAGTCGATTATCACTGATTGTAGCGGTATAGTGACCTGAGACTCTGCTCAGTAGTCAGGAGTGTGTATCTGTGTGCAGCTGATGTGTTGTGTGTGTGTGATTTTGTGCTAATGCACTGATGACATCCTTCATTTTTCTGCAGTTGAAGAGCAGCGGGACAGAAGGACAACACCACAGAAGAAGCCAATATCACCCCACTTCCCCCGCCCACTCCAACAACCTGTCATTCCATTACAGTAAACAAGCTCCTCGCCGCTGCTTTGGAGCTACCAAGGAGTTTCTGAATTATAAATATATATATATAAATATTCCCAGCCTGTACAGCTCCAGTCTCTAAATCGACCCCCACACATCTACCCACCTACTTACCCTCCCTGACTTCTCATCATGACTTTTCTCTTACTGGATATAATGAAAAAAAAAGACATCAGTTTTTAATTTACAAAATGCAAGGTAATATCTTCATCCACGGAACCAAACTCGGTCTTGAGCGCAGCTTTGGCGAGCGAAACCACGCGCCACTTGAATGTGTTAGCTTTGGTTTCGTCTTTTTTTTTTTCTTTTGCACAGTCTGGTGTCATCTGTCGTGGTAGTGCGAGTAGTTCTGCACTGTGCCAAGCTGAATGTAACCATGGCAAGACCTAACAAAATAAAAAGAGCACCTACATCCAAAAAACAGAAAATATGAGGAGTCCCGACCACATGAAAGAAATAGCTTGATCCTATAGGCTAACCTCTGTACATTTCATCATTGGTTGTTAACCACACTTTTTTCTGAATAGATTTTACATGCTTCTTTAAGGTAAAAAAAGAAAATCACAAAAAAAACAAACTGTACGGTTTTTGAATTGACTAGATGGCGTCGAGCACTACTGTTCTGTCCGGTCTTGTTGTACAGATGTAAAATCGGCACTGCTGCACACGTTTTACCTGGAAGACGAGAGAGAGGAGCCGTTAGGTAGACGACTGGGGAGCGGCTGAGATGAAGAGAAAGGTTTAAGAGGAAGAAATACAAAGCCAAGGCGTGCGACAGTGTACTGTAGATGTATTTAACTAAATACCTGTGGAGGCCAATTGTTTTTATCATTAAGTTAAAGTAAAAACCTATACTCGTTCTTGGTGACTTCAGTGAGAAGGATGTGAAGAATGTAAAAGAAGGATGCAAAAGAGGAGGATGATCCGGCTAACACAAGCTTCCACCTTTTTTTTATTAGCATAAACTTGTGCTAAGTAGCTAAGTGTACCGTTTTTACCTCTCACTGGTTAATATTGCTGTGTTATTGGACGCTATTTATATCTCTCTGCACATTTGGAGCACATAGACTGCAGGCGTATAGACTGAGAAGGCGCTCGTCCTGTCCCGGCCGGGTCCCCGTCACTCACGCTTTTTCAGGACCTTTTGTGTTGTTGTATTCTAACCCCGACCTAACAGAAGCTGTTCAATCCCTGCTGTGTCACAACGTCTTCCCAAAGGGGCCCTCCCCTCTTCTTTGGTACCACACCTCTCTTCCCCTCTCCACACACCCACACACACACATACACACACACACACACACACACACACACACCCTTTTAATTGTGTCCTGATGAGTTCTTGCAACTCAGACGTGGCCCCTTTTTGGTTGTAAATTTGCAGAAAGCGACGTGTCATGCTGGGTTTTTAAATGTACTGTATTTTGTTTTTTGGGGTTTTTTTTGTTTTTGTTTTCCAATAGATGGTGTAGATTTACATGTGATGGGGGGGGGGGGGTTGTCAGTCGATCGGTCGGATCCTTGCCACTGATCAGCCAATCAGGGAGAGCAGGGTCCCCTTCAAACCTGCACAATAATCTTTTGTCGTCATCTGGAGGAAGGGTTGATTTAACGGAAGCTAGCCGGGGGGGTGGGGGGGGGGGTAGGATCTTGTGTTTTGTTGTCTTTGCTGTATTTTCAGTTGATTTTTTTTTTTTTTTTTAAATTTCTCCGTAATTTTTTTTTAACCCCGTTGTATTGGCTACGAGCTTGTTGTGACTGTAATCCCAGCATGAGAACACTAACATCTTGTGCAAGTGCAATATACTGTAAAGTACACTGTATATCAAGTCGACGGCAGATGTTATCAGGGTGTTGTCCTGCCGCACTGCTCCTGTTAGCTTTGTTCCACCCGCCTCTCGGAGGCCTCATCCATCACTTTCTCAACACCGACAACACAATACGTTGTTGTTAGAATCCTCCGTCAAAGTGAATTCGTCTGAAACTACTAATTGCACCTCCGCAGGAGAGACACCACAAAAGGTGCTCGTATATCAGCTAACAAGTGCTTCAAAAGTGTATTTTTGAAAGACGGAGAGAGAAGACCCATCAGAATAACACACAGTGGAACAGATGGAGTTCAAAACGCAGGGAAGGATCCCGAGTTTCTCTCTGAGGTGTCGCAGTAAAACTCTCCCAACTGGAAAGTCAGGTTTATTAGCACTTCTCCACAATATCTGCACTCGGAAGAAGAAAACAAAACACTCCACTGTTTTTGACTGGGGGAAAAGCAGTTGTTTCCGAAGCCCTGTCATGGATCTGTTTGTTGGTGGCAAAGGAATTCAGCAGAATAATCACTTTCTACAAGCTGCAGGGGGACGTAGCTCCCGCTCCATTTAAACATATATATGACAGGACAGTGTTTGGTGTGTGTATCGAGACGGTTTCTACCCTCTGTGTAACCTTCTAGATTAGTTAAGACTTTGCAGCATGGACCTCAAAATGTTTATCCTTTGACCTTTCACCAAAACTGGATATGAAATGGGGAAAAATAGTAAATAAATACAGCTACTTGTGGTGTGTACCTAAATTACTTTTTTTTGCATTAATTCTAAATTAAGGAAAAAAAACGAAACAAAATTGTAGCCACTTTTTTTATTACTATGTAATAGTTGGTCGATTTTTAAAGGACAGTTTTGGGGATCCGTTGGTGGACTAAGGTACTGGATCATTCCTGGATGAACTGGGGCACAAATAGCAGGGCTCTGATATGGACGGAGACGGGAAGTTCATGAGATCACAGTTTTGGATTGACTGCATGATGTAAATGTATGTGTGATTAAATAATTATGAGAAAACTGCACTTGAGCGTGATTATTTCAATGCGTCTTTAACTCAACCTGTCGTTCTGTGGGAAAAAATAAGTTCATCAGTAATTGTACAACTTAATGTTCATGATTTCTCTGTATCAATATTTCTGATTTCCCAGTTTAAGTGCTGACATGTGGATCACAAAGTCGATGCTGAGTCAACACCCTGAAGAGAGCAATAAGGGGGCAGCACTCTTTGGCACTCATTTCCCTGAAAATAACTCCTGGTACTTCCTGCACCCATCAGTGTTCGATTATTTCTGCCCACCCTGATGTAGAGCTCCTCGGTAGAAAACATAAAAACGGAAGACTTAAACACACTAGAAAAACCTTCAAAGCACATGTTCAATTCTTTTCTTCAGCACTCCACATTTTATGGCACTTCACTTCACTGGCCCTCAGTTGTCTGTGGGTTATTGCAAATGTTTTCAACAGTGCCAAAATAACTTTAAATGTATGAATGCTGTTTTTTGCTGATTCAATGCCCAAAAGGGAGCTCTCTTTTAGAGGTCAGAGATCAGGAGCTGAACTGACACGATCGAAACACGGGAGTTTCGCGCCATATAATTTGTATTTCCCCCTCATTACCGCCAGGTTGCGCTAACTTGTCGTTTGCGTACTCAACACCTGAGGGCTCGGACCACAGACTGATAATTTAACAAGAGTTCTCACTCTGTGTTTATTTTTGGCTTATCTGCGAATAACTTTAACAGAAGTCTAGAAAAACCCAGTTTTCATACTTTTTGGGAATTGGTTGTATACGCAAATAA
>JAUESF010000041.1:4815558-4841206 GCA_032274765.1 Malacoctenus tetranemus
CACACACACACACACACACACACACACACACACACACACACACACACACACACACACACGCACACGCACACGCACACCCTCTGTGCCTCTTTTTGAGATTGAACGTGTCTTTATTGTGCAGCAGCCCATTTGCTCAACTGCGGTTTATCAGTCCAGGCAGACTTCTATCAACAAAGCCCAACAGTTGTGTATGCTGTGTTAACACACACACACACACGCACGCACACACACACGAAAAACTGAAGCCATTTAACCTGAATGTAACCATCACGAATGCTGAACTCTAACCTTGACACACCTTGAGTTTTTTTTTTTTACTCAAACCTTAACCTTAGCAACAAAAAAATGTGATTTTTGTTTGATTTTAAGAAAAAAAAACAGATTTGTGAAACTACGAAGTGACACAGTGAATTTGGGGGCCTTGAACCTCTCCTCTCAGCTCTCAGAGTGAGATTTGTGTCTCATTCTCACTTTAAAATGGATTTGAAGATGTTTGCTGTGGTCCAATCAATTCTCATCATTTTGGTCTCATTACGGAAAAGTAGGAATGTTTATTCACACTGAAACTTCCAGTGATGCTCTTCATTTTTTCCTCCCTCTCTTTATCAGAGCTTATTACATCTACTCCGCTCACATGAAAATCCATTAGCTTTCTGATATGTGCTCTTTATCCCTCCGTACGTGTCCGTGCAGGTGCTGGAGGGTGGTCCCCCCTGGTCTCAGACGGGTACCAATGGCTGCAGGTCGACCTTGGTGAGCGCACCAGGATCACGGCGGTGGCCACGCAGGGCCGCTACGGCAGCTCTGATTGGCTGTCGTCCTACCTGCTGATGTTCAGCGACACGGGGCACAACTGGAGGCAGTACCGGCAGGAGGACAGCATCGGGGTGAGTTCAGGCTGCGTTAAACTGCAGCAGGCCCGTCAAAGCGTCGAGGTTGAGTCACATAACTTTTGAAAAACTTGTTTTTTGCGTGAAATAGTGACTTCGTCTTCATAGCTGTGCTGTTACTCTTTGACTGTTTTGACTCAAAATTCATATTTTGGTTTGTGTTGTTCACGTGCGGTGATGTAGAGCCGTGTCGTGTGAGGCGTCTCCATCCGCCCCGAGGAGATAAACGCAGATATCATAGGTTTATCTCTTCATTTATAATGTATGAGCTGATGTCGGAGCGCTGCTGACTCGGCAGACGTGCAGACTTTAGCTCGGCATCACGAAGGCGGGAGGCAGTCAGGCAAATCGATTCAGTTCTTCATTTATACCTTTATAGTCTGTTAATCTGTCATACCTGTGTCTGTAATGTTATTTTCAACTCTATAAAGCTGATTGGGAGAAGTAGTCGGCGTAAACGAGATCGACTGAAAACACAAACGTTAAAGTTTAGCTAGTGCATGTAGATTGTACCCTGAATGCATCATCAAAATTCCAAATGCCCGCCTTTTTCTCAGCCGTTATTTCCGGTTTATATCCACTGAGTGCTGGGGGTAACCCTCACCCCCAGGTTTCTCAGGTGGGAGCTCTGTGTGTGTGTGTGTGTGTGTGTGTGTGTGTGTGTGTGTGTGTGTGTGTGTGTGTGAGTGTGTGAGTGAGTGCGCGCGCTCGTGTGACCATTCAGACTCCTTGAGCTACATTTTCTCTTTAAAACCAGCTGTATTGTGTTGTTGGCCTCACAGAGTTGTATTGAAGCAGTCTTTGAACTTCCCCCTCCTCTTTTAGTTCTCTTAGAGTAAACAGACCAGAAATGCACAATATGGCAGACACATGGCATCATGTTGCAGTGAAGCGCAATGCTGAGCGAGTGTCTGTGAGTGGGAAATAAAGAAATCGGCAGGGTGGGGTGCAGAGGCAGTCAGGCATCACCTCCTGCTGCCTTCGTGGACCCCGAGTACACAGGTGTCAGGTTAGACCTGCATTTGTCCCACCGTGGTGCTGCTCCACGGTTCGGTATAGAGGTGTTGGGATGCAAAGTTTTGCAGCAGAAAGCGCACACAGTCATGTCAGCACGACGGATTTCGCGCCGTCTCCATCCTCCCAGCGACTCCAGCGAGTCATATACTGCAGCAAACTGAGAAATTTCTCCACTTTGAGCTTGGACATTTATCCTGGGAGAAGCCACGTTAGTTACAGTGCTGCAGGGAAGTGCTTCTGATTAGAAGTGGAGCCCAGGCAATTTCCTCATGTGGAGGGAATCCAGCTAATCTGGGCACCGAGGATGTTCTCGGAGAGAGCAGAGGACGGCTCCTCGCAGCTTAAAAACATGTTGATCTGACACTCTACATACACTCAGCACAATCCCAGTCACATTTCAAAGTGTTTTCAAACTTGTGTGAATTAGTCAGCCAGGCTTAGAGAGTCTGTCAGAGGAAGAGAGTTGATGACAGAGCTGCTGGATCAACCACAGCACATTTTGTACTGGGTTTCCACTCTCAGCTTACTAGGCAGAAGCCCACGACAGGAAATACGTCCCCCCCTCTCTCTTTGAACATGTTTTCTTGTACTTTCTAACTCCTCAACTGTGTGAAAATACTTGAAAGTATTACAATTCATCTTTACAATTCTCCTCCTCTTCTTTGTCATCAGTTAGTTTCCTCCTCTTTTGGCCTTTCCTTCCTTTTAATTTCCTCATTCCCTTTATTATCTGCATCTTTCAACCTTCTCCTCTGTTTATCATGCCTTTCCTCTATATTTCATCATTCATGTCTACTTAACCCTTTAACTTTCCCTAGATTTCTGTATGCCTGATTTTCACAGCTATTAATCACAGTCATCTTTTTTCTCGGATTATTTTTTGGATGGTTTAAAACCACATCAGGCTGAGTGAAGTTGCACAAGGTGTTAAAGGGTTAAGTGTATTTCAGTCTTTCTTCTTGACTCAAGAAGCTTTAAAGGAACACACACGACGCCTACATGACTGTGGGGTACAAGTAGAGTTTGTGCTCAGAAGAGAAACCGAAGTATCTTTTATAAAGTCAAACAATAATGAGCGTTATTTCTCTTTATTCTGTCACAACACAATAATTGATCACTGAGGGGAGGTCAGAGTTGCCTGTTTGATGTAGAAAGTCTGACTTGCTGTTGTTATTTTGTTTGTGTTAAGGTTTATCTGACAAACGCTTTGATGTTGCATTGTCAAGTATGTTGGTGGATTGTGGATGAGTGGATTTAATTGGCATTCTGACTTTTGTGTGTGTGTTTATAAACTGTGTTGTCATTGTTTCCCAAACATAACTAAAGTTCAGTAAAAGCAACAACTCATCACTAGTATCCTGTATCATTGTTTGTAAATTTTGCAGAGGTAATTAAAAAAATGTGAAGCAATGACATGAACTCATCCAAACATAAAAAACACACCAAAATTGAATTCACAAGGTTGCCTTAATTTTTTTTCCCTGATTTCTTTCAGTCAAGGTCTGGTTTCATCACACGCAAGGATCCAACCGCACACTCTCTTGTGATTACCGAGGAATTAATAAGTTAATTAAGTGTCTAAGCTTTCAGTCAGAAGTGGGAGAGATGGTTAACCTGCATGTCAACTTCAAGGGAGGCCTGTAATTAGGATAGATTGCCAGATGGAAAAGATAGAGAGGAGCAAGCAAATGAAAGGAGAGGCAACTCGATCCATCGGGCGTTCAGCCCAGAGTCAGAGAGAAACCGTTGATCAAGCTCCTGCTTGTGGTGCAGATTCTGTGGAAGGATGACGGTAAAAAGCTGAGTTATTAGCACGATATTTCCCATTATCTGCACATGAAAAAGGGCATTTTGTGAAGAAAAAAGCCCCAACATGCACTCAGGGAGAACATGCAAACTCCCTACATAAAAAAACTGTAACAGGCACGCAGAGTGACACCGAACCACAACAAATGTTCTGTTTTTTTAAGCAGTGTTGTTGTATTTGTATAGTACACTATATGAGCTAATGTGCCATTCATACACTGTGAATTCAGATACAAAAATGGAAAAATACCAACAAACGATGAGACAAAAACACAGAAAATTGTTGCTATTTAAGTTTTACAGCGTTTGCTTTTATTTGCTCCTTGTTAGAATTTTTATGTTATTTCCCGGTTCCCACCAATGCAAGTTGTCATGTACAGTGTGTTTTTGTGTGTTTGTGTGTTTTGCAGTTTTTCCCAGGTAACAGTAACGCAGACAGTGTGGTTCAGTACAAGCTGCAGCAGCCGGCCGTGGCCCGTTTCCTCCGCCTCATCCCTCTGGACTGGAATCCCAGCGGGCGCATCGGACTCCGGCTGGAGACGTACGGATGTCCCTACAGTGAGTTGTCACTCGGGCCAGAAAGACCCGCTGATTTCATTCTCAGTCTGTTGTGGGATCAGCTCCCCACATCTCTGTATTGATTTATTCCTTTCCTCGGTTTTATTATTGCTCTGTTTTTTCTGTTTGCACACAAGGCCTATTGAGTTAGCGGTTCCCTTTGTCCCTTTTAGGATCCTCAGTTTGTACATATTGGCAGCTTTTGCCTTTTCATCATCACAATGAACTAAACAAATATGACACTGGGATTTGCACAAAAACATATTGTCAGATTACACGCGGGGTTTTTTTCTTATCAGCTCTGGCTTCATTGTGCGGAGAAAACACAAACATCACAGTTTTCCTGTCGGAGCCAGGAATAGAGTCTGCTCTCTGAGAACAACAGATATCAAACCTGTCACTGCTCTTGTTTCCCGACACGCTGTGGCTTTATTTTCTGCTTTTATTCCCTCTAAAACCTCAATCCGAACAATTCTTTTACTGCAAATCAGCATGACTTCACAATTTCTACAAACTTGTCCTCATTCTTCATCCACTTCATTACTCAGTTAGACAGACAACAAATTTTTATATTGTCTCGTTTGTCCATTTTCCTGGCAAGGCAAGTATTTGTGTTGTTTCTGTCCCCCTGCTGTGACTCTGTCCTAATTCCTCTGTCTTATCAAAGCTTGACATGCTCATGAATATCAAAACAAACTTACGTCGTTAGACATACATGCTCAAACTGACTTATCAAACGGTAAATATTCATGCGCAAACACGATTTCCATACGGTGTTTCAAAGATGTTACCCACATCTCCTTCTGCATAGCTTTTTCTCGTTTCCTGATTTGTACTCACTGCTTTTGTCGCTCTGGAAACAAAAGAAGTGCGTTTGTTTTGAAGGCTGGCTGTGGTGACAGGAGAGCTATTCCCCAGGGCATACAGTTATTCCTCCTAAAACAAACACGTGTTTCAGTAAGTTTGTCAAGCAATTTCAACCTATAAATAGAGGTGGTTTTACTTCTTCCATTTTTTTCAATGTAGAAATAAATCAGTGTGCCACTGCAAATGAAAGAAATGCCATTGTGCTGAGATGCTTTTAATTTGCTGGTTTTCTACCAGTTTGAGCTTATGAACCTGTTCCTAAGTGATGCCATCTTTTTTCTTCTTTTTTTCTGTTGTCATTTTTTTAACCTAATGATGATGTACCGCTCTGTTTATCCCATACATTAATATTTTGTATCATTGTCATTTTCTTGTGTGTTTATAACTTCCTCCACCAACACCAGTCAATGTTATCACATTTTCATTTTGTGACGACAGCCATTCACTCTTTATGTTAATAACATCATGTCAATCTGTCTGTTTGCACGTGATGCCACTTTTCTATTCTTCTTCGTGGATCAGCTCCAAAAAAACGTAGTTGAGGAGCTGAATCTTTTTACTCCAGGTTTACAAATCAATACATACTTGCAAATATTCTCCATACATAAACTGCCCCATAACTTACTCATTCTGTTACAATAACAAGAATATGAAAAAGAAAGTGCCTAATATATCTTTTAAATTACTGCAGTCATTAAGGGAGGACAATTTGTGTGTCCAGGTTGCGGGCAAAAAAAAATCAACAATATGTTCACAGGGTAATTATATAAATTGAGCTGATTATAATTACATAAATATATCATGCAGTAGATGAGACTGTAATTTGGAACTTAATTACTGGGCTTGTATATTGCTTGTATATTAAGTAGACCTAAAGTAATGTCTCCAGCGTTACACACAGAGGATGACTAAGTGCTTTCTCGCTGCAGCGTTCTGCACTGTAATCAGCAGGAAATGCAGCGTACGACGCAATAAGGGTATGGCTGCAGGCGACGTTGATGTTTGATTGTGCGCTCGTGTCGGTGAGTCCAACTCGTGCCAAGTTCATTAAAAGGCGTTCTGTCGCAGAAATCTTACAGCTGAAAACAAGCTCGATGCTGAGCTCAGCTCCTGCTGCTTTTCTTAAACAATTCAGTGTTCGTTCGCAGTCTATTTTTTTCTACCTCTTACATTGTTTCTCTCAGCCACCCCCCACCCATCCAGCCCCCCACCCGTCCAGTCCTTTCGCCTCAGTCCATATCCCATGGTGAGCAGCGGATGCCGGCAGTGAGGTTTCTCCAGGGAAGCTGATAAGCTGAATACACATTTGGTCCACACTGAGAGATATTACCTCGTTTGACAGTTTTTCTGCTGCAAGTCCAGAAAGCTGCAGGATTTCTGCATGAAAGAGCTCAATACTGTGTTTATTGGATTTCTTATTTGAGCAATATTAAGAAGATACAAGACAGGTTTCAGAGTCACACTATGAAAAGAAATGAAATTGAAATGAACCTGAAGACTATGAGGCGCACACACTGCAAAAAAGAGAAAAAAAAACATGTTACTGAGTAGATTTACTTTTTTCAAGTTAAAATTATCTTAACACACATAAAAGAAACACAGTCCTCCAAAAGTGAAGTTTTTCCCTGCTTATTTTTTAGGCATATTTGTCTTATTTCACAAGGACATTTTCTCTTGTTTCACTGGCAGATTCTTCCAAAAATCTTGAACAAGCTGCTCTGTAGTGCTGTTCATCTATCTGTCCGTCCGTCCATCCATCCAGCCAGCAGGGTACACCCGTTTACATTTTGCTTGAAGCCAGAAAACACATTAAAATACATGAAATATATAAATATATAATGCATAAAATAAGTAACTGAGATGACAACAGCTTTCTGACTGGTCATTGTGGACTGCTGCTTTTGTATTAGGAGTGTGTTTTTGATGTTTTACTGTCTTTCTATCACAACCGAGACTCCTGTCTCTGTTTTGTCTTTGTTTTACTAGTCTCTGATGTGGTGAGCTTCAATGGCGGCGGCAGCAGCGTGGCATACAGGCTGAGTCCGGGAACGAGGCGAACATCCAAAGAGGTCGTCTCTCTGAAGTTTAAGACCCTGAGGAATTCTGGGACACTGCTGCAGGCAGAGGGGCATGAAGGACTGCGACTAACTCTGGAGCTGGAGAGAGGAAAGCTGCTCCTGCTGCTCACACGAGGTAAAAAACATTGTGCGCGCACTGGTACACCCACTCAATGAAACACACCTGGAGTCCTCCACACTGGAATTCAATACAAAAAAATGTACATCTGCCAATACTGTGTCATTGGATATATTCAGAGAATGATACACTGAAAAGGCTATAGTCACACTAGTGCAGTTAGGTAGATGACACTGAGAAATGTGACAGGAATCCAATGGAATCAAGAACTTACTTGTATGAAAATGGACAAGGAGAAAACAGCTATTGAGTTCAAATTGTTGTTGTGGAGTCGCATAACCTGAAACTCAGGCTGCCAGCTGATTGGTTGAAATGTCAGATCTCTGGTGGTTGCAGCATTTCTGTCTTGCTACAGCTGCGACGAATTGCGCTCGTCCACTGTGAGAGGTGTTAGGGACCGATGCTGCAAGACTTGATGCTTAGCTTACAGACTGCACAGAAGGGTGTGTGCATGTGTGCATGACTGGATGGTCCTCTGATAGTTTTGACATCTTTGTATCCATCTATTCATCCAAATCTTCTCTTCACATAAAGTTTTGGTCAAATAGCAGTGTTTTTTTCACCCCTTTTTGCGATGCATGTATGGCCAGAGGGACACTCGAGGCTGCGACGTTCTAACTTGCTGATGTCACTATTTCAGTGGGCAAGAAACACTTTTTTAAATCATGTCACACTCTTTGTTAAGCAACATGATGTAAAGACAGACTGGGCAGCAGTGTGGCACAATTTGAGAAGCAGCTCGACAAAGCAGCCTCAGCCGACGACAATGTCTTAAGAGCTTAGCTTGGATTTGGGAGACTTGCAACATTGATTGACTGTCAAACCGCCTAAACTGTACAAACACTAAAACTGCTATCTTCACACACAGCTTACTCCATGTCCTGCTCTGTCCCCCCACTCTGCCCCCCATTACACATAGTCCAAAGCTCACCCTGCTCACTATGAACTGTTTTAAACAGTTTATCAGTTTTTTTCCCTTTACTTTGATTTTCCACATTGTGCCTTTTATACTCTCACTTAGAACAGTACTCCAAAGGCTATTGGTGGGGTACACAGTGGTGTAGTGGTTGGCACTTTCACTTGACAGCAAAATGTCCACTCAAAACAGTAAATAGGCCTTTTAGTCTGAACTCAAATGTGGTTTTGAAGCTATTCTCTCGAAACAAAAATACTAAATTTCCTCAGAAAACTTCTGAAAGTGTCCTTAGGCATTACAAAAAGACCCAGACAGCTGAGAAATATCTGTATCAATGGACCCAGTGGTTCACCTTGAATCAATGTCTGCTTTAATTAACAGGAATGTAAAAGTAGACGGATCTGGTTTTGTCACATCTAATGCAAAGTAACCAGAAGGCTGGGTTTTTTTTTTTGTATACAAAATCCATCAATTGAAATAATAGAGGAGCGATTGAAAGGAGCATTACTGAAAACAACAAACAGACTCCATGTTTTCATTTAATTCTTTTTTGCTCTGGTCCAATCCTTCACTTCCCCGCTTGACTTCTTTTCCTGCATTCCTGTTGTAATTACTGTTTTTTGTCTTGATTTGTCTCCCAGCATTTCGCTGCTTTTTATTTTTCCCCTTCGGAGCAGATTTGCCTCATTGGAGCTGTGCTTATTTCATGTTTCCGCCTCCTGCCTCACTATCTTATCCCAGACACATGCACAGAGACCATATGATGTCTCTTTTTTTGTTTCCTCTCTCGTTTCATTGTTGTGTAGCTCCGTGTTGTGAATATGCCAGAGCAATTCTTTCTTTTCATGTCACTCAAAGGCAACCTTTTTCCCATTTTTTTTTTTTTAGCTAGCTGTCCTTCAACTCTCCCGCTCACATTTTTGCACATACTTCGTTTTTTCCTTCTCTTGCAATTTTCTGCATGGGTGTCAGAGGGTGTGCAATTTGGGTGATCTGCTGAGCTCATTCGACTCCATACATGATCTGTTGTGCTGCAACCTAGCCTGACCCCCATGCGAAGCAGCTGCAGCTCACTTTTATGAGGCAACACCGAGTAACAGTCGTGCAAAGCAACTGCAACGCACGTTCGAAGCTTCATAGTAGATTAATTAGTCCTGAGCAGATGGGAATATCCTGCGCTTATCACTGCTGTCATATAATGTAAAGTGTGTTGTAAGCATAAGCTGGTTTTCCTCAGTCTGCCACTCTTGTTTGGTTTTTCTTTTCCTGCAGATTTTTTATGACGCTTTGATTTTTGGCTTGGCTCTCTGACTGTCAGTACGTTTTACTCCCCAGATCCTTCATTGCTGCATCCTATTTCAGGAACCCCAGTAATGATGACTGAGACGGCAAAAGCTGTGCAGTGATGCGTGTCATCTTAAGCTAATAACTTGATGGCACTTAAGCCGTTAGAAGGTTTTTAAGGTCAAAAACTGTCTGTTCAAACACTAATGGCAGCCAACCTGGCTGTACAGAGGGCATCAGTACGTTTTACATACAGACAGTAGATGGCACATTAACAGTCAAGGTCGTCCACTGCAGAAGTGCATCTGCTGCACAAGTATAAAATGACCCTTTTCTCCATCAGGTGCTCTCCCTTAGATGGTATTTATTGTATAGTTTCCTCAAATCAGACACATGGAAAATGGATGTTTCGCTGACTTTGGCTTCAACAATGAAAAATGGCGAAAGACGAAAACTTTGTAGGCAGCAGAAACCTTGCAGCAAACTTCTCTCTGGGTGACCTGGGCTGCGAATCATTGCATGAGCTCCTGTGACAGGCGTCGTGCTTTATGAGAGTCAATTGCTGAAATAATTATACAGCCGGATTCCTGATAAGAGCGATCAGATTTTGAGCGGCGGTAATAGAATAGCAGACACGATACGGTGAAGGGATATTGTCTCGGGGACATGCGTGGAATGATAAAACGATACAGAGTGCGGTGCCGCACACAGATTGCAGCGATGAGGCTGCACAGTCAGCCTGAACCGCTGTACTATGCAAGGAGGAAATCTGCTGCAGTCAGTTTTGGTTTGAGTTAGTTTTCAAACATCAGCATCTGAAATCTTACCTTAAGTTATACACTTGCCTGTTAACTGTTAAGAAAATTTAGGTAATTTAAAACAAAGTTGCCTTTATTTGTGCCGTTTAGCAGCACTTCTGAATCATTTCCACAACACTGATCAGTCAGTCCTTCCTTCATATTACATCACTTTGTCTGTGTTGAGTTTTTCTCTCACTTCAGCTGAACCTCTTCAGCATCTCTGTCAACAGGTTGAACAGAGAGTTCAAAGAATCGGCGCTGATTCACAGCATTTGAATGCGGCGCATTAACAGTGATGATTGAAAAGCAGACACGTCTAGACTCAGCGTAGATATTGTATATCTGTGTACGTCTGAGCAGACTGTGAGAAAGTACGCTGGCCTTTACATTTTGTTGAAAGCACAGGGAGCTAAGATAGTTCCTAGCACAGGGTCACTGTGTTGGAAAACAGCCATAAAACATATCAGTAGAGTTACTTTGCAAAAGATCTGTTTGATACAAAGATGCATTTGTTTGGCTGGAGGGTTCGCATTCATTCCAAATCTTACATAAGAACAGATTGAGATTTTAAACCCGCCTTCACTCATTTTACAAGACTTCAACTCTTTCATCACTCCTCTGTTGGTGTAAACACATGAGAAGAGATTGATGAAGAGAAGAAAGGAGTTGCTTCACTTTATTAACATTAGCTGAGCAATTTTCTTTCTTTTGGCCTCTGATCTATTGCACTGATTTTTATTTCTCCCTCCCATTTTTCATGCAGTAATCAAATCATCCATCCACTGAAACATCCATCCCTTTAGGTCCTCTTCTCTTCCCCCAACAATGTAATTATTGCTCCATTAATCAGTGCCATACACTGCATATAAAGATAGACATCACTGCTCCCTCCTCCTCCTGTTGTGCAGGATTGCAACCAAATATCCTGGATATGTGCGTGACCAGCCTTGTCCTGGTGACGTCACTTGTTGTGTTGGGGGGGGCTATTAAAATCCCACCCACACACCTGCTTGTTGTCTGTCACGACTGAATCCAAACAACAGGAACAGTATCCATCGTTTCTAAAGTTGGTAAATATTTTGAGAATTACATGTTGGAGCAGAGGGTTTCAGTCACCACATGAGGACCCTGGTGGTTCCACCTTGTATGCTTTTTTCTGTCTGCGCGTGACTTTTTCCCTTGGTGCTCCTGCGTTCTTTGGTGGCACATCGAGTGGAGTCGTGACCCAATAATATGGAGGTTTGAATCTCTTGAAATGCTTTGAATCTTCCTCCAACAATCCAAAGACACAGGTGAAAGGTTAAAGTAGGAAATTGGACATTTCAAATGACTCCTTCATGTGGAGGCATGTATGAGAAAAATTGTCCCTTTGTGCTCATCCCATGTTGGAGCTGCGACCTGTTCTGGATGAACCCTGCTGTTAGCACAAAGTCAGCTAGGAAAGTCTCTATCTCTGTAAAATCCGAATTGAATAAAGTGTATTTTTAAGATTGATTAATGGTTTCCGAATACAACCTGGGGGCATCTCAAAAGACTTTGCTGCAGAGCCATGTCCTTCTCCATTTAGCTTGCGAAGAATGTGAGTCGAGATTTTGTTTCCTCTTACATTCATCTCATCTTTTCTCTTCAAACAGGATTCAAACAAGTCTCCACAATAACTCTCTTGACAGGACTGACTCACTGTGTATGAGGTGAACAGGCTAAGTTTCTCTTTCTAAATAAAGTTGTTTTTCTTCTCTAGTGCGCAGAGACATGAACCCTCAAAGGATGAACTGAAATATCAAAGATACATTTGTCCATCATCTTCCAAACCGTCTGCTTCTCTCTGTGATGTTGCAATTGCCTCTCCCCAAAGAACAGCCGATACATTTTTAATGACTGACAGCGTTCGGCTCTCTCTCCACTTCCTCCTCGCAGCAGAAAAAACAAAGTTTCTCTCCCATCCCCACTTCGGTGGGGGTTTCGAGACAGATCCACTTATTAGGACCGTCTGGTGCTCATCTATCATTAATGGTGTCTCGCCATGTTTCCTCCGCAGTTTTTCAAATTAGGCATAATCACATGTTTGGCTTGGGTTTTTAGTGCAAGTATGCAGATATATGCAGCTGCTCCTAATGAGATGAGCGAGTGTGACCTCTTGTTGAGCCCTCCTGTGGGATGCTGGGAAAAGCGAGCTATTTAGGTGCTGCGTGGAGTCTGGGACGCCGGTGGCTGTCGTGAGACTGGCGTTCCCCTGACATCAGGGTTGGGCTGTCAGAGAGAGCCAACTTACTGATTGGCGACAAACAACAGGCCGTCAGAACAGAAGAAAAAGGGAGAGTGAGTCAAAACAGACTACTGTGTAATCTCATCTATATCTACATGAGATTTCACTGTCTTAGCTCATAAGTTGAAAAATTTGGGTCCTAGAAAAAAAGCATAAATCAGCAAAGTCAATTCCGACAATGTATCAAAATACTGACTGTATGACGACCGGATGCATGATGGCAGTTCCTATATGATGTTAGCTGTGAACAAGTGTTTTATTGATACCTTGTATGTACGTCCTCTCAAAACAATCTGCATGTAGAGGCTGTTATTCTCAGTGGCCTCAATAGCATCTTCCTTTCATTCGCTTTCGACATGTCGAAGAAAACTCCAGACGGCGATGTGACTTGTGACGTAGGGTGTCAAAACTGTCTGGAAGGACGAAGAACATCCAGCCAATCACTCCAAATACATTCTTCTCTTTTATTATGAGGAGATGTGAGGAGCAGACAACACAAATTGAACAGCGCCAGAGTGCTGATTTGAAAGACTGAGCCTGTCTTTGTGTTTTCCATTTCTCACTGTGTGATTAGTTTTCAATAACAGCATATTTATCTCTGTCTGTTTTATCCTCCCCTTTCTCAAATTCTTTCACTGTCATCTATTCATTCATGCTTCCATTGTGCTTTTTATTTATCCACTGGCGTATGTATCCGCTCTTCCTACTGCTCATCTTATTTTGTTTCATCCTGTCACCATCTAATGATATGAATCCCCCCCTCCCACTTGCTTCCTTTCTCTGTTTTCACTTCACATGTCTATACTCCTCTCTTCCTTCCTCAAACTGTACCATCTTCCAGGAGGGACTACGTCCTCTGAACCCCATCGTCTCGCCTCCCTCGGCAGTCTGTTAGACGACCAGCACTGGCATCATGTCGTGCTGGAGCAGAAGAACGCTCTCCTCAACCTCACTGTGGACAAACACATGGAGAGGGTTCAGATCCCTGCTGAGTTCAGCCACTGGCACATTGAACAGGTGTGTAGTAGCACAACGCATCAGCACAGACAGATTCCGACACAAAAGAACTGAAAATGGCTGTGATATCTTCCTGCTGTCCTGTCTTGCAGCTGTTTGTGGGGGCAGTGGGCACAGTCGGGAGCCTCCTCACTCAGAGACCGCTTAAGACCAGCTTCCATGGATGCATTGAAAACCTGCTTCACAATGGCCTCAACCTGATAGAACTGGTGAAACACAACGACCACAAGGTTGCTTTGAAAGTAAGCATCTCTTATGAAGAACAAACAGGTGCTGAGAAGGTCAAGGCAAAGTTATGATCATAAAGGATTCTAAATAGGTATCAGTGTCTCAATTACACTTTGGTCATCCCACCAGAGGAGTTTTAATAGGTTGAGAAATAAAGTAATCAGAATCATGTGGCAAAAGTCAGAGATAGTTACCAGAAGTGGGGTTTGAACCCACGTGGACACATGTCCATTGGATCTTAAGTCCAACGCCTTAACCACTCGGCCATCCTGGTGACAAGCATTGGTTCAGGCCTGCATTGAAAAACAACTGACCTTGTTGATTTCAGCTGACACAAAATCAGTGTCATTGTCCAACACTTAAAGATAAATACCAGGAGTGGGGTTTGAACCCACGTGGACATTTGTCCATTGGAACTTAAGTCCAACGCCTTAACCACTCGGCCATCCTGGTGATAATGATCAACATGAGGGGTGCAATAAATACTGTATAGTCTGAACTATATGAAACACACATTTTGGGATGCATTTGTTTGGAACACAGTGGATCTTACTGACTTCTTTTGCTGAGCGTCCTTTCAGGTTGGCTTTATGAGAGCTTGATCAGATGTCATATCCAACTAAAGTTGGTGCCTTGCTTCTGGTCAGAGAAAGAAGAGTATCGGTCCAAGTTGCGAAAGTTTTCTTTGTCCGAAATGAAAGCGTTCGGTCCTGCCTATCATCTTCTAAGCAGCAGCGCTGTTCAATAGGCTGCACCTTAAGAGAGCTGCCATGAAGTAAATACCAGCATGCATAACTTTTTTGAACCATACGAAGTCTTTCTTCTCGTGTATGTGATGATGACAGATCATGTAAATCATTTGGGGAGGGTACCGTTTGATGTTCGTCTCTTCAAATTCCCTGAGCTCTGGGCTTTTATATCTGAGAGAATACTGCATCAATAGCTGGATCTGAGCCACCCAAAATACAAAGCGCCCGCTAAAATTGGCTCGCCAAAAGCTGATGACTCATTCTGCCTGGTGAGATCTTCTGATGGCCTCCTCGTCACAATGCAGCTCAATGTAGCTGCAGCTTCTCAAGTTCCTTTATCAAAATGTCTTCCAGAAAATGTATAAATGAAAAGCAAACACCAGAAGAGCTTTCAAAATAAGAGCATGGCATCATCTAAAGCACAACTTTTAACCATTTTCCCCCTAAAAGAGCCCCTAAAGCCTGTTAAAAAGAAAGCCGGTGGCTCTGAAGGAAATAGACACTTTCTACAACATACAAAAATCAATCTTTCAAAATAAAGCACTATTATGTTTTCTTGGTCTGGCTTACATCCCAGGAGGTGCATTTTTGGTTTTTTTTATTTGAAATCCTAAATTTGAAAACCTCCACAGAAAAAGCCTCTGAGCCTCCCTGTGATTTCTGGCTCTCCTCCCACTCCCAGGTTGGACACCGCTGCTTAATAGGATGTGATGATGTTTGTTTGGTGTCTTCGTACATTTTGATGTCTTTGTAGCTCCGCTGGGGAAAGATTTGGATGCCAGTGGTGCTTTTTCTAGCTGGCTATTACCACTAATGAGTCGCAAACAAGGGTGAAGGGTGATGTGGAAAGAAAGGATCTTTGATGATTATTCAAATTCAGGCAAATGCTCCTTGTTTTGTCACGAGAAAACTGGAACACAAAAAACCACGAGTTAAAGCTGTCTTAGTGCAGTTGAGGGGCAAAGCGCAGGGAAGCAAAAAGTCTGGTACAATGAGGGTTGGGAGGCTCATACGCATGGCTGGAACCTTCAGCAGGGCCGTTTTGCAACAGTTCCTCAGCTCCAGCAGTACAGTGCGATCAGAGTTACAGTCCATTTAAATGTGGAGCCACGTTAGGCCGGTCTTAAAGGAACGATAACAGAATAATGCAGCGCTTTCAAAGATGAATGTATGCAAAGGGAGTGCCAGGAATATTTTGGGTGTGTGTGTGTGTGTTAGTGCCTGGCTTTAGGGAACTTTTATAGCCCATTTTTTTCCTTTTTACTGAGGTGATTCATTCTCCACCATGCGCTTTCATATATCACTTTAACAGCTATACAAAGGGCTTTTAGATGTCACCTGTGTTTCCTGAGCATTATAAAGATAGCTGGCTGATATTCCCAGCAGAGAGCCAGGACTGTAATGTATTACAGCTGCAGCCTTAGCAATGGACCCGGTGTCATTACCACTACTCAAAACAATGGACTGTAACGGATATGTCTACACAGCAGTGGATATGCACACCCACCTCCCTCCATATCACTGGTGTGGGTGACATTGGCGTTTTCAGTTTGCATTCATTGCTTTTATTCCCAAGGAGACTTGCTGATGAGATCACTGCGACATGAGGTCACATCGGCACGCCCTCTGCAACTGATTAATATTCATGTTTTTGGTTGTTTTTTTATCTCTCAAGTAATCAGTTTTTGTCCCTGTCCCACCTCCTCCCTCTTTCTTCTCTTTCTCAGGGCAATGTGACCTTCTCTTGTAGTGAGTTAGTTTCCGTTGCCGTGACGTTTCCTGGACCCCAGAGCTTCCTGCAGTTGCCAGCGACGACAGCCTCCTCATCGGGGGGCGTGTCCGTCGGCTTCCAGTTCAGAACGTGGAACGAGGTGGGGCTTTTGGTCACCTTCAGTCTCCCTCAGCCAGGGGGCGTGGTCTGGTTGTACCTGAGCGAGGCCAAGCTGCGGCTGCTGATTCACAAAGAGGGGCGAGCTGTGCTGGAGCTCAGCGCAGGTCGGTCAAACAAACTATTTCAAACCAGTTGCCACAATTTTGATTTAGAAAATGTCAATTATTGGGATCAACTTTTGTTCTAATCTGATGTATATTTTGGTTAGGTTCTGCTCTGAATGATGGTCAGTGGCACTCGGTGGATCTCGTTTCTAAACATGGTCATCTCACAATCTCTGTGGATAAAGAAGAAGGAGGCTTCGCTCGTGCTTCGCCCTCTTTCACCGTCACAACAGGGGGTCCGATTTTCTTTGGTGGTAAGAGTGAAACCTGATTCCTCAAGCCTGTCACAGAAAATCAAACTGAAAAGCTGTTAGCCTTGAATTTCAACATCACTGACCTGCAAATTATTCAAAAGAGAAACAAAACTGTCATTCAGTGAAACATCAATTAGCTTTCAGAGGTTCCCTCACTACATGTAATTACAGTCCTTGGTAAACCTCATTTTGCAGCAATTTAAAAGTCACTTATGAAGGTTTCTTTTTTTGTAATATCAAAAATTCACTCTGGTTAAAAAAATAGGTGGTTCTCCACAAACACAGAAGCTGCTCGCAGTAGTTTCATCGTATCTGTTTGTGGTCGGCAAAATGTTCCTGATTCAGTTCAGTTTGATCGAATGTTGCCATATTCGCCCTGAAAGATGCCTGTTAATATCTGAAAGTTGTTGATTTTGCACAATGAGCCTGTGTCAACAAAGCTCTTCTTCAGCTGGTGGCTGTTTTATAATGAAAGTTATAAGTCTGCTTTATTTCTCTCCTGTCCTCCTTTTATTCCTCTCCTAACTCTGTCCTCCTCTCATGCTGCTCGTTTTTCTCACTTCTTTCCAGTTCTTTTCTTCCTTTTCTTCCTTTTCTCTTTTGTTGCACTCTGCACTGGTTTCTTTCCAGCCTAAAAATCTCTGCCCTTCCTTCTGCTCTGCAACATTGCAGTCTGAGCATATTTTTGAATGTTTGAATAAATGTGGGGTAAAGCTCTTTGACTACAGTTTTATCTCTTATAAATGTTTAGAAAGTGGGAGTTTTTTCAGCAGACTATCCAATCAGATGTTTTTTTTTCTTTTTTCACTCAAAACTCTCCAACATCTTGACCAAGAAGGATGTAGCGTATTGAACTTTATTCTTAATTCCTATTTTTTCTGAAGCTCATTTCTGTCTTGTATCAAAGGTTGTCCAGTTGAAGGAGACGGTCAGGAGTGCAGAAACCCCTACGAGATCTTCCAGGGCTGCATGCGTCTCCTGGCTCTGGAGAACCAGCTGGTGGATCTTATCATGGTGCAGCACAGAGTGCTGGGAAACTTCAGCCAACTGCAGATCGACATGTGCGGCATCATAGACAGGTAGGAAAATAACCACCCCCCCCCTCTCTCAAAGGATCCCTGATGCTACCGTCACTGATTTTCCAATGCAAATTCAAGTTACTTCGATTAACATGCATGTTTTTCTGAAGCTATTAGAAGCGCCAGGTGTTTCTAGTCATCACCTGGTGTTCTCAGTGTTTCCCTTTATCCTCAAGAGAATATGACTGCAGCAGACCTGCATACCTGATTTATTTCCTTCCAGGGGAGGACCAAGTTTAGCTGTGTGGCCTCAGAGAAATGTTTGCTCTTTGCTGTGGGTATGTCCCAGTGACAAAATAATTGAGCTGCAATAGGAATTCCATTGGCATTTATAATTGTGCTTGTTGCTGCTATCTTGGTGGCAATTAAACATTGTGACAATGTCTAATAACAAAGCTTTTCAACATCGTCAGAGAATATATCTGATGTCTGAACAATACATCACATTGTAAACCCATTTATGAACGAGTTAGAGATGAAGTACATTTCCACACTAATCATATTTAGATTTCACAGTTCAATGGGTGTTTAAACAGTTTGGATTCCTGTTGTTACAGAGTTCAGATAGATGTGGGAATCGCGGTTATGTCATGAGCTCAAGTAAGAAACACATTGCAAAGCTTGAAGACAATTACCAGGAGTGGGGTTTGAACCCACGTGGACATTTGTCCATTGGATCTTAAGTCCAACGCCTTAACCACTCGGCCATCCTGGTGATTGGGTGAGTAGGTAAGTGCTCAGCAGTTCAGCAAACCTGATCAATACGCATGTCTGCAACACACAGGTAACAGCAAAGGCTGAGAGCAGATATTCCTTCAGTGTGGTGGCCCTTCCTTGCTCTGGTTGCCAGTGTCCTTGAATATTGTATTGCCAAAAAGTTGCTTCCAATGGTGGGCAATCGCCTTGTTTAGCAGTTGTCATTGTTGGCGTGTAGCTGGAAAAATGTCCCTTCCAGTGTGGAGTCCTGTGAGTCCTTTAAAAGTCGTTTTAACAACAGGAATGAGATTTGAACCCACAAGGTCATGCAGTCATTGTGGCTTGGTTGCCACATTTTAACAACTTATAACACATGGATGTAGCTGCAGAGACCCTTTTATAAAAACGGCTCTCCAGGCTGAATTGTTTTGTCAGCTAAGTTTGTTAAACACACAACATTGTATAGAATTTATTCATTCATTTTCCATCCCACTTCTCCATCTGAAGGTCTCAGGGCAGCCTGGAGCTGCCATTGGAAAGAATCGAAAAATATCTGGGGGGGGGGGTTGTGAGCAGAGTAATTTATGTGTTAGGTGTAGCATTACGCAGCGTCGGACTCTGCAAAATAACAAACAAATAAATAAAAGCACTCATCCTCAAAGTATTTCCATCAAAGAAACGTGTTTGTTCAGTAGAGATCTGAGGTGTGAAATAACCAGCAGCAGCTGTTTGTTTCATTCACATTGATATGTGATGAGTCAAAGTTCCTGCCAGTATTTCTTATCTCATCTGTTTATCGTAATATGTGTTACCTTCACTTGGATATTCAATCAGAGCTGTTTAATTCAGCACTATGATGTTATTAGCATCTATGACATGATGAAAGGCAAAGATCATTAGCAATAGCTCAAAGACTTGTTGCTATTGTTTACATCCCTGCTGCAATTATGCTTCAGTTTTATATATTGTATAGCTGATTGGTTTTAATCAAACTTCCAAGCAGCTATAAAGTCCATCACATGGCTTAAAGATCCTTACCAGGAGTGGGGTTTGAACCCACGTGGACATTTGTCCATTGGATCTTAAGTCCAACGCCTTAACCACTCGGCCATCCTGGTGATTGGGTGAGTAGGTAAGTGCTCAGCAGTTCAGCAAACCTGATCAATACGCATGTCTGCAACACACAGGTAACAGCAAAGGCTGAGAGCAGATATTCCTTCAGTGTGGTGGCCCTTCCTTGCTCTGGTTGCCAGTGTCCTTGAATATTGTATTGCCAAAAAGTTGCTTCCAATGGTGGGCAATCGCCTTGTTTAGCAGTTGTCATTGTTGGCGTGTAGCTGGAAAAATGTCCCTTCCAGTGTGGAGTCCTGTGAGTCCTTTAAAAGTCGTTTTAACAACAGGAATGAGATTTGAACCCACAAGGTCATGCAGTCATTGTGGCTTGGTTGCCACATTTTAACAACTTATAACACATGGATGTAGCTGCAGAGACCCTTTTATAAAAACGGCTCTCCAGGCTGAATTGTTTTGTCAGCTAAGTTTGTTAAACACACAACATTGTATAGAATTTATTCATTCATTTTCCATCCCACTTCTCCATCTGAAGGTCTCAGGGCAGCCTGGAGCTGCCATTGGAAAGAATCGAAAAATATCTGGGGGGGGGGGTTGTGAGCAGAGTAATTTATGTGTTAGGTGTAGCATTACGCAGCGTCGGACTCTGCAAAATAACAAACAAATAAATAAAAGCACTCATCCTCAAAGTATTTCCATCAAAGAAACGTGTTTGTTCAGTAGAGATCTGAGGTGTGAAATAACCAGCAGCAGCTGTTTGTTTCATTCACATTGATATGTGATGAGTCAAAGTTCCTGCCAGTATTTCTTATCTCATCTGTTTATCGTAATATGTGTTACCTTCACTTGGATATTCAATCAGAGCTGTTTAATTCAGCACTATGATGTTATTAGCATCTATGACATGATGAAAGGCAAAGATCATTAGCAATAGCTCAAAGACTTGTTGCTATTGTTTACATCCCTGCTGCAATTATGCTTCAGTTTTATATATTGTATAGCTGATTGGTTTTAATCAAACTTCCAAGCAGCTATAAAGTCCATCACATGGCTTAAAGATCCTTACCAGGAGTGGGGTTTGAACCCACGTGGACATTTGTCCATTGGATCTTAAGTCCAACGCCTTAACCACTCAGCCATCCTGGTGATAATCACTGAGTTTGGCTTGCATTGAAAGCAAGCAACCTGGTTGAAGAACAATTCCAATTGACAAAAACTGAAGAAAAGTACATCATTGCAACATTACACATTGTTGGGGAAAAACATTCCAGTCATGTTTATTTGGGGACACGAAGTCTTCCAACCTGTCAGAACGACTTCAGTGAAGCAAGTATGGAAAATCTGTTGCTATAACTTGCATTTTTCTGTCATTTTCAGTGCTCATACTGGCAAATTAAAATAAGCATAAACTATGAAATTGTGAAAGGTCCTTAAGACATGATCACATTTCAGCTCCTTTTCTTGGCGAGTGACTTTCTTGGTGATGACCACTGCCATCACCTCGAGCCATTCTGTCCACTCTGAAACTAAGACATCATATCAAAGTTCAAAGGAAAATGTCACAGTTTGCTTGACTGCTCACTCGATGCACTGAGATATACAGGCTGATTGTAGAAGCTCACCAGAGTTGTACACCATTCCTCCCATTTACCTCTTTGTGAATGGAATTTAGAGCCAACACAGATCAACACAGTGAGTCCCACGGAGCTGAAACAATCACCTGCTGTCTCTGTGTCCCACTAAAAGCACAGCACAATTAGACATCCAATTATGGCAATTATAAATGTTCCTCTAGGCAGCAACCAGATACGCAGTCACATGGCATGTGCGATACACTGTATACATCAGAAAATATTTTATTCAGAGAGAGACTTTGCTCCAGTGAGTTTAATTAAATAGCTTTTTCTCCATATTACATTCATCAGATTATTATTCAGCAGAATTGGGGGTTTCTGCACGGATCTGAGTTGCTCACTGGAACAGAGCGAGTGAATGAATCGGAGCTCGCAACTTTGGGACCACGAGATAAAGAAAAGTTGGAGGGAAAATGCAGTTTTTCTGAGACATTTCCTCTGTAAGCTTCTCTGACTCAATCTCAGCCTCATACATCTGCTTATATTAGTCCCTTATTAGATCGAATAACAGCGAGTTCAATAAGGAGCTACAGCTCATCCATCCGACTATATCAAGGTAAAGAAAAAGTATTTCTATTCATACTTGATAAGTGAGAGTCCAAGCTATTGAAGGTGCTTCATAAAAAGAGAGATACGTTAGTATAAAGCAATTACGGAAATTTCAAGTTCTATTTAAGATGGTTTCCTGGTTGGTACTCTCACCTAACAGGACAAGGGTCACGAGTTTGATCCCAGGAGCATTGTTTTGCCATAGCGACTGCAGGGAGTTCGATTGGTCATCATTGTGATGAGAAAAGATAAAAGACAAAGAAACAACATATTAAATGACCCTCAAGGAGAGCAGCACTTGCAGCTGTGCTTGACTGGATTAAACTGATGGTAGATCTTTTTCTTCTACCACTTCTCTTTTCATCCTGAGCCTGATTTGAATAAAAAAAGCGAAATCTGCTCAAACACAAACTACACAAATGACCAGGCATTAATCTCCGCAGGCAAATATATTGCTGGTCCAAAAGTTCCTTTAAATGTTGGAGGAAAAAGGTCAATGACAATTCCCTCAAAGAAAGTGCCCATCACATGCAAACTTCCATATAAAAGTCGCTTTGTGGCTCATCACTAGTCAGGCCGGCATGCTGTAACTAAGTATCACGCACCATATACACAAACACTTGGATCGTAGAACCTTGTAGCACACTCGCACACAAACACAACAGGCAAATACATTTAATGAAAAGATAACCAAACTGTGGTAATGTAAATTTGAAGTGAAAGCTAAGTGTTTTATCTGCAAGGTTCCAGCATACTTAAAGATTAAAGCGGTATGGAGATAAATGGGGGTAGAGAAAAATTCACTCTGTAGCGGGCTGACAGGCTGCTGAGTTCGGGCTTTTATCTGAATAAAGAGGATGTTCCAGATTCTGTGCAGTCATCTGCTTTCTCCTCAGCGCGTTTGCCTCAGTTCGGGGCAAACACATGGTTAACCATGAGGGGACACGGTTACCGTAACGTACGTGTTTGGACATGCAGACACGAGAACACGCGCACACATCGCTCTTGCAATGCAGCATTGTGTGTGTTTCAAGCCTCCTGGAAGTGCCAGCCGGTGCTGAGACAGATGGAAAGGAACCAGGGTGGATAAAAATACTATTACTCATCATCTCCTCTCGTCCTCTCTGTCTGCACTCACCTCAGGAGAATGAGGTCACACAATTTTCTCTGTGTGTCTTTGCTGCGACACAGTGCAATAAAGGCTGAGGCGTGCTATTTTAAATGTCTCCTGTAGAGGCCTCGCCATGGTGATTGCATTACTTTATGTAAATTTTTCCTAGGTATTTTTTTATTAAAGTCATAATTTGTCATAATGCCCCCAAAGAGCGAGACATAAAAAGTCTTGCAAATTAAGAGATGCTCTCTACAGATTTGACACAAAAATGAGAAATTAATTAATTACAACACCTCAGGCTGTCTGAATGTTTCACTATTTTTGCTCTTTTGAAATACTACTGCAGTGCTTTGCTGTTCAAAACTCAGGAACTCACAAACTGACGAAAATGACGAGGGAGGGTTTCATATAATCTCTGTATGATTAATTTTTTATGCCTTGGAAGGGAAAATCCCTCCAATAGCTCTAAACTCACCTTCACGCCTCTCACTCGTACTCTCAAACCAAGCAGTTATTTTTGTTTGACTACCCACTATTTGATTTTTATACCATTTACTTCTGTTAGCCATAATTTGAAAGGCAAAAAAAACTCCATTTCCTTGCGTACTTGTTATTACTTTTTAATACTCGGAATTATGATTTTTTTTCAGGTGTAATTTCTTTTAAGTCATTGTTCGTATTATTCTCTCAGAGCCCAATAGCTTTTTTTAAACAGAAATTTATACCTGGTTTTGTATTTACGATAATCCTCTCTCGCTGTTTTCATGGATGAAAGCATTTCTTATGGCTTTCTACTTTGCAGGTGTTTTCTTTTTAAAAATAAACCCTCCATCATTTTTTTAAATGAATGTCACGATGAATGGCTTTCAAAATCACATCTCTCCTACAGTGGCTTGTGGGAATAGGTGTTGCATTTACATGTCTGACTCTTCAAAAGAAATATAAAAGTGCAGTGGAACATAAATTGGATATGTGTTTGTGAGCACATATTTTCCTGACACCGTTTGTCAGTTTGTCCACGTATTCGCTTGAGATTACCAACATACATATGAGCAAATAGGCTTCCTCCCTCTTTCTTCTTTTCTTTCTGACATGTCTCACTTAAATAATTTCACTTCAAGGTTGAAATACTGTATTCTTATTATCTGTGGCTGCCTTATGCGGTTCCCTTCATCCCTCCCCTTCCTCCCACGCAGGACTGATGTCACGATGGCTACAGCCGTATGATATTTATCTATAAATAGCGCACAGAGCTCCAGTGAAGTCTCCTGGGAGCTGGGATTCATTGAAAGAGCCACTTCAAACACTCTTTCAGCACCCATAAGAATTGCTGCCTGGAAGAAGTGAAAGGATCTTTTCTATTCAGTGGAAAAGTTTTGCTTTTATGTAAAGTTAAAAAAAAAAAAAAAAAAAAAAAAAAAAAGCCTCCTGAAGTAATGAGTTTTTTTCTTTTGATTTTACTGTGGGAAGGTGAGCTCAGTGTCTGAGGAGCTCTTATTAGGAGTTCTCTTTCCAATCAAAGAAAGAGAAGCTGTTTACTCTTTTGGAATAAATCAACAACCTCCCCAAACCGCACTTATGAAACACAAAAATTAAAGATGTTTATTTGAGGTCATCTAGTACTGCTTCTCTGCAATGATTCCAGGCCTGATTGCAGACATCAAATGAGTATCCTTGAAAAGCCTTGGCTGAAAGGTTTTCTCCCCTCTGTGAAGTAAAATGCGGCATCTTTGCATTACGGCCATTATTTTAAAAAAAAGTTGTGCATATCTTTTAGGAGGTGACAGGAGTTTGAAAGTGTTTTTTTTCATTTATTAATCAGTTTTTACTCTTTGACCCAAAAGTCACAGAGTCTCTGAATGCTAAGAAACCCTCTCATTATTGTGACAATACACACAAAACGCTCTCGCTGCCTTAAAAAACTACACGTTTTTCATTAATGAGACAATGGAGCAAAAATAACAACTCAGTTTTGGGAGCCAGCAGATATCCTCGTGAAATGGCAGATCGTTTGCACCTTCTCCCTCTGACGATCGTAGGCATCCAGAGCACGTGCACGAAACATTACATAAAGCTGACGACCACCTGCCTTCATAAACTGTGATGCGTTTATGGCTTTGCGGACTGCTGTTGAGGACAGATCGCCATGCAGTTAAAAAGGCAGAAGGACAAAGGACAGAAGTCTGATCCGAAGAAAAGTACACAGCATCATCTGCTGTCAGATCAGCGCTGATATTACTCTCATGTCAGGGATAAAGATGCGAATTCATAATGCATGTGTTTACATGGACTTTATCACAGATATGAAATCCTTTCAAATGTCAAATGTTATAACACCTTCACTTTTGATGCTTTTTGTGATTTTATGCTTGTTTATACTGTTCACTGCAGTTACAAATTGTACACTGAACTAAACTATGAGTGATGTCTTTGTCTGATTTGTTTACTTGATATTTAAATCTAATGGAAGATGCTTTCAAAGCCCTTTTTGTCCTCTACGAAAGTTTCTTCGTGTCAAGAAGAAGCATTGCCACAGTCAGCCTGTCAGAGCTTATCTGTAATCAATGTTGAGTCTGTTTGAATATTTACTCTCTCTCTCTCTCTCTCTCTCTCTCTCTCTCTCTCTCTCTCTCTCTCTCTCTCTCTCTCTCTCTCTCTCTCT
>JAUESF010000041.1:4841306-4866494 GCA_032274765.1 Malacoctenus tetranemus
CTCTCTCTCTCTCTCTCTCTCTCTCTCTCTCTCTCTCTCTCTCTCTCTCTCTCTCTCTCTCTCTCTCTCTCTCAGGTGTTCTCCCAGTCGCTGTGAACATGGCGGCCGCTGCAGTCAGTCCTGGACCGTCTTCCACTGTAACTGCTCGGGCAGCGGCTACAGCGGCGCCACCTGCCACAGCTGTAAGTCGGCCGGAACATAATCATCAGCTCATTGTCTAATCACTGGAAGATGGGAGGAAGCTGAAAATAAACAATCATAGCAGGGAGATAATTCCTCTTAAAATGAGACAGAGTCCCCTAAAAAGTAAGCATTTTCCTGCTTATTTCAAGGTCTATTTGTCTCTCCACTATTATTGACAGTTGTCAGGGTTTTTTTCTGCTCATTTCAAGTGCAAAGCGTTTGCTTCAAGTCAAAAACCTTGAGACTAAAACTGGAGCGTTTCCCACCCAGTTCACTTCTGGCCTTGTTTTGTCGCTGAGGGTTTCTCCTCAGGCCGTAATCCACACACGACGATTATACGTGGTGTATAGAAGGCGTTTGGAGGTGGAGGGGAAAAGATAGACAGGTGACCTCCATGCAGCCTCTTTGACTTGAGAAGCTCCGTTCCTTGAAGAGGAACGTGCTGGTGTGTGCAGGAAGATGAGACGAGGGCAGCAAGACTTATGGAAGTGAGACTGACAAAGGTCTGATAGAGGTTTATTTACTGAGGGTGTGTATTCCCATCAGTCATCACTGTCACCTACACTTGGATTAAACTGTAGTTTATGGGATGCTGCGGCAGAAAAAAGCATCTTAGATCACTTTCCTCTGCTCTGTGATCGTGACACCCCAACTCAGTGCTTCAGCCCCCACAATCCTCCACGTCCTCGTCTCGTCTTCCACCATGTTGATGTTGTGGCTCTCATTATTTCCCTCCAGCTGTGTACGAACAGTCCTGCGAGGCGTATAAACACAACGGCAACACGTCGGGACATTTCTACATCGATGTGGACGGCAGCGGACCAATCAGACCACAGCTGGTCTACTGCAATATGACGGGTAACGCGCACATGCACACGCACACACACACACCCATCATCATCCAACATTACAGAGGATCAACATCTACATAATTGTAAATGAGTCACTTTCATCATGTGGGAATCCACTCGAATATCCATCTCATCCTCTTTTTCCTTTTTTTTCTTTTTTGTCAGTTTATTCATCATGTTTGCATGTCAGGTTGTATCATTGTGTTTGTGTGTTTTTGCAGTCTTCTGATCATCTGTTGTTTTTTTCTTTTTTGATAAACAAGTATGATTGAACTGTGCAATGCCTTCTAGTCGATGAAACAAATGTTTTATCTGAAGGGAAATGATAAGCAGCTCTGTTGTTAATACACTTGAGTTATTATTTCAGTTAAATTGGAAGTTATTCTTAGGCACCACTTTCTGAAAGGTCAACACTAACCATTTTTCTTTGACATATTTGAAAGCAGATTCAATGTCGTCGGAATTTTAAAATAACCTTTTTGTGGCCTTTAGGAAATTACGAGTGCCATTTTCCAAAGTGCAAATTACAATGAACGAGTAATAATGGCGGTTATACAAACAGATATAAGTTTAAACAATAAGACTTTCTCAAAGTTTTGGATGTTCAGTTTTCAGTCCCCTCGTTTTATTGACATTTGTAGCTTTTAATATGCGGCCCCTTCAGACATGACACCGAAGTCATTGATGTTTCTGCTCCAGTACATTTACATGTGGTGGTAGAATGACACCGCCTCAGTCAGAAAAAGTAGAAATCTTACGTTGTCAAAATTAGAAATGCTCCTGCCTTTGTATATTTGTGAGGGTGTCGGCACTTTTGTTTTGGTGGGCGAAGAGAATTTATTTCAGTTTGCACAATCAAGTCTGCAAGTCCTCCTAAATTCAAGCTGATTTGTATGAAAGCACATCTTAATTCAACATTCACTTCATCGATCTGTTTCTATCAGAGGACGACACATGGATGATGATCCAGCACAACAACACCGAGCTGACCAGAGTCCGGCCGTCTCCTGGTGTGCACCAGCTTTCGGTTCACTTTGACTATTCGTCTGAGGAGGAGCAGCTGTCGGCCGTCATCGGCCAATCAGATCACTGTGAACAGGAGCTGTCCTACCACTGCAGGAAGTCCCGCCTCCTCAACACTCTCGGTAATAGCAGCTTGTTTTGTATCTGTTTATTGTGCTGTGATGTGGGGAGGTCTATTCTGAGATCGTCTGTCAGGAAACACTCGCAGTGATGTGTGATGCTGTCAGGAGTTCTCTGGTTGAATCAAACTTCCCTTTAAACCAGCTCATTTTCACCTCTTTTCTGGAGAGTTGCATGATTCTCTCTTCTAACTTTAATTTCACATTGTTCTCAGTGCTTTGATTAAATTTGCATTTCACTCTCTGAAGCATTATGAAGATTATCTTCCTCATTAATTTATCTCTGAACAAATTGGATCAAGACCTCCTCTTGTTATGTCTCTCTTTCTTTGCCAGTCACAATTGAAATATTTGAAAAGTAGATATCACTTTATCAATTTCTAATTGTAATCCTTGTGGTCTATTTTTCTCCTATTTTTGCTCCTTTTTTCATTCCATTATTTTCTGCCTGCGACCCTTCAAATGCAGGCTTAAAAATGGGGTACACTTGTCCCTTTTGAGGTGTCAAAAGAAAGTTGATGGAAGTTGGTCAAACAGAGACTTCACAGCCAGGGATCAACAGGTTGTTTTTTTTTTCGTATACACTAAAAGGGAGAGCAAAGTCACTCTCTTCTTTTGTGAATTATAAGTTAATAGTTTGAAACATCCCCTGTGAGCAGTGACTTTTGAGTTAATTCAGGATTTTCCTCTGATTGCTTCGACTCATAGTCGGTGTGTTATCAGACACGGGATTGCAATCCCTTTGTTCCTCAATTTACATTAATTTTGTCTTATTGGGAATAAATTCAGTCACCCAGATGTTACTTTGCAGTCAAGCATCATATTAACGATTCAGGCTCATGCATCGATGAGCATTGCACATAAACATGGAGACACGAGGTGATGTTGGTATTTAGCCGGGAAAAAGAAATGAGGCCACTTTTTTCTGCCTGTTTTTAGAGCAGCGAGACGACGCGGAGCTGTAATTTATTTCCACCAGTGCAGCGCAGACAAAAACAGGATAGGCGGTGACGGAACAAAGCAAAAGTGCTGAACCTTTGCTCTTCAGCAATAAACACAAAGTGGAACAGTGGCAAAGTTGTTTCTCACTGAAACGTGGGTGCTAATAAAGTAAACACAAGACATTGAAAAAATGGGTGGCGGCGTTGTTCCCATATTTCACTTTAACCCCGATAAAGTGGTGTAAAAGATTGTGGATGGATTCGTATAGAGAAGTTCTACAGCTAGAAAGTTTAAGCATGGACCACACAAGTGAGCTGAGCAGTCCACTGACACACTGGTGTTTTTTTTATTCTTGCTGAATTTCAAAGTAAAAGCTTATAACTACTGCACATTTTCAAAAACGTCTTTAAAAGTTGAACTATTTGTAGGCTCGAATGACATTTATTAGCCAGCATGAGAGAAAAAATTGTATTAACCTGCGAATCCTCTGCTGCAGATGAACTCATATTCCCATATTGGTCAACAGTGACTCGACTATCTTTCGAGCCCCGCCTCCCAGCTGGCGCCAATGCTCTGACATCAATATAAGTTTCTGGATCCTGACAAAGAGTATGCAGGAGGGAAAATTTGACTGGAGGAGCAACTTTTTGGTGTGGCGACTAATAAAATGATGGATGAGAACAGTGAACGTGTCGGAGAAGGAGGAATGAGTAGAGAAATAAAAGTTCCATTATAAACTTTCGGGCGCTCGCTGGGAAAAATAAAGAAGCGCTGACTCAGCAGAGACATTTGCAATCACCTTCCCTCGTTCACGCTACCAGAATGTGAAGTTTCTTTTTTTTTCCAGTGAATGCCGTATTCTTTACGAAAACAATACATTCAGCATTGAGGTCAGGAGCTGGAAATATCCCTCTGCTGATTCATGGAGTCATTTTGGGAGACCAAGAGCTGGTGACTGTTTTCATCCAAACAAACTCTCAGTCATTTTCTCACCGGCAAGTCAATCGTCACTCTCACTTTGAGTCAGATTATGACCGTAGAGAAAGCATCTCTGCAGTGGGACGGTGTTTTGAAGATGGAAGAATATGTGCCTCCAAAACGGCACATCTGCATATTTTGATTCAAAAAATCATCTTTCACGTACAGTTTCTTTTAAAATTCCTGACATAATTTCACACTTCAAAAACTGGGAAGAGTATTTTTCTGAACAAGTTTTCTCAACAATCGAGAAATGACAAAAATCTTGAAATAAAGGCTAAGTGTGTCAGAGCTGATTTGTAGTTTAAACAGTGTTTGGTTGAAAATCAGACCTCCAGGTCGTTCAGGAAATGTGTGTGTTTGTGTGTTTCAGAGGGTTCTCCGTTCAGCTGGTGGCTGGGGGGTCCCGGTTTGGGTCGTGTCCAGACCTACTGGGGGGGGGCTCAGCCCAGCAGCCAGCAGTGCGCGTGCGGCCTGCAGGGCGACTGCGTGGATCCGGAGCACTACTGCAACTGTGACGCTGACCGCACGGAGTGGTACTGACCTCTCTTTGAACTTCCTCGCTAAAGTTCTGCTCATCGATCCTCTGTGATTTCCAATGATGCTGGCCAGATGCCAGGTTCGCTGTCACTGTTGGGACTTCCTTTGGAGTGTATTGTTCCCCGAAATTGCAACGATCACGGTGACTAAGAGTCGTAATTATACCTGGAAGCTCGCTCGAGTTGCCACATCCTTTGTGGATCTGTGTATCAGACTGTTTTCACCGCTGGCTCTGTTTGCAGAGGCTTGCTGTGAAAACACGTCACTCACTTCCAGATAGATTCTCACCTGACAACCAGACTGACGTGTAGATTATCTGAACACGGGTGTAAACCGCGCAGCGCCGCTCGCTCCGCTGTCTGCCTGGAGAGCTCTTTTGGAACGGGGCTGTCATGGAAATTGGCAGAGATGGAGTGCCGGCCATCAAGATGAATATGATACCATCTGACTCTGTTAACGTCTGCCTGAAATATCGTCCGATGCGTGAAAAAAATTGTTGTGTCAGATTCTGACAATGGTCTCGAAATTGCATCCTGCGACGTTCATTTGGGAATTTATGTGTGGAATTGAGCCAAATTAGCATAGACGTCAAAGCTAAGAGGCTAGAAAAGAGGACTGTAGAGGTTTTTTTGTTAGCGTGCTTGCCGTCATGTTTCTTCATCTGCCTCAATCACAATGTCTGCAGCTTCCTCTTGTGTTTTGACTCCCTCATGTTCCTCCTTCTCCTCCTCTTGGTTTCTTTTCCCTTTCTGTCAAATTTCATCCCACTTCTTCTGTTTTTCTGCCATTTTCTGTCCTTTATTTTTTCATCTCTTCGTCTTCTATCTTCATCTTTCTCTGATTCATGATTGCATTTTTCCTCTTTACTTTCCTTTTGTACTTTTCTTCCTCCTCCCCTTCTCCTTTCTTTTCCTACATCCTTTTCCTCCCTTCTTTTCTTCACAATCCAAATTCTTCTATTTTTCACATTTAATTTGCCAACTAATTTGTTACCTCCTCCCCTCTCACACCCCCCCCTCTCCCCCGCCCTCTTGCATACAGGACAGAGGACTCCGGCCTCCTGACCCACAAAGACAGCCTCCCCGTCAGGTCTCTGGTGCTGGGTGACACCCAGAGGCCGGGGTCAGAGGCAGCCTACAGGGTGGGGCCTCTCCTGTGTCGTGGAGACAGTAAGTCCACCTGAATTAACAAGATGAGCCGTCTAATGTCCTGTTCAAGTGTGAGAAACACTCTGCTGATTGATATACGGTTCCATTATCCTGGCTACTGTATCAGATAAAAGCTAATTATCATTAGCAGGGCTGTTGCTAATGCGTATTAACTTTTAGGTTCTCACGCTTTGATGCTTGCTTCTCATTAGGTGCATTACAAGGTAAATCGAAGGAGCATGCTGCTTTCTCTTCCTCCAATTAATTGCAATTACAGCCTCTCTCTGTCGACACCAGAAAATTGATAAATAAATGTATGGCTTGATTAATCAAGCAAGACAACATAACAGAATCCCACCCTTGGGTGGGCTCATTAAGTTAACTGTGTGGATCTCCTCTCAGCTATTTGATTTACCTTTTAAAGTCACCGATTTTTTTCTCGTGGGTTTTTTCCAGAGAGCTTCTGGAACGCCGCGTTTTTCGACAAGGAGACGTCGTACCTGCACTTCCCCACGTTCCACGCCGAGCTGAGCGCAGACATCGCTTTCTTTTTCAAAACCACGGCCTCCTCCGGTGTGTTCCTGGAAAACCTGGGCATCAAAGACTTCATCCGCATTGAACTGAGCTGTGAGTACTGTTGGAGCCAGAGGGTAAAGATTTAATGCGGATTATGGTGATGTGTTGGTAAAACCTGGGAGCCAGAGTCATAATCTGGATCTATGTGTAAACCTTGAAGTTACAGGCATGATCGGTATTAAATGAAAACCTGCCTGCGGGGGGAGAAGGGGTTTTTTGAGCTAAGCTCAGCTGATCGACCTTTCTGTGACTTTTCTTCGTTGTTTTTTTATCTTCAGAAAATAAAAAAGTCAAGAAATGTAGAATAAAGCATCCATAACATTTATTTTGAAGCACATTTCCAGCTCGTTGTGCTGCTCAGATCCTAAAAACAATAAAACACCCTCTCTGTGTTTGTCTGCTCCCTCAACTCCTGGTGTTGTTTCCACCTCAGCCTCCACTCAAGTCATCTTCTCCTTCGACGTTGGCAACGGCCCGCTGGAGGTGCGCGTGGAGTCGACCGCGCCCCTGGACGACAACCGCTGGCATCGAGTACGAGCCGAGCGGAACGTGAAGGAGGCGACGCTCCGACTAGACGAGCTCCCCGTCGCCACGCAGGAGGCGCCGGCTGACGGACACTTCCACTTACAGCTCAACAGCCAGCTGTTCATAGGTGAGGGTGCATGTTTACGTGGAGAGGTTGGCTCTGCAGCCGCCAGTTTTTATGTCCTTTTCTTTTATTTCTCTGGAGACTTCCTCCGTCCCAGCTAACACACCAACACACAAACACCGCCTTAGTTTGGACTGAGGTGTACATTTATCTTCTGGGACAATATCTTCTTTGTTCTCGAGGGAGCACTTCAGTTCAATGTCTCTGTCTTTGCTCCGCCTGATGTCTGCAGCATAATTACAGGATCTACAGCTTTTACTCCTCATTTTTTTCCCCCTGTGTGTGGAGTGTAACTCTGCCTCCCACTTAAGGTCACATCAGATGTTGCTGTAAGAATCAGCTCCTGCAGGCTTTTATTTAGAACAACCCACCTTGGTTTGTAGCTTGTTTATCCCACTGTGCCAGCAAGAGAGAGCATTTTTCATTGTTTGCTACCTTTGGGTTACAACGCACCTTAGAGAGATGAATCAAGCCAAATACGAAAACAGACGAGCTTGAAATTGGCATTTTTTGTTGCCAAAGTAATTAACTGGTCATTTGTTTGGCTGTGTGTCATTCAGCAAATGGTGATGAGTGTCTTTCTGTCACCACTGTTAATGTTCCTCTTCCTCTCTGCGCCGTGCCAAACCACACATCTTTATAATTGATATGTTGCGCTGCTTGTCCCACAATTTATCGAGAATCATTCGTTTTGAGGTTGTCGGCTCTGAAAAAGCATCAATGCTGCATATCGTCTTCTGTTGTCTCAGAAACAACTGTCAATACTATCAACAGTATCGATTATTATCATCGATCGCATTGAAAAGATGAAGCTGTCAAAGCGATGAGTTGGTGGGGGATGAACTGCTTCACTGCCCGAGGCAGAGATGAATCACACTTCAATGTAATCATGAGAAGTCAAACTGAAAAATTTGATTTAGGTAGAATTTTTTTTTAATCTCTTTCAAAGAAAGCTTTTTCATATTATTGGAACTATCTAAAGTAAAAGATATCGGCCTCAGTGAAATATATTGATTTCACTTTATTTCATTTAAAAATTATTGATTTAAGATCCTCGTTTATAAAAGGAAAATCTAAAATAAACAAAGATGTAAACAAATGAGATTCACTCAAACAAGTTCAACAAGCTGTACGACGGGGAGAAGAATAAGTATATATGAAGACAACGTGACTGTCAGTGTAAACAGATAAAACTGGATGACAGGAAGCTTTTGCAGGAGTTACCTGCCAGCTGCTTGAAAGATGCCGTGTCTGCAGATCGACTGTGCACAGTTTTTACCACCGCCTCATCTCCATCTCTCATCCAGGCCTGCTCTCTCGAACCAGCACAGTTACCAGCTTTTGTCTCCTCCCTCGTGGCCAAAAACCACCTGCGAGAGGAAAAAGATATTCTGCATCAGAGTGTTAAACTGTGTTTGGCCTGACGCCACCGGCTGCTCAGCACTATTGAATATGAAAGTGCTGAGGCAGTGAATCCTGACCACTGAACAATAATCACATTCAATAAATAAGCATGCAGCGGTGAGCTGTGATTATATAAGGCGTGGTCCACTTTCTTGCAACGACAGTCTTTAAATAATGTGTAAATAATCTGAATCTGTAAGTTATTCATTAGGCATCCAAGTAATGAACCACCCACAGCACTTTATCAATACCACTGCTCTATTTATCCGAACTTTGTAGGTTCAGTGAAACTATTCGTATCATTGGATGAGGCCTCTGAAGCGAGTTTCTTCTGAACACTTTGCAGACTGCAATTTTTCAGCAATCCTTTTGATACTTCACATCCACGTTCGTGCTTCACACGGCCCTTGACAGCATATTTCACTTAACACAGGAGATATCCAGAGCTCCCCTGATGAACACCTGTTGTACGGAGCACATGACAGTGGTGTTAAGCTGAAACATCGTTGTTTTCCGAATACCGTCTGTGATCGGGTCAAGTCGAATCGCGCTGCGCGAATCGGTCCGAGGATCGACAACAGCGCAGAGGAGCAGAGACGTGCTCTTTCTTGTAAAACGCCTGTGGACCAACAAAGAAAAATCGGTTTTCACCAGGATGTTCTCGAAATCATTTCGACTTTAAAGAAAAAAAAACTGCCGGGAAGACAAACCAATACACATCGTTGAAAGTTGCATCAGAAGATTGGATCCGATGTAAACATTGATCAGTCTTGTTGTGTTCGGCCAATAGCTGCAGACGATTTTTGATTCTGTTTCAGTTAAAGCGAGACACCGAACTCTGGGAATGAAGTGCTGACGTCTAAAGGTGAAAGATAAAGAATTGAACAGGTTCGTGAGCTGAGGAGGGATCCTCCTCCTTGTTAGCCAAATGACCAAAATCCCCCTCGCTTGTTAACCTGCCTTGCCCCCCCCTCATTGTTCTCAGAGCAGAGGGAGCAGCAGCAGAAGGAGCTTGTTTAGCACAACATGCGGGTGTCCGACGCCTGAGCCATTGATCCTTCCTCCGGCTAAGGTTTGAGCAAGTTAAAATCCATGGGTCAGCCTGTAGTCACGGATTATCAGCGCGCTGTGTGGGTGTACCGATAGACCGCATCGCGCCGATAAATGCTCCCTCTGGGCCAAAACCCCTGCTGTGAAATAACAAGTCTCATCCTGGCCAGGACCCTTAGAATAATCAGTCTTTCTGGTTTTTGTTGAAAGGATCACTGTGTAATTGTTTTGAATATTAAGTGTTTCATAGATATTTGCAGAGGAGAGTAAAAGGCCACATGCACTCAGCAGGAACTTGATTTTATAACAAGTAAACATACTAAAAAGACACATTGTTTCTGAGTGTAATTTTTGTGATATTCAGAGTGCACCAACAACTGCATAGTCCTGTAAAGCATAAATCTATTGTATTTATTATCATTTGTTTATAATTATCCTAATTTTTAATGACATTTATCTGACTTTTTCCTCTCAGTTTTTGGTTTTGCTCAAAGAAGCCGTCCCTCCCACATAAAAAACACACATATTCATGCACAGTCGCACAGAAACATAATTTGTGTTGGTAGTTTCTTTATGAATTTTGTCAGTACTTTTAAACTTTTTCTATCACTTTTGTTTCAGCACAGATAAACACTTCAGACTTTCACAGACACAAACAAGTCTTTTTAAAGATGTGACCAACTATTTGTAATGATGAATATTTATGAGGCAATCCTTTGGAGACATCATAAAAGTAACAGTCAGAACTGGATTGTAGTAAAGATTGAGCTGTGTTGTACTTCGTCTCATTGTCGAGCGCCAAGTTCCCAAAGTGGCTGAGCTTGTGTTTCCCTCAGCAGCTTGTTCAGCGTGCCAGCAGCGTGGCTTTAGGGGTGGCCATCTGTCAGTTGGACCGGCGCTCAAATTTCTCTACAAATACTCAACGGATTTGCCATTCGTGTGCCCCAGAGGATGAATTCTTGATGACCGAGCCTGATTTTTTTTATTTTTTTTAATCCCATGTTGTCATTTGTCCGGCTAATACCTGCAGAGCTGCTGACAGTACAACCAGCATGTTGCATCATCTGCAAATTTGCATGAACGCACGCTGATAAACTGCGCTGCAATTCTAAAAGGTTAAAAATCACCTGTTGAATATCATTGTAGCACATGGCATCATTTGCATACGGTTGCTGCTGGAATCGCTTATCTCGCGTAGCATGATATGAAGCTCTCTCTCTCTCTCTCTCTCTCTCTCTCTCTCTCTCTCTCTCTCTCTCTCTCTCAATTTCACTAGTTATGAGCATTTACCTCCTTTCAATCTTCCAATGTGTTCTGGTTTTTGTGTCTGTTCAGCTCCTCGAATTTGTTATCTCAATATATGCACGTCTTCAGGAGCACATGCGCCCCCCCCTCATAGAGATTCAGAGTGTGAGACCATTTTACCAGTCTCATTGGAGCCATTCCCCCCCCCTCCCCCCCATAAATTGTATATTTTAGACTTGATTTGCAAGACAAACCGTTGTATTGTTTGCATTATAAGCTGCTGTGTCTGCAATCTAAGCTGCTGTGTTGGTTTATATTAATTCATAAGCCATATTTCAGTGCCGGATGTATTTATGTGCCATAATCCTGCCTTGCTTTATAAGGCAGCGGGTTCCATTGTTTTGATTAATAAGCCGTGTTATTGCCTTGCATGGATCTGTAATCCACACCACGCTGCCCACTTTGTAGGTACCGACTGAAAAACCTCGGACGCAGCTATTTTGAGCGAGCTCAGAAATGAATGCGGAGATCGTTCCCCCTTTGTGCCGGTTTGTAAGCAGTTGTTTGTCTCTGTTTGGACAGTGAAGCTGTTTGTGCTGCATCACTGTACGCCAGCTGACGTTTTTCGCACAGTGGCATCCTTTTCCGAGGCAGCGTGGAGACCAAACTCAGCTCTCTGCAGGGATTTTCAGGATTTCTTTGATCTTCACTTGACACAGCTGGTCAAGTCAAGACTGTCTCAGTTTGTTGTCCTCCTGGCAGCCCCATCAAACACAGTTCAGGTACATTGTTGCTTTAAGAACCTGGTTCGTTGGGATGTTGACAAAACATTGTTTTTCCAAATATCCTTTCGATCATCTCTTGGTTTACACAGATGACAATCACAGTCAAATCACTTGACATCAGTTTGTTTAGTTTTATTGAGGCAATAAAATAAGCAGAAGGTTCTGCCTGCATTCTTGAGAGCATGTAGCTGCACCGTCAGAGCTGCTCCGCTGACTCTGCACAGATCTGATGTATCAAAGGAAGCATCAAATCCACCGAGGAATTTCAGAGATCTACAGTTTGTTCAGTGGAGTCAAACACTCCACTGGAGGCACAGCCTGTGTTGTTTTGACCTTATTGACATCGCAGCACTTTTTCACATCGAGAATAAATCCTCTGGCACGTTTTCACCAAAATATTTAAGAAAAACATGAATTTGTGTTTTCCTATCAACAAGAGAAGCAAACCAGCTCACCCTAAACTGCTAAGCAAACTGCTGTTAAGAAAAACCCCCATTCACTCGCCCTCTTGTTTGCTTGTGTTGTCACTTGTGCTTGCTCGGCGTTCTGAGTAAATCAGGCTTTATGTATTTTCGCAGTCAGAAGTGAAGTCAAATTCTACATTTCTTTCAACGTCTCTTTCGATTTGAAGACTCGCAGTTGCATCACCTCAATGATCACTTTGATCCCCATTTTGCCAATTAATCCCTGCTCCCTCTCATGTGATCTCACATGTTCCTGGCAGTGCTCCTATCCAGACCTCCTGTCGAGAGGCTGAAGTTGTCTTGTTCGTGCTGATGCTGCTCTGATAGGAGGCTGAAACTCACTTGAAGGTCATATTGATGGCGCAGCTTCTCTGGTCAGAGGTGGAGTTTATCTGCATTTAGGTTCTTTGATGTTTACTTTGATCTGCACATCACAAGTCCCTCATTATGCTGTTTTAAGTGTTTCATCTCAGCCATGTTGCCATTTGATGTGGAGACACTGTAATCTTTGTTAATGCTGGAGCTCTTCGGCGTGATGCGATGCAGCGGGGATTGTTCACTAATAACCTCTTCCTGATGCTGTTTTGTTGCTTTGATCAGAGATGGGAGGCCTGAGGGGGGCTGCGCTGGTCCCTGCTTGAATCTTTCTTCTTACAAACACACACAAAACACGTTGTGTTTTTAAGTTTTCCACTGACTTACCTTTGTCAGCTGCAAACTCCAAAACTCCACCAACCTTTAGATTTTAATATGTCTTCACCCTAAAATTCAAAGCTTTTAATATAAAGGAAACACGGACAAAAGTCTGAGATGCATGAGAGCATGAATAGAAAATACAGCAATGGAAATTGATACAAACCCTAGAAATTGTTTAGTTTTGGCATTTATTCGAGGGGGTTAAGGTCTCTGAGCAAAGTGGTGTCTGAACACAACAGCTCATTACAGTGACTGTGATTACTAAACAGATTATTATGCAGTTACTCTTAAATTAGGACTCTACGGAGAGCAAAGTTACATTGTTGGAGTGTGTGAAAGTGTGTCACCTCTTTGTGGCATTATCAAATGATAATAACTCCAAAGTCTGACACGCACTCATTTCATCAGTCATAACATTGGCACGTTAAATAATGACTTTCAGCAGAGCTATAAAGGATAAAAATGGCTCTTTATTGTGTTTTGTCAGAGCAAATGTTGAGGCAAGTTTCATATCCTGTCTTCATTTGCTGGTTCAATCATTTATACGAGCGATATCAGAGCAGCGAGCGGAGGCCTAGAGGAGAGTCAGTGATGTATTGTGCGTGCGAAGCTGCAGCTGAACAATGGCAAGTTGTCAGCGCTCAGATTCTGAGAGCAAAGAGCCGCCGAATTTGTGCCGTGAGCGCACGAACAGGTTCACTCTGTGATCTCTGCGAAAGAAAAGGCGAGGATGGGCTGTTTGAACTGTGGGAACAATAGGTGACCGTGTTACATCTCAGACAGAGGGTGACAATGTCGAATACAAAGTCTGAACTTTTGAAACTCCAGCACAGAGGCGCGCCGAAAGGGGACCTGCGAGCACAACTCAGGAGACGGAAATAAATACAACAAAAAAAAGAAGAAGAAGAGCCAAGAATCGGAGGAGTCGTGGGAAGCACAAAGGGATAGACTGAGGAGGTAGAATCCAAAAACACAGGCAAGGTTAAAAGCAGGATCAACACGAACAAGTGGAAGGTAAAGAAAGTCCTCTGAAGGTAAAGTTTAGGGCATGAAGGCAGCCTGAAAGGCAGCCAAGTGCCAGAGGGAGAGGCAGGTCATGGAGGAGCATCCCGGTGTGAAACGACGGCATGCTCACTCGGCTGGGCAGAACGAATGAAACCCTGAAACCCTTGACGAGTGAGCATATGCAGAATGTCCCATCGGACAGGAGGAAAGACAGACAGATAATGAAAGTTGTTTCCCTAAAACCGTTCCCTACCTCTCGCTCGTTGCCTCATCTCTCCCTTGCTGTTGTGTCGTGTCGAGAGAAGAGTGGCGACAGTTTGGAGCTCCTCGGGGAGCAGAGGCGACGTGCGGCGCTGCTGTCGATGACAGGTGGAGCAGCAATGGAAAAAAACACAGGTAGAAAACATGCTGACTGGTGAACTTGTGACGAGATTGAAAGGGTTTAAACAGTGTTGACGTTTTGGGCCCCTGTCGATTTCCAAGCCGGGAGCCTTTCATCTTCGAGTTGTGGCCTGGGTTCATTATCTGATTCCAAAATGTAAATGCGATGCTAATTTGATGCTTTTCATGTTCCCAGGAGGAACAGCGTCCAGGCAGAAGGGCTTCCGGGGCTGCATCCGCTCTCTGCAGCTGAACGGCGTCACTCTGGACCTGGAGGAAAGGGCAAAGATCACCCCCGGAGTGCGAGCCGGCTGCCCGGGTCACTGCAGCAGCTACGGCGCCCTCTGTCAGAACCAGGGACGCTGCGCCGAGAGGGCCAACGGCTTCCACTGCGACTGCAGCCTGTCGGCGTACAGCGGGGTCTTCTGCCACACAGGTACGCACTTGCTAAAACTAAAAAGCCTCTTTAGGCTGTTACACAGACTCATACCCGTTCCTTTCTCAGATAACAGCGGTTTTAGCACTGGAGCGACAACTTGTTAAGAGTTCTCAAACGACAATTTTGATTTCTGTGAGTGAGTCACTGTCACAACTCAGGCGCATCACAACCAGCCATCCATCAATTCAGTGTCAGTCAGTCGACATCGCATTTTTAGCTTGACTCAATTTGCCTGAAACAGCAGAAAAGTAGGTACTAAAAAAGTATCTGGTTGGAGGTGCGCGTAAAGCAAAAGCATAAAAACTGAGCTGAGTAGATCTAAGTAGGTGCTCGTGGAAAATGGCTTTGAGGGAGGTACCAACGACCTTTGGGGGCTCTGGAGCTACGAGGGATTCGCTGGGACCTCATTGTCTTCACTGGCAGCGCTTGGAACTTTTCACTTGCCCATAAATGTTTATAACAGCATTTTATGGCTCATATTCGAGTGCACAGCTGATATCGACACTTTTATCATGTCAGTTTCAAGTTAGGTCTTCAATCATCACTTTGTTTCCTGATGGTTTTGTCTTCACCAACGTTCGGCAGCGTGCCAATCAGGACCACCAACCGTCATGAAAGACAGCACCTCGAACTCAAAATAAAGAGTTTTTATCACGGCCAAACACAGTAAAGCTTTTGGTATTCAGCAGACAGAACTTGGGTGGAGTTTTTTCTTCGGTGGTGCCACCTGCTTTGACCCTCTCCCTCGGAGAGCTGTCGAAACACTCAAAGACATCCTGCGAGGTGTCACATCGTGTCCCCTCCCGTCGCCTCCCACTTTACATCGGTGCGGCTGGTGCACACATCCCATAAGCCAAGGTTAAAGTTTCTGTGGAAGGTATATATGGTAAATGCAATTTCTCTGCAGAGTCCTTCACCCTGAAGATAACCCCCGTGTGTCGCTGTCTGCATGAAAATGTCTCGCAATTACACATTTGCTGCACATACGCAGTTTTCTTTATAAGCGTTTCGATCGCCTGAATTTAACTCAGACTTACGGAATCGAAATCCAAATAAAACGCAGACACCTCCAAGTTTATCTGCTGCTGTCAGGAAGGTTCAAAGATGATCAATGCTCCAACGTTTCTCTGCTTTTTACTCCACTTAAGAGCAATCTTGAAGAGCTCAGCAACTGTGGAACAGCAAAGATTAGATCTGGATGGCGGCTGTTTGATGTGTCAAAGTCTATTTTGGTTAATCGTGTCAGAAGGAGTCAGTCCGAATTCATCATCTCGTTGACCTTTTTGCTTTTTGCCGTCAGTTCATTAAGTTAAGTGGGTTCACTCCTCTGTCCCTTTAAAAAAGACTCTCTCTGCCCTCCTCCCACCCCCATCTGCTCTTCCCACTCTGCTCCTCTCCCACATCGTGCTGATGCGCACTTTGCCTTCCTTTGTGAGTCACACTGACGCACTCTGTTGTAAATTTGAGAAGTTCATCCTTGTGTCTTTCTGGCAAAAGAAAGTGAAAGCTCAACAGTTTTTGGTTGTTTTGAAATGACTGCTTTTTCATTTGAAAGTGTTTTCTTACATCACAGACTTCCTTTGTTCACCAAAAAGTACTTGAAGAATATTTGTTGAAATCGGAATCAGGTTTTGAAACTTTCACAGACGATTTTTATTTTTTCAAAATGGTCAAAATCTTTTGCCATTTTTAAAATGTATATATTCCTCGAACTTTCCTGCAGAGGTGTCGGCCAGCTTCAAGTCGGGGACGTCGGTCAGCTACACCTTCAAGGAGCCCTACGAGCTGAGCAGGAACAGCAGCGCTCTGCCGTCCTCCATCTACTCCGACACGACGCTGAGAGGGGAGAACGTCTCCCTGAGCTTCAGGACCACCCAGAGCCCGGCTCTGCTGCTCTACGTCAGCTCCTACTACAGGGAGTACCTGGCCCTGCTCATCAACAAGCACGGTGAGGAGGCCACGGGGCTTTTATTTTGAAAACTCATGAGGGTTGTTCAGTGGGTGCTTGGGTTTGAAGTGTGCGGTCTTGCTGTGATTGATTTCTTTCTCCTTTTAATGGCCTCCTTCCCCCCTTCTCTTGTGTTTGCCTTGTTATCTTTTATTTATTTCAGGGCTTTTCTAAGGAACTTTCACGCTGAAACTCGTTTCTTCTTTTTATTGACGAGTCTCTGCCTTTCATCTCACCTCTCCTCCCCTTGTTCCTCTCATCCCGTCTGTCTCCCCCCTCCCTTCCTTCCCCTCCCCTCCCCGGCATCGACCTCCGCTGCTCCTTCTCCCATTTCCTCCTCGGTGTCATCGTCGTTACCCGTCTGTTCTCTCCTATTTCTGAATTCACCCAGGCAACCTTTGCTACCTTTTAATTTGTCCCGCCTCGTTTTGTCCCCAAAACAAAACAAGAGCGTTTGCTGGTCTAATCACTCTGACTGCCGCTATGCGGCAGGAATATGAATTTGGAGAGCTGCTAATAGCTGGTAAGTCGGAGCTCTGCTGGATGAAAGAAACTGAGAACTTGCTCAAGTGCTGCCCGAACTTTTGCATGAATAATTGCGTTGTGGGTCTGGCTTTTAAGAGTTGCATCAAGCACTTTAAATTCAGACTTCCATTTTTTAGCATCCAGGAGTGTAATAGAATTGGCACTTTGCTGCTAGATTAGCTGTAAATGGACTCTTAACTGGTGTTAATGACTCAGGGAAGGCTGACGGACAGGGAGACTTTCCAGTTTCGTGCTGACCGTTGAGTCATCCCATAATTGCTCCTAAAATAAAGCGTCCAGTTAAATCCCTGAGTGCTTCCTCTTGTTTGCGAGGAGACGGCTCATTCCTTGTTTCCCTAGACTGCTGGTATGCCGCCTCAATAGGAAGCTATACCTTCTTTTAGGGCCTTTTGTAGGGATTATATTCGTTATCAGAGCTTCACCATGTACGTTACTGCAGGTTTTTCCATAATTTCCTCATATTCTTTACACCTCTTGTCAAAAGCTGGATTTGCAGCTGTAATGTTCTGATAAGATTTAATACTTTTTTTCTCACGCTGATAGTTTGTGTTTTCTAATATTTGCAGTGAAATCTCCACCAAAAAAAACCAAAATCTTTAAGAATTATTCGATTAGTTTTGTCATTGAGAGGGAATTATCTCTTATCCTTCAAATATTGAAGACTTGATAAGTGAAGCAAACGATTCTGAGATGATCACGTTGTTTTAACATTAATTACATGTTGACCAAGATTACTCAGCAAAGCCTCTTCTGAAATACAACAGCTGAAAAACAATAACTGGAAAGAGCACTCGAGTGGAGAGATTTATCCCTGAAACAATGTCACATCTCCACATAGCAGCAGACACAAAACAACCGCAAATTCATCGAAGCCATTGCAAATCCATCCGGACACACAATCCCTGGAATTGGAGTTTATTTATCCTTAACTTCATCTCTGATTATTGTTTTTTTCTTCTTGTTCTTGTTCTGTTTGTCGTGTGTGTAGATAAGCTGGAGGTGAGGTACAAGCTGGACAGCAGCAGAGACGCTGAGGTGCTGAGGAGCGGCGTGAAGAGCCTGGCTAACGGACAGCTGCACACCGTCACCCTCCGGAGGCTGTCGGACTCCGTGTCCCTGCAGGTAAACCAGCTCATCAGTTTGTGTCGCTGACACAGAGCGGCGAGGGAATTCCTTGTTGAGTTTAGGACCGTGGTCCAAGACTTCGCTTATAACTTTGCTTGTTGGAGATCTTTACTGGCTTTGCCTGCCTGTTTTGTGACGTCTCACAGCTTTTCTAAGCTTATTTGCAAAAGTACACAGTCTAAATACCTCATAAATCATAATGCAATTGGCTGATTGTGTTTTCTTTCTCTCTACAATACAGTTCAGTTGGTCTAAAATATCAATTTATTTGATTTCATTTCACATTTTTTAGCTTACTGCTTATTTCGTTGAAAAATTTGATAACCCACAATTTAAACCTGCTTGCATATCACCTCTGCACCTAAACTGATTGTGGCATTGTGGTTTTCCTCTTCATAATAAAGCTTTAGTCAGCACTTTGTTCACCGTGGTTGTCCTGAGTGCAGCTAAGCAGGACAGCAGGGACACATCGCAGCAGCCACGTATGAAATATATCCTATCTGGATCTATGGAAGCGCCTATCTCGTTAACAATAGCTGCAGATGATGTACGAGGTAAATTTTATCTAACCAAGCACAAACAGCCAGAATGGCTGTATAATTATCAGCGTGACGAGATAAAAAAGGGAAAACTAACAAGGTGACCTCGTCTTGCATGGGCGCAGCCTCCTTGTTCAGTGTGCTCCGGTGAAATATGAGGGCTATCTCATCTTATCAGTTTCCATCACCCTGAACTGTTGTATCTTTAGCTGTAAGCTCCATACGAGGAGCAGCGGTTGGAAGACACAAATGGCAGCAACTATTTACAGCAGACCAGAGATGTTTTGGTCCACAAAAGATAAAAGTCAGATCTTGGAGCAGAAAGATGATGCCTTATTGTTTTAACTGTTAAAAAAATCTGCTTTTCTCTGTCAGATTTTTGATTAGGACAATGGAAGAAGAGTCTTTCCAGGATGTCCGTTAATTCTTTCTGATTCTCCCATTTTTTATTCAGATCGACCAAAATGCCAAAGAAGAGTTCAATTTAACAACAGATGGAGAATTTAATGCCCTCAAGTTGCTGGTTTTGGGCAAAGTGCACGGTAAGTGAGGAGGAGGAGGAGGAGGAGGAGGAGGAGGTTCATGAAGAGACAAAGTGACCTTTTATTTAAAGAGCACTCAGACTCATCTTCATTTAAATAACAGCTTGTTTAGCCTCATGTGACACTGAGTTTAGGAACGCTTAAAGAAGTGCCTGTCGCTCCTGCTGGTGTTTCTGTGATTGATTATTCAGCCTGAGATGAAGTCACACCAAAAATTAAGAAAAAATGGAACAAAGTTGTGTTAAACCACTGCTGCACACTTCACATTAATCAGGAGTCATTTTTGATCATTTTAATGCTATTTCCATACTACGCCATCTAGAAGAAGTGAATTTCAAAGTTGATCTATACAAATAATGACTTCCCCACAGATTTTCTCAAAACCAAACTCAAACTCTGCCCCCCGTGAAGTTTTAAAGCTCAAACTCTGCCCCTGGGACATTTTAAAGCTCAAACTCCGCCCCTGTGATGTTTTAAACTCCAAACTCCGCCCCTGTGATGTTTTAAAGCCCAAACTTCAACAGACGGGGTGAGGTGCGGTCAGGTCTTGGACGAGCTGTCTCGGTCAGCAGCGCCTTTGATGCAAACCCGCTCATGTCTTCCTTGTCTGAGTTGATGTCATGCTGCAGTCTGCTGCAGCCCAGCGCGTTAACCCCGTCATGTCAGCGTGTGACCGCTGACGCCCTCTGTCAAATCAGAGGAATCCGGATCAGATCGAGATCAGACACGCAGCAGGAAAGCGGTGCTTCCCCGTCGCTCCTTCACAAGCAAGTCGTCCGTCAGCATAACTAATGGACCTGGAAGGAAAACAAGCCAGACTCGGAGGCAAAAGTAGAACCAGCGTATCAGCTGAGGGGAGCAGACGCGCTGCTGTAATGATTCCTCCTGTTCTCATCAACATGCAGATGTGTCCTGTAAAAGCACAGTCACCTCTCAGTCATCCGAGGAGACAGTGATGCAGCTGCTTCCGGCAGTAACGCCGGCTCTCACAGCTGCTGTTTACGCCGCCGCAGAGGAGCGGAGGTGAATGATGGAGGGTTTAAAGTCAATAAAACGAACTGAGAGAAGTGGAGAGCGCGCATCTGTCCCACGGCGTGACGGATGCGGACTTTAAAGCAAAGGAATCGACGGTTTCGTCTGCTGTATCGAGGGTGTGTGTGAGGTTACGCGCGCGTGCTAATTAGGATTAATGAGCTGTCACTGTCGTCGCACTCAGATGACTGGGTAATGTGAGGTAGGATCAATGAACCTGTCTGTGTATGTCACGATTTACCGGGCCAAATCACCTGACTGCTTCATTCACTGAGCTTCTAAACAACAGGTTAAAAGTTCAGTAACTCACACAGTAAACAAACCTGCTTTCTCAGTTCCATTTTTTGTTGCTGTTTCTGGTTCAGTTGCTTCTTTCTGAGGGAACTGGTTGAATGATTGTGATGTACAAGTCCAAACCAGGTCATCCAGGCAGCTACAAAAAATGGGTTTGTACACAAGCTGAATAAAAGCAAAGAATTACTGATGAACGTAGCATTTTTTTTGCGTCCTCAGACCCCGACGTACTGGACCCGGACCTGTCCAGCCTGGCGTCTCTGGGCTTTGCCGGCTGTCTGTCGGTGGTTCGCTTCAACGCCATCAGCCCGCTGAAAGCCGCTCTGATCCAGGCGGAGTCCGGCCCCGCCGTGGTCACCGGCCCTCTGCTGCGCTCCAGCTGTGGCGGCGCAGCGTCAGCCAATCCGTACGCAGCCGAGAACACACACCCCCAGTCAGGTGAGGAAGGACGAGGCGTCTTCATGAGAATCGTGCAACAGGTTGTTGGGAGAGCAGCAGGTGACGGTGAAACTCTTTTGGTATGAAGTGGCGGCGCCGAGCTCAAAGAACGACCAACATATTCTACATTGTTCTTCAGTAATGTCGAAGCGGCGTCTGGAGAGCTCCACCAGCTCTTCAGGTTCATGCTGGTTTTTCTGAGATGATAATCTGTCACACTATGTTCAGGTGATTTCACCCTGAAACAGCAGCACCTTCATTCACTGGGACAGGCTACGTTTGCTCAGTCAGGATGTGGAGACTTACTGTACATAATGTAATCTGTGTAATTTGAAGTCCTCATCAAACATTTATTGTGCTTATATGGTGGATTTTACATTTCCTGCTTGAGCGCGGCAGAATACGGTGTCTTTGCCACTTTGGACATCTGAATTTAAGATTGCATTCGAGATGATTTGATGTAAAATTAACTGTCAGTAAATATGTATGTGTAATCCATAATTTAAGATTTTTCGAGGCGTAACGGAATAATTGGCCCGTCGTGAAATGATTTGCAAATTAGTTTTGCGAGTTGGACTCGCCTGCAACCAACTCTTGAGGTGTCCATCACCCACAGTTTATCTTTCCTGCACAGCTGGTTTCCTGGTGGCTATCGAGCATCATGTAATCTGCTGTGCGCGCTGCAGCTGGAAGGCGGTGGGATGTACAGAGGATCTGATTGACTGAGGGTCAGCCGGAGCTACACACTGAAATTTAGCCTCAGGCCACAACTTTAAGGTTGTTCATTAAAGAAAAACACCAATTTGTCCTTCCCTGAATCTAAATGTGGCGCTTTGAAGCTGCTGTGAATCACCTGGAGTGCTTTTGTTTCACCACTGATATAAGCTGCATCATTATAATGCTGGTGAGACAAATGTGAAACAAAAGTCTGATGAGGGAACGAGCTGAACAGGACCACAAATGTGGAGACATTTATCAACAATTTTAATTTGTGTTATTTCATTTCAATTATTTTGAGAAAAATTTACAAAAATCTTAATGTTAAAAAAAAAAGGGAAATTCTATACAGTTTTTTTTCAATTGTGTCTGCTAAAAGTAAGAAAAAAAACATTTTTGGGTTTTTTTAGTGTTTTTAAGGCTAAAAATGCCCTTTTTATGTTGTTTTTTCCTGTTATGTGAATGAATTTACACTGGAAGCTTGTTGAGCAGCCGCTGCGTCGTCATCAACGATAAACGGCTCGTTGAAGAGACAAACGACGTTGTGCAGGATGAAGTGATTAATTCGGCCCTCAGAGGGGCGCTTCTCTGAGCATTTGTTTCCTGCTGTCTTGTCCTCGTGCAGTTGATGTTGTTTTGATGGAGTCCTTTGGATCGGAGCTGTACCAGTCTCTGTGATTGTGTCATTAAAGCGTCCTTCATGTCGGCTCCTCTGTGGCGGCCGGTTTGTTTCCTCTTGTTTTCCCTCATTTACTCCTCCCGTTCTCGTCGTCATGACTCCTGCGTTTCTGGTGGGACTCTCATCATCTTTTCATTTGATTCCTGTTGCCCTCAGTTAGTCGTTCTCTCTAATGTGTGTTTACTTTTTTGACATAAATGTATATAAATATTCATCTTTCTGTCTGTCTGCTGTAGACCCATCGGGTTCAGTGGGTTCAGGTCAGCCATTGGTCAACGCCATCCGGACTGACTCAGCACTGATTGGAGGTACTTTCTGATCCTATTTCACTGGACTGCAAAGTTACACTTGACTGTGGATTTTCTGTGATAGCAACATTGTTATTTGGTTAAAATCCACTTTAATAAGGAAAGACTTGAGATTTTAAAAAGAGGGTTTTTTTAATCCTGATGAGGAAATTGCAACTGCACGAGTCTCTGGCTGCTGTGGTGGCAGCCTGATGACGCCCCTGTGAGGGGGGACCATCACCACACAGGTGGTGGTCCTGAAAAGGAATCAAGAAAAAAAAAAAGGAACAGGCCATATTTGAAGCAATTGGGTTGTTGCTGGTGCTCATACAGCAGCTGGAAGGTTTCAGCATTACAGAACAAATGGAAACATTCAGCAGGGAAAGTAAACAGCCCTTTTCACTGAATCCACCTGTTAATTAAAGCAGGAGTCCTCTGCAGCTGTGGGACCTTGGTCAGCTGATTTAGCTGCTTTTTTTTAAAGCTCAGCCAGATAAAAAAAAACAGGTCCAATATTATTTTTGGATTTTTGACTGTTTTCAGGCCAGGGTTCAGTTCAGGGTTCAGTTCAGGGTTCAGTTCAGGGTTCGGCAGATAAAGTCCTCTGGAGCTGTTTGAATTGAACCAGGTGATTTTAACTTCTTTTTAAAGTTTGTCGAGATAAAAAAAAAAACAGGCAACAATTTTATTTCCTTTTTGTGGGGCATCTTATGCCACATTTAAACATATTATCAAACACACCTGGTGCTAAAGCAGCTGCTCTAAAAGTATTCCTTCCTGCTACCACAAATCTGACCAGGCCAGTGTCTCTGAGTTCAATTTGAAACCTTCCTCAGCATGTTGGAATAAGTTGAACGTGGTGAGATGAGTCAGGGTTTAGGTTAGAGTGAAACTCGTGCTCAGGTTAGCCTTACATTAGGGTTAATGCTTCATTCTGTTGGCCTCATCCCTTCACTCTGGGCCGTTGCCAAGTAAACAGGACCAAACCCTTTGAGGGTTTTTTTCTCTTCTGCACTGTGAGATTCATCAAGATCAGAATTGCTTGAAAGTGGCGACAGACAAACCAGAGTCAAGGCTTTGAAATGCTTCTGCTGAATCTTGGTGACTTTGTGTCTGGATGCACAAAGGACAGCAGAACTAATGAAACATCTGCTGAAACGACTCAGTGATGGTGAAACGTTCACAGCGTTCTCTGAAACTCTGCACCAGCTGCAAAACTGACAAGAAAATGTGGTGCGAAATTGATTTGAGCTGTTTTTCTTTTTTTATGTCAATTAGACGAAACTTTTTCTCTGAACAAAGCGATCTGCCAGGAACTGGAGCCGAGTGTGAATGTGAGAATTATCTTTGCTGTGGAGTGAAGTCAGATCAGCAGAAAGAAAGAGTGGAAAAGGACGGATCTACTCAAGAGTGTCAGAGACTCTTGTGAAATAGATGGAAACTCTTGGTGAGGCAGACACACAAACACAGGGACAATGTGGATAAAAAAAAAAGGTTGAATTTTCTTCGGTGAGATTAGCAATGAACATTAATGAGTCTCATGGCACAATTCAGATGCGATTTTCATGCCGCCATCCAGTTTTCAAGCATATGAAGAGGCAAGAAAACAAAACGCTGGAAAAAAAGCAAATACAATAATGATTCTGGGTGAATGACAGCGATAGCTCTGCATCAACACATTCAACAGGCAACAGCGACATACAGCAAAGGAGTGTTTGTCAGTTTTTATAAAAAGAAAGAAAAAAAGACATTGCGCCTTCTTTGCTGTGCCGAGAAATTGCAAAACGAAACTTTTCACATTCAAAATGAATTTAGTTTAAAAAATACATAAAAGTGAGTAATTTGGACTCTTGTGATGTTATCAAACGGTTGTGTTGGTCTAAGTAAATGTCTGTGTTGCAGGCGTCATTGCTGTGGTGATCTTCGTGATGGTGGCGGGCCTGGCGATAATCGCCAGGTTCGTCTACCGAAGGAAAGAGACGTACCGTAGCCGGGAGGGGACGGGGGTGAAGCAGGAGGACAGCCAGGACTTCCCCTACAACAACCAGCTGGACTCGCACAACGTCTCCGGCCAAAACCCCAAGGAGTTCTTCATGTGACTGACCACCCGACGGACCGACGGTGGTCCCCAGATGACGGTGGACGGAGTGGAGTCGTGAAGCGCCTCAGGACTTTGCACTGCACGCGCTGACGGACGCAGTGGTTCCATGCAATATAGGACACAACTAAAGGAACAGTGCACTCACTTTTGTTCCCTTCTGTATATTTTGTATAAACCCATTCGAGCAGTCGATGTTGCGGGACCCAACAGGTGTCAAAATCATTGTTGTAAATATACAAAGAAAATGTGAATGTTGGAGTAACGTCTACAGCAACCTCTAGCTAATGTTCCTGTGTCCTGTGCAGGGTTACAGACACTGTTAAGCTAAACAAATCTCATTTTTAATGGTTTTATTTCACTGTACTTCTCTGTTTCAGCGCGCCCGGGCTGCTCGCAGTGACTCGGCTGCTCGCAGTGACTCGGCTGCTCGCAGTGACTCGGCTGCTCGCAGTGACTCGGCCG
>JAUESF010000041.1:4866594-4890062 GCA_032274765.1 Malacoctenus tetranemus
GGCTGCTCGCAGTGACTCGGCTGCTCGCAGTGACTCGGCTGCTCGCAGTGACTCGGCTGCTCGCAGTGACTCGGCCGTCCGCGCCTTTTTACGAGGGTAATGAACGAGTGTTTGCTCAGTCGGAAGTGGAAATGTTTGACCCATAATCAGGCCCTCAGGTGGAGTGCTTCTGTGAGAGCTGCTGTTTGTTCATGTCTAATGCTTTTTCATTATGTGAGCAGCTCCTGGCTGAAAAGCGGGCTGCACTCTCAAGAGGTGCAGGAGCCTTTAAACCTCCTTTAAAAGGAAACCCGTGTGCGTGCACGCCGACACGTGCACATTTCTGCAAAGGAACATTCGATCCTCACGGTGTGCATTCAGGAAGGAAACGGGACAATTCATGATTTGGCAGTCAGAACACGAAAGAACCACTTTTAGCAGTAATTTTTTCCCGGCGACGTTGTGTTATGACAGGAATTCTGCTGCTTTAAAGTGCAATCTTCAAAGTGTGCCAAGTCGCACTCCCTCCAATCACACGCAGCGAGCGTCTCCCCCATTTGTAGCGCTGCTTCCTGCAGCCCTGCAGCTGCTGCTGCTGGAGACATTTTACACAGTTGGGATGGATTTTTTTCTCTTATTTTTCTGCTTCTCTGTTTTTTCTCTCTCTGAGTCGTTCTCTCTGGAGAACAAACCACCACGCTGAGAGCTTTTCTTCTGGAGTTAGCGAGCTTCTTAGAAAAAGTTTGTTCAACTTGTTCATCCAGTTGTTCAAGTTTCTGGGCTGCGTGCACGCTTTGCATTCCCAGATCACAGCACCGTGGTTTCAGCCGTGAGACCGGTTGTTACTCACAGCAGCACCGAGTCCGTCAGGCTGTGGACGCGCTTGGTGACTTCGGATGTTTTCACATCGTTTAGTGTAGAAATCAGGGTGTTTTCACACACACACACAGAACTCCAACAGGTCACAGCGTCGACCCACAGAGACACGGATCTGATCCGAGTGGTTGGTTGTGATTCTTTTAAAAAAGAAAAAAATGTTACTGTGAAGGGCTAGAAAGGAAAGGAGTGGAAGGAAAAACGGACCCCCCCCCACACACACACACACACACACTCTCCCCTCCAAGACCCTGAAGCACAGATGAGATTTTATCAACAAAAGCCCTGAAAGTAAATTCATCTTTTCTTTATGTTTCCAGCTTTATTTCCTCCCCACCTCAGAACAAACAAGGCCACACACTGCTACTGCTGCTGCTGCTGCTGCCGCTGCCGCTGCCGCTGCCGCCGCCTGTGACACAACCAGGATTTTCCCGTGAGCCCAGACTTTTGTAGAGGAAGTATTGAGTGTCCTCCATCCTGCAGCACAGCGCGCTGCAGTGCAGCACTCTGAGAGGAGCCCGACTGGAGGCCTTGAGCAGCCAGAGTAAAGTCTCAGACCAAGCGGTCGATGGCAGCAAAGCAGCCTGCAGGCTGATCTGAGACTTTAAAAGCAAAAGTTTTATCACTCACAGATGGATCAGGTGAGATTTAACATTATTAAATTTAATCAGACTGAATTAAAACAAGAAGAAACAAGTTCCTCACTGAAAAAGTTGAAAAAATCAAGTCACCAACAAAGAATTTTTACCCTAAAAGCAGATCATCGTCACAAACTTCCCTTTAAGTGACTTTAAGGGCAAAGTAGAAAAGTGGGAGGAGTCAGAGGTGGGCACAGAGTGGAAAACTAAGAGCAGATGTGGTCATAACTCGGAATTGTGACTTGTGACAAATCGTGTCCGGTTCAAATACGTTTTCTGTAGTTTACTTCGTTCACAGGAGGACTGAGAGCGGCTCTGCAGGGTTTCACAACACATGAGCTCACAGGAGTCCTTTGAGAAGCAGGTTCACTTCAAAGCAACGAGCGCAGTTTGTTTGTGTTTTAGTGACACGCGGGTTAAAGGAGGATAACAGAGGAGCTGCCCACAACACGGCCGACCTGAAAAAGCACTTTGTGCCAAATTTCTGATGTCCTCATCGATCTCAGGAGCCGTCACCAGCGCTCCGCTGGAAAACACCAGCAGAAGGGTTTGACAAAGACATTGATCTCAGCATGCAGACGTGTGAGCTGATGAAACTTCCTCTCATAATGAACATGAAAGGGTCGCGATCTGGGGGCCGAGGCCCCCGAGAAATATCACAGTGGGGCCTTTAACTGCTTTGAGGGCGTTGAATTTAGGGGGTTTTTTGTTGTCAAGTAAAAAATAAAACACTAGATTGTCGAGTTTATAAAAGGTAAACGTAAACTGGACAGTGCTTTTATTTTGGAGGCTTAGACTCTTGTTTTGGTATGCTGGTGAGAGTGGGTGTGTCTACCGGTGTTTGGCTTCACTGTGCGGTTTCGGTAAACGCTGGTTCTGGAGGTGGAGGGTCTGCAGTCTTCCTCGGAGGCAACATGGAGGGAAACAGGTGGATCGTACTGATAAACACCATGAAACTGTTTATTCACAAAAGATCAGTGAAAGAAAATGCCGAATTTAGAAGAAAGAAAGGAGAAGCGGCGCCGCGCTGCACGACCTTACCTACAGTAAAGCAGGACAATGAGGAACGCTCTTCTTGTTGCATCAGCTGCACCTTTACTTTTCTGATATCCTGTTTCGTTTGATCTCTCCACATTTACAGACTAAAGGCGGTGTTGTTTATTCTTGACAGCACACTGGTTTAAAGTGTTGTCGATATAACTGTTGTAACTGGTGAAAACAGTGATGTGAGTGTGACGCGCCATGCAAATATACAGACTTCTGCCATATTCCTGGTTGTTTGATTATCATCCAAATCCTGTTTGATGAAAATAAACCACGACACTTTTTTAAACATGAAAACAGAAACGAGATGTTGCGTTTCATTGTAACTGGAGGTGTTCACGCTGCAGGGATGGATCACAAGGTGCAAGTGTTTGATTGCAACATTGTTCCTACATTTACATCTGAGGAAAATCGCAGCGTGGAAAGAAATTCCTGGAAGTGGGATTAAAAACCTGAACGCTTCTTTTATTTTCTTGGTCAAATGAAGCAAGCGCACAAACGAAGACCCCCCCCCCTCCCCCCACCCCCTTTACTAACTAGCAGAAACATTTACATACATTTGCATCCTTCGTACGTCTCCCATCGAGCTGCGGAGTGGGAGGAAGCACATCCTTCAGCGCTGACGTCTCTGATGGCTCTGAGCGTCCTGGAGACGAGGGAAATATGTAAAGCCGTGTAACACTCGGGAAGAGCCACTTAGCCCCGCTGCTGCTTCAAACGCTGCGACGCCCCAGGTTACGCCACGATTCGGCTGCTCCACGTCGCCGAGCCTCCTGCTCCATTCGTTTAAGTCTCCGCCTAATGGCAGCAATCAGAGGCCCGATGTGGCGCCGATAACTCACATCTGCAGCATCATCTGTGATATCAAAGTCTTGTTGAAGAAACGCTGGAGCAGTGTGGAGACTGAATGAGCGCGATGGCCCACTGGAACCAAAAGATGATGGTTTATTTCATCAATGTGTTCAGTGAGGCTGAATGTTTGGAAAGGTCTGAGGAGCTTTTCGGAAATATCGAATAAAAATCCACTAGGTTTGAATAAAACCAGCTGCAAACAATGTGCATGAGACAGAGTGGAGGTCTCCTGTTTGTTTTACAGCAGCATTACAACAATCGATGCATCGAGTTGGAACTGCTGCTGGTAAATAATGGAGTACTACAGAGCACCTGCCTGCAGATGAATCATTTGAACTTTACTGGCAGCGCTGCAATTATTTTTGCCTTGTTTTGCAAATGAAAGGACGGATCAGCTCGATCTGGATGTCATCAACACAAAGCGGTGAGTTAAACAGGAAACACGACGGCTCCTGGAAACCAGAGTCCTCCGTCGCCATCCGTCCACTTATTCCTCCCGTCTTCGCGCTGCTGCATCTGTTTGCTCCTCCAGTTGGCATGTTGGGCCATTTAGCTGACTTGAATCCCTCAATTATTCACCTCAACTCTTCAACAGCCATGTAAACAGCAGCTTAAAGCGCAGTAATTACCAGCGCATCCAGCTGTATAAGTGGCTGCGGAGGTGACGGAGGGGGAGCGCGGCTCACGCAGGACAGATCTGCATGCTGATGAGAGCAGCTGAAGGCGAGCGCGAGGCGAGCCGCGCGCTGACGACGTGACGCCATCCTGATGTGAAAACTCAGCGAGCGCCCATCGCGCTGCTGCTCGATGCCGCCGAGGCGCCTTCAAGGCGCCGGTGTGAAGACGTCTTTGGATCGGGGAGAAATGGAAACGCTCGTCAAAATGTTTGGCGGTCCGACTTGATGGAGATGAAACAGTTTGGGTCGCAGCAGGTTTCCAGTGTCATCGGCCTGTTTCAGCCTCTGGTTACAGACGGAAACATTGACCGTCAGTGACCCTCAGCTCTGACTGTAGAAAGGACTCCTGCTGTCACACCGCTTCGCTATAAATGCTGGCTAATTACTTGCCAGGCTCACCAGTCGAACACAGATCATAACAGTGATGATCCGAGTCGCCGACAGAGACCATGAAGTCGTCACTGTGACTTTAGCTGTTTGGTTTCACGCTGTGTGAAACTACAGCAAGTTGTTTTGGAGAGTTTGATTTGAACCCTTCACAAAAATCCTTTTTGTCACATCCTTAAAGATCATGCATTTGTGGGATGAGCTGAGCTGCGTATGAGGCAGATTTTCCATGCATGCAGCCCACTCAGCTCTGCTGCACATCCCACAAATGCAAGTTCCTTGTAAAAAAACTCAGATTTCTTCACCTGCGGTTCAGAGTCTCTGTTCTCTGCCACTCATCTCTGAGGGATCAAAGATCACACGGCTCAATTTGCACTCACTTCCTGTGAACATGAGAAAGAAGATGGAAGACGCTCGTCTCATTAAGCAGCGTCTCGCTGTCCCTGGATGCTGCAGCGCGCCGCTGTGCCGCGGGGAGCACATCTCCTCGCTGTCTCGCAGCGAGCCTCTGGTAATCACTCGGCCCTCCCACGGGCTCCTATCTGAGCAGCTGTCTGATAAATAAATGGCAGAGTTTGTCCTACTAATTATCAGCCCACCTACAGCATGTAGGAGAGAGCCCTGCTCGGCCACCATCACTCCTCCCGTCTTTCATTCATCTGCTAATGAAGGCACTCCATTACGCTCCTGTGTGGGTTTGCTGAGTGAGGGATGAGACTTTTGACACCGGAGCCTCGACTGAGCAGCTCATTCAAATCAATTAACATGACGCATTAGAGATCTTCTGTATCCTTGGAGGTGTGAGGAGACGGCCACTGAGCACATAAGAGGACGATCCGTGATTCAGGCCAGAAATGTGGTGATGCTGAAGCTTTTTTGTACGTTTTCAAGATTTATCTGGACAATTCATCAGATTTCCCTCGTCACCGGAGGGATTTAAAGCTGTGCAGAATTGTCGTCCGTCCCGAAGGTTTGCACACTCACCAGCGATGTGATAAGACCACGCTGAGGTGAGACCCAAACATGTTTGCGGGGAAACGATTTTATACTCGGATAGGCCGTGAAGCAGCTCAGCCGTGAGAGGCGATACGTATCTGGACGACTCGTGGCTCTCTGCAGGAGGAGCAGGAAGTGTTAAGGAAGAGCAGGCCAATGTGCAGGAGGATGATCCTTTAAAAGTGCACGCCATCTGCAGGCAGCCGCGGTAGGAAGACGTCCCGCTCGGCAGGTATTAGCTGTGTTTCTCTGGGGACTGGGACTTTCCCATTAGAGATTAGAGCAGTTTTATCTGCTGTTTAGGAGGAGGCGGCCAGAGTCAAGGTGCTCTCAAACCGAAGTGAGACTGTGGAGCGATCTGATAAATATTCTCTGCAGACCTGACGAACTTCTGCTCCATTTAAGCTATCGCTCCCTTTGCTTGTCACTGCCGTCTGCCACCGTCCGCCTGCCCTCTTCCCTTCATCTTCCACCCGAACGTTTTCCTGCCAGAGGTCTTCGTCGGTCAGAGACCAGAGCACGACTGAGAGCTTCAAAACATGATTTCACCTCCAAAAACACACGTTCAAAGAGCCCAAGAAAGAAGCACTCAATATGTTGTAGAGCTACACCTTCTCTCTGTCTAATGTTGGAGGAATTCGTTCAAAAGTTAATGCTTCTCTGTCAGTGGAGGTGATTCACGTTGAGCACCGACGACGCGACACGTTTCAGTGGTGACGGCACATTCACAGAAGTTGACTGTGATGGTTTTTGTTGCCAGTTTGACCCAGAATTCCTCCAATGAGCAGCACTTTTCTGCAGAGTTGAACTTGGTAATGGTTTCGTCCTTGATGTGTCTCAACACATCGTCAATCGTTGTTGTATGCACGCATTTCCAGACGACTGCGTCTCTTTACAGACCAAAGCCGAGTCTCTGTACTGAACTTTAGTTTCCAAACTCACCCAAACAAACTGGAGGCATCAGTGAGTTTTGTTCTTCACACTTGGGGCCTTTCTTCCACCATGTGTCTTGTGTTTCAGATCATAGGAGGAGTTAATCAATAATGGAGAACTCCCCCATGCTGGAACTGTGTTTTATCCGCCTCATGATGAGACAACAAACTCTGATAGTTTGTAGACAGCGCTCTGTATTTGAAGATGCATCAGCACAGGCTGTACAGGCGTTTGAGTTGATGTAATTGGAGCTGGCTGCGTGGCGTTGTCGTGGTTAGTGTGCACACCTCACACCAGCTGTCTGCAACATGGCTCGCTTCTGGTTTGGAGCCTTGTTTTATCAGGAGTTTGGATTGAACATCTCCAGGAGCTCCAGACTCTTCAAACTATCCAACAAAACGAGTGGAGGTCACAGATATCGCTGTGTGGAGTTTGGTAAATAGACGACTGTGAGTGTATTTTGATGTGTGAGCCTGTGATGGACTCATGGACGGTTCAGAGTGTCTCTGGATCAGCTGCAGGTCGTCTCCTGTTTTGGACTAAATTTGGGGGTTTTTAGTAGCTTACAGCCAGGCTGCACAGTCACTGTGAGTGTGTGGGGGAAAGATTACCAGTAAATTACTCATCAGGAACTGCCTCTCATAGGTGATCAGTGAGTGGTTGTGACTTACCTTTCACCAGTTTCTAGCATGAGGAAGAAATAAAGGCTCCTGGCATGAAGACAATCGCTCAGGATCTCCCCCACCACCGCCTCTGCCGCCTGACAGCGTTCCTGTACGAGTACAATCAGTCGGTTCTTTAGTTCCTCCTCTGAACATGAACAACAGAAGTCTGGTTCCTGGTAAAACATGCTGAAAGCCTCACCAGACCTGCAGACCTTAAATTAACAGGACAGAAAGGCTTTGCAGTGACTCTGTGACCTCCAGTTTTACCTCATTTTTTCATCATATACGGTCCCATTCATCAGACTGTGAGTAAGACTTCAATGCTAGTAAAAAGGTGTGGATGATCAAAGCTTTATTCTTCCAGCAGAGCGGTGCAGCTTTGTCATTTCCAGCTGTTCATTTAAACTCAATCATAATGTAATTCAGAAATGATGCCTCCACCTGTTCAAACGCCAATTTTCTCCAAACGACCCCGAAGTGCAAACGTCTGGGCCTCCGCCGAGGTGATCTGCGAGCCGCCTGGCTGCCATCTTTAAGGTGGTAGTGAGAATTTCCCGGGTTTTCAGTCATGTATAATTATCGCAGCGGGAAGCCTCCATTTTCCTCTCGGTATCACCTAATCCATCCAATTATAGTCGATATCATGAGGCTCTTTCCAGCTAAAGTCTCTCATTTACCCCGTGGCACACCTCCCATTACACACTCCCACAGGCTGACATTTACGGAGGCCTCCTATCTGTTGTTATCGCACACTCAGATGGCGAGCTATTTTCTGCTCAGCGGGGAACTTTTTCTCATTCTCTTTTTAAATCATTGTTTCTGATGACACGACCCAACAGCCAAATGGTCGAGAGGTGCTGCGTGGGCCGGCGCCGCGGTGGCTGTAACAGCAGCGTCCATGGTTGGACTCCCAGCACGCTGCATCTTTACATAAATATGACCTTTTATCTTCCAAATTGTCTATTTTTCCTCAGTGTTGTGCCTTTGTTCCTTCATTCAAAGCTTCTCTCAACCACTAGTAATCGGAAATCACTGTAACAGAAGCGTCAGTAAAACTTCAGTTCATTTTCTGTTTTATTTTAATCAAGAGAACTTGAAAAGAGGCAAACTAAAAGCAAATTTCAAAAACATGTTTCTCTTTGCGTCAACAACATTTGCGGTAGACAATGACCCAGAAAATTTGGAATATTTCTTTTGAAAGTGTTGAAGGTTTTAGTTTTGTTTTAACGTATGTTGTTAAAAAAAAGAAACTGATAAGGCAAAACTATCAATAAAGGAGTAGAAGTGGTTCAATTAAGCCAATAAAATGCATAGTTTCTCATCATTTCTTGCACCACTGAGCAGAGAATTAAAGGGTTAATCCAGGTGACAGGCGGAGGGACAAAGATGCCCTGACAGCCGCCTGGCAGGCTGCAGATTACTCTGACGAAGGTTGTGTGTTTCACCGGCCGATAAGGCGGCTTAGAAAACTGCTTTATTGGGCTCCGGGTACTCGGGAAATAAACTCCACAAATATGACCACAAATCTCCAAACACATTTCTGCTGTTGTGACAGTAGAATTTATACTTCCGTCCTAAAGTGCCATAAAGTGGATTATGGTCAAGTGTTGCAGGAATCATTAGTGTCAACCCGTCCCCGCATATGCTTTAAAAGGGCAATATATTCACCCAACAAGCAGGCAAGAGAAATGTTTTCTCGTTATGATTTAAATCCAGTTTAATGTCTGTTGAAGGGCACATGAATAATGCATTTCTAAATAGATCTATTTAACCTCCAATAGGTTTTCTGTATTTATTTGTTTTCGCTGGCGGAGCGCGGTGGAGCTGAGTCAGAGCAGGCGGCTGCGGTTTAATTTCCCCACCAGGCAGATTTTTTTGGTTTCAGACTGCACTGCTGTCCTTGTTTTCATTTATTGTTTCACATTGTGGGCGTCGCGTTGCCCTGTGAGACCGCAGCTTTGATTAAAGCAGCGCAAATTCAATTGACTTGACTTGTAGGGGGGAACACGGTGCGTGTTTCATGCGGCAGCAGGAAGGATTGTGAATTGTTGTGCCAATAAACAGAAAAAAGAAATGACTGTGATGAACTGTGGCTCCGCTGAACGACGTTTACGCTTAAAATTCCAGGTTCTAATGAAATTCTGGGGTCACGCCAATGTTAGTGAGAAATCTTCTTCACTTGTTGTCAGTCAATGAGCTTCAAACTTATCTGGGACAAGTTGCCAGTTAAACTAATCATCCTGCATATTCATTCACAACATTGTCTCCTTGGTTTGTGCTTCTGTGCTTTCTCGCAGAGTCCTCGAGGTCTTTGCAATGCAAACACAACCGACATGAAGACATTTGCTCCGCCGGCGTGCATGTTGCCACCCACACACTCTTCACTGGTCTCTAATCAGATCGGACATCATCATTACATGCAGGAGACGACTTCATGGAGATAAATCCTCTCTCCGTGTGCCCATCAGACTGCAGTCCCACACTGCTTTGGCTCCAGAATCAGTCCTGTGACGGGGGTCAAAATACACACCCCACCTGGATCCATATTTCTACTGACCCACGCTGACAGCAGGCAGCGAGCCAGCGAGCCCGAGTGTGAAGGGTCGTCCGCCACTGAGCGGCGACTGTTCCCATTGTGATGCCGGTTATGTGCCAAGGTCGGAGCGCGGTGATGGATTATTAGTTTTCACAGTTTTGAGCCGTCGGAGACGAAGACGGATTGGAGCCCGTCCAGGAGAGGACGCTTTATTTCATTTTATTTTGGTTTTGTGTGGACGTTCACACTGGAGCATCAGAGGGGGCTGGATGAGAGATGACCTCCGGGGGTCCCGCGAGTGAGACGATAAACAATCAGAAACACCGTGATCATCGTGTGCAACAACATGCACCGGAGTTTGTCTTCTCTCGACACGGCAGAGACTGGGTAAACAAGGCGCTGCAGAGGAGACAGACAAATCACACTGACAGAAACCAAGTGGCAGAAATACTGCAAACACATCAACTTTGTTTGGCCTTAAACTGACTGATATGTCATCCATTATAAATGTCCCTCTTTACATTCACTTCTGCACTCTTCCTTAACTCCTCAACACAGACAACTCCTGAACCACAAAGTGTTCCAGATTACTGAAAACACCAAATAAGCAGCGAGTGTGGCGTCCTTCATGGAAAGGACAGTGCTGGACACTTCAAAAAAAAGTTTTTATTTATTCAACATGTTTTTTAGGTTTGGGAAAAAGTTAATAAAGAAAAGTAAATTATTGTTTGCTGGCAGTCAAACAATTTTGTGTTTGTTGTTTGCTCTTATTATTGCTATTACCAGCGAACAAAGCGAGAACAGGAAAAACACGAGGAAAATACAAACACAGGCTGTCGACTGAGGATGCTGAGTTTCGGTCTCTGAACAACTTCTAGTTTTGTCCCTGGTGAAGTCAGCGTGAAGACGGCTGAAAGTTGCCGCTTCGACTTGAACCACAAGAGAGCAGAACATCTCTGCAGTGGCCTTCTGTCATGTGAGACGGGACGGAGCCGCTCCCCTGCGAGTTCGGAGGAGCGGGAGGCTGCCAGGTGTGAAACCAGCGATCATATCACTCTGTCAGATCTGCTGGGACCGTCGTCAGGCCTGTCAAACACCGCGTTGAGGGGAGCGACTCAGGGAGACGAGATTAGTGGACTAAATCGGGAAGGTGTCGGAACTTTTGGAAACTTTGCTCCGTCTCCTTCGTCTCCACTCTGATCGATGTGATCTCGCATGACCTCTTTCGTTTCTTTCATCGCCTCCCGAAAATCAAAAGTATCAAAGAGACTGGTGCAAAACAGGATGTCTGTTTCCTGCCGGGATTTAAAGCTGTGCTGATACAGCATTGATGGGTTGGAAAACGGCAGCCTCCCCAGGAGCCCCCTCCAGAAAGCAATTATTAAAAACACTAAAACATAAATAAAAGCTACAAACAATAGAACTTGGTGAAAGCACCGCCTGTATTCTTATGAATAGTAATTGAGTCTGTGAGATTCTGTTTCGCGCTTCCTTCTTTTTCAATGCTCAATAATTAATTCTTCAACCTTGTTGTTCAACAAAACTTATCTGATTCATGTTTTATGCCGTTTTGTGCCCTTGACCACTCGATCGTCACTTTGGGAGCCCCTCCTTTGAACGGCGGGGATTTCTGAGGACTCGCCTGAGAAGGAAAACAACAGGCGGGCTTCTCAGAGGGCTTTTCATGTTCACTCTTCACTAAAACACACACCTTCACAATAAAGCAACTTGTTACATCAAGCGGCTGCCACTGTGTCTGCTTGTTCTCTGGGCCTGCTGTGATTTCGCTGTTGTTTCCAGCTGCTCTCTGGAGAGTTTGATCAGTGCTGGCACAGCTCAATGTCTCATGACGCCTTTCGCCGTGTTCGAGTCAACTCGACACGTGAAATCAGGAACATAAAGGTTACAGGAATAAAACAAACCCAACAGAAATCCTGCTCTGTGCTTGGTGGTGGGACAGAGAAGCAGGGAACATCTGTAGCGATGCCCTCTCAACCAGGTCTCTCAAAAACAACACGTAGAGAAAAAAAATATGACCAGTCAGCAATTTTCTGTGTCTCTTTTTTTAGGGTGAGATTTGCATGAGCTGGCCTGCTCATTAGGCAACACGAGCAGCTGTTTTGGGGAACACCTGCAGCGTGAAGGCGCTCCCGAAACCCAGCATCATGATGCAGATGGTGGAGCGATGCGGCCACGTGCCGCTTTCATCTGAGACCCACAGAGAGTGAGCTGTGTCAGCATCACCTGTTACATCGCCCGCGTACGAAGGTGCAGCTAACAGCCGGAGGATGAGGGAAGCCACAGTGGATTCATCTACAAGGAAATGTTCAGACCTGCTTGCTTTCACAAATTGTCCAACATAGCGACTGCCAAAGTGTGGGCCGCCCCCTGGTGGGCCCCGAGGGTACTGTGTGTGTAACGTGAGAGGATATTCACAATAAACTATAAGTTTTTGATGTTTTAACATTCTCCTGTTACTTGATTGAGTACCAGAGTCAGAAGACAGAGTCAGCACTCTACCAAAGCACCTTGCTGTCAAGGTATTTCTGAACCTTTGTACTTCTTTTAACCACTCTTTACACCCTTGTCGACTAGAAATGGCCCGCTCTGGTACTTGATTTGTACCCGGGCCTCTTCCAGCTCCCTCCAGTCCCAGAGAAAGACCACCTCCTCAGGGACACAGCTGCTTAAAGCTCTCCTCTGGTTGCCAGCCAGAGAAGCCTGATGTTGGGTGCTGCAGCATGCTGCACTGCCTGAAAGGCGGCTACGAGAGCACTGGGAAGGAACAGATTTTCCCACAATTGAACAATGTGCTGAATGTTGCCTTCTGACCCCATCAACGCATTCAAAGAACAGCTTCCAACCCAGTTTTGGTTTGTATCCTGAGCTGTTCTTCAAAAAAGTAATTTTCTGTTTTTATTTTTGCACCTCAATCATCATGCCCACAACACGAGCTAAAAACATTGCGTGAGAAAAGGTCCTTTTGAAGGAAAAACTCAAGGTCTCAGCGATGCAAATTGCAAATTAAAAAGCCAAAATGCTCTGTGATTTTTTTCCCCCATGTGATTCATAACGCTGTCTAGTACGCGTACACATGCACAGGCTGGTTGCAGCCTCCTCCTGTCTGCAGCTTTATTTCTCATCCACGGGACAACGTTCGCCTCCTCTGATCTATTAAAACCGGTGAAGCCACCGGAGCAGATGGCGGCGATCTGGCCACACGATATTTCATAATTACATTCAGCAGGAATCGCAAGCGTCTGACACCAAACCACTTTCTCTGTTAGGATGAAAAGTGTCACGTATTTAACACCTAGCCCGAATCTCTATTCATCACAAACACACACACACACACACACACACACACACACACACACATACACACACACGCGCACATGCACACACACACACACACGCGCATGCACACACGCACGTCTGAGCTGCTAATTAGAGGGATTAAATTCACACACGTCTGAAAGAAAACACACTTGGTAATAATGAGCCCTGCCTTCATGTTCATTCTACCATCATGCAGTTGTTTTTCTACACATCGCCCATCGTGTGGGAGATGGTGACTCTTCTCATCACATGTAAAGTGTTGTGCCGTTTCTGGCCGGCTGTCTACAGAAACCATTAAACTCCGACACCGCCCGCGCTCCTCTCCTTCCTTATTTGCTCGTTTTTAATGTCCACCAGGCAGCACCAAGGTCAATCTGTGGGCTGCTGGCAGTCCTTATTCTCTCACTATGATTGTCTCAGATTACATTTGTTGTGACAACTGTTCAAGCATATTTATTGAATTTCAAGCTTAATTAGGATCATCTAACACACTGTATGCCCAAGTTAATATTTCTCTGGTCAACTCAAGGCAGCAGGCTGAAATTTGCTTCTGTTTGGCTGTCACGTATCAGCAGCATGAGTTGGTTTTCAGGAAAGATCTCAGAGTAAGCATTTGCATATTTGAAGTGTAATTACCAGTTCCTCGGGGAGTAACTTGTACAAATAGCTGATGAAGGAGAAAGTTAGATGTGCTTTCATCGCTCCTTCGTAACAACCTGGAACCCAAAATATTTCCACCACGGACTCGGTGCCCGAAATTAGGCTTTTAAATCACTTGAATGTTAACAGGTCTGATGATAACAAGCTTCAGGTTCTACATCCTCTGCCTCTTTCTGTCCTACATTTGAGATACAATAGAAGATGTGCAGCTAAACGGCAGAGCGACGTCGCTGCCTCGTGGTCTTTACAGACTGTGTTTGTCCTCACTGCCATCAGCCAGACAGCCAGATGAAAGGCAATCACTCTGCAGCCGGGACCACTGTGTTTTCAGGTGGGAGGGTACATTATGTTGATTTCCCTGGAGCCTCCGATCGCCTCACTTCTGTCCTTGTTGGGTCATCTCTTCTCAGTTTGTCCCTTTCGCTCACAGATAAACAAACAGTACGGAGGCTCCGTTCATTCATCGGACCCCTTTAACACCTCATCTTTCTGTAGCCTTTTCCCACCGCAGCTCCATTTACTTTTATAATCCTCGCTGCTGTAAAACCACCGACAGTCATTAATCTCGAGTCCGAACATTCCGCGTTGGTGTCCCGTTCAGCTTCGCAAGTCTGTCACGGCTTCCCAGAAGGCCGCTGGCTCGCAGCTTGTTACCGTGTCAACCCGCTGACCACCCACGACTCTGCCCGCATGTCTCGGCCCGGCCCCAGAGGCTCCCGTGTAATCTGTCTTCCACTGACTGCGAGTAAACACAAGTATCTTAATCCAAACTCAAACCCTCTCTGACGGTGTCCTAATTAGCTGTTCAAAGTACAATCAGAGGAGGCCGTCAGTGCTGATGTAATTATTTGGCTGTTTGGCCTCAGAGGTCATTAAAATACTCTGAAGCTTCCTCCAATCAAACTGTAATTCGTGATGCTCACGGTGCTAAAGTGCAACGAATGATGTAACAGCAGTAACAGCGCTTCCTTGAGAGTCTTTAGGATTTCACAAACCGTCTCTTTGTTCTGTCGATGACAGGAGGGCACGTTTGTCGGTCGTGTAGCGACAACTTCCGTCACAGCTTGTTTAGTGTCTTAACTGACATTAAATTTGGAGTTGAATCACATCTTTCCAGTCTCCCACAGCTCCATGTTTATTCCAGATGCATCTGGTACAAATGAGTTTAGTGCAGCTTGAAGGAATCCTCTTCAATTTGGTGGAGCGTTTTGCACAAATGCATTGTTGCCCGTGCAGAAAGAGGTGATTAGGATCGACAAGGCCGACACAGAATGACAATGAATCCTCTCCCTGATCAAGAATGAAGCTCTGACATGTGAAATGCGTCTCTGCAATTGGAGATTTATGCCTTTGATTTAATGTGGGGAGAAAAACAGTGAGTTGTTTATTGTAGCGAAAGATGTTAAAGTATGAGGCCATGATAAATGTTCTTGATTCATTTTTGATTCAGTGTTCATTTTATATTTGCACACCGAGAACATCTGGTCACTCTGGTGAATCTCTCAACCAGCAAGAAACACAAGTGGATGTTGAGGGGGTGAAGTATATTGGATACTTATTTATTTTATTTTCATCCTATTTACTTTCATTTATATTTATTGAAGTTTCTTCATCAACGATTTAAATCCTGCACCAACTAATCCTTTTCCTTCATCGTTCTCCTGTCTGTCAAACAAGTTCGTTCACTCTGAATAATGTAAAGAAAATGTTTTGGTGCCTGTAATTACATTTAAGAGAAACAGTCACCGAGTCATCTGGAGACAGATTGTGGTGCAGAATACCAACTGGTCTTGTGAATCTTTTTCATTGAACCTACTGAATATTCATCACTTTAATTCACATTATGTTCCTTTTATAATTTGATTTATATGTTATGGAGAAACCTCCGCCTGACCTTTTCATACACTTTACATTTTTTCCTTCCCACACAGCACTTTCCTATTGTTTTTTTAATGAGCAGAACAATGCTCGTGCGAGTGGAGGTTGAAATTAAATACATTATCTTAAGATTAGCATATACACATATACAGTACAGCAGCGCTTTGTTTGCCTTGAGCAAATTATTATAATTAGTGATTTAAATTACAGTTTCTGGTGGAGAAAAACCTGACAGAAGATAAAGGCCTCATTATTGCTTCTCTCGGTGTGTAGGAGTGTTTGACCTTGAGCTTGTGCACATGTTTGCTTTCATCACTGTGAATTCATTTTTTAAACTCCAACAAAAAATTGTCTCCACACACACACTGGTCTTCGTGAGGAAAAGTGCTGAAAACACCGAGCCGCATCACTAATCTGATTGTTCTGACCCGGCTGCTCTTTGATAACCTGTAATGGATCGTCTCCACTCTCACAGAGGCCGTGAAAGAGAAATTAGACTTGTGGAAATGAGGCGCTTTAGTTTTGAAATCAGCATAATGAACTTTAAGCCGCTGAACCCTGACTGCTTCTATTTCTCTGCCTCACTTCCTTTCCTTTGATTCCTACTTTTGCTCCTCTTGTAGCAGGCTGCAGCCTGCTGATTGCAGGCCTTCAGTCAGGAAGGACGTTTCTATCTGCTCACAGACGAATGAATGGACATACAGCAGGGTCTGTCTCACCACTCAGTCCTCCCTCCTCCTCCTCCTTATCCCTCCTCTTCTCACTCTCACTCCTTTGGTTTCATTCCATCCTCTCACTTTCTCTTCTTCCTCTTTTCATCCTTTTTGTTCATTGGAGCCAAGAAACGTTTCCTTGTGGCGACAGCAGATTCTCATTAATCATTTCAGCCTCTGTTTTGTCCAGTTCTGGGATCAGCGCTGGAATATTTGATGAGCCTGGGACTGCTGGACCACTGCTGCTTCCTTCCACTTGTTACACATCGGTGGGGATTCATTCCAGATGTTGTTGAAATTTCTGCTGTTCAACAGCCTGAAGCTATTTGTCTGATCATTAGCTTGCCTGATGTCACTGAACACACACTGGCACACACACACACATCCTGTCATCTTGTTGTTTTTGTTCTGGTTCGGCCTCAAAAAGTTGTGAGTACCTTCACTTTACATCCTCCTTTAATTGTCAGCTTTGGTCTGGTTCTTTTGATTATAAAGTGAAAGTATAAAGAAATCCAAGCCTCAAAGACATGGCTACATGCTGCTACCCTATACAAGACCCCTAATTTTCACCACTCCTCATGTTATATCTTTATGAACATTATTCAATACAAAAGTCACAAATTTAGGCGAAATATGAGTAATTTCTTTAAACAAATGACAAGACAAACCTAATAAAATAGCCAACATGCTTTTAAGAATTGTAAGTTGAGACCTGTTACAGATATATTTTATATATCTGATATGAGTTTGTTTGCTTTTTATTTATCTATTCATGTATTTATTTACCTCTATTTAGTTTCTTTTTTTATAATTCATTCACATTTATTCAAACTTAACATAAAAGAGGAAGATGTGGGAAAAGGTGCAGCCAGGAGGAGTGAGGAAGTGGACATCACAGATGAGGGAGGAAATCTAATTCACAGCAGAGCGAGATGTCAAGGTGAAACAGGGCAACACTTTGACTTTTTTTCCCCTCCGTGTTGCTCCCTGAAGAAAGTCTATTTATTTCTCGTCCTCTTTTTCTTCTCTTCCCAGAATCAAATGAAAGATTCCCTGGTGATGTTTCCATCTCCTGTTTCCTTCCACATCGTTTAACCTCAGAGAGACGGTGGAAAACCTACAGACGTTTCTATAAGCTGAGCCTGATCTGTGTCCTGTTTCCAGGCTTCCTGTCATGATTTCTTGCAGCTTCATTTTTTGGACACTTTTCCTTTCTTACTTTGTCGTAATTACAGATACAATCTCTAAACAGCCATATCCCTGAGCTTCTTTTCATCAAATACTTTCTGCATTGTGCTGATAGTTACACATTGTACTGTGACACAATCCCACCTGATAACGACAAAACAACACGTGGACCCCCTCTTTGATCTTTGGTTGCCAAAACAGGGACATGATTTTTCTTTGATATGTCAATTCTCCCTTTGAAAGAGGGTTCAACAAAACACTAGTTTTCCCAACAATTAGAGTTTCTCACTTCGTTCAAAGCAACAAAATGAGCCAAAGACAAGATGGTAGCTCGATATCTCTCTGTTGCTGCTCGCTGCTGTTGTTAACACGAATGTGCAATATTTTTAATGTCCCTTTGCTACTTTAGTGTGTTTTCCATAAAAAGTGGAGACTTGTGTTTACTAAATGTCTCCTCTGAGAGCCATGAAACAGATTTCCTATGCAAATAAGACAAAGCAGGACTGCTAAAGATGATCAACAGCTCCAAAGTGGTCGTTCGTGTCGCATCTCAGTTTCGGAAACACACACCAGCTCGTGATTTCGCTGACTGTTGTATTGTCACTGGAATTTCTCATGAAAGTAATAAAATGTCCCTTGATGTGAAAGGGCTTTTGGGATCAGGATGAACCACAGTCAGACACACCAAGCACCCCTCTGAACACACTCACACGTCCCAGAATGGGCGTGATGTGATGTGGGGAAGATGAACCCTTAGAACAGAAAGGTATCCTGCAGCGACTCCTCTCTGCCCGACCTGCGCTGACACAGGTCAATGGACAGGATTGTCTTGTGGTCACGGGGAGAAGAAAATAAAAACAGAGTTTGGGAAACTTGAGGAGCAGCTCTGCGCTCTTGACTGTCAGACACTAATTGGTTTTGCTGCCTGAGGTGGAAAACAGGGCAAGCGGTCCGCCGGACCCTCGGCTGCAGCTGCAGGTGATTGACAGATCAGGGGTGTGAGATGGAGCTCAGACTGGAGCAGAAGGTCGGTCCATGGGCCGGGAGGGGTTTGTTTAGTGGCCAAGATTTTGCAAAAGACGGCCTGAAGAGGGGGATCAGGATGATGCTTTGGAGGATCATCATGGCTGGGTGCAGGCCAGAGCCCAAAGTGGGAGCGGGATGAGGCATTTTGGCTGTACAAGAGCAGCGGAATCATCCAAAAATCGTCTCCAAAAATGGTTGAATGCGATCTATTAAAATGTCTTATAGGGAGGGAAAAGTTGTGCCAGAATGAGAGGAGATCATGAAAGTAAGGGAAAAAGGATTTTTTAAAAATAAGAGAAATGTCAGAAAACATTCCAACAAAAAGAAGGAAAAATCACAGATAACTCAAGAGAAGAAATCCTGCAAAAATAAGGACAAAATGACCGAAAGAGAACTGAGAAAAAAAACAAAAAATAAGGAAAAACTGGACCAAAATAAAATGTGAAGTAAAATACTGAAAAATAGATGTAATAATATTTGAAAAAATACTATTTAAATGAAAAAATCATCACTATTCACTATAATTTACTCTCACAAGTAGTTCCCCCTAAACAACCCTGAAACAACGGAAAACTAAATAAGATTGTTGTTTTTTGCCCTCAAGGCATCTCTCAGAAAAAAACAACTGACACAAACTTTCGAAGCTTTTCAAAGTTGTAAACCTCAGTGACAAAGCAGCCAGCGGTAAACGTTGCTGAATAGGAACGCTGGCAAAGGGCAGTTTCACTCTGACGCGCCCGTGTGAGTGACAAAAACAAGCAGGAGCTGTGACGACATGAGAAATGTCGGGAAGCGAGGGCGGAAGGAAGGAAATGAGGGATAGAGGGAGAACATTACAGAGCTCAGCGAGCCTTCGATGGCCTGCAACAGAACATATTTAGCCACCATTCTCACTAAATGATGCAGGTCTGGTCTCCAGATGCTGCTAATGAAGAGCGACAATACATACAAGTTGCCCACAGCGCCCTCAGGCTGTATTTTTTACATTTCTCGCCAAACAAAGAAAAAGTTCAAATAAGTTTATACACCCAACTACGGATGATAAAACAGTCCTAATCAGAGCTGACTTCAGTCTGCAGCTGCACGGGCAAAACACATATCTTGTCTTGTATAGTTTGGGTGCAGCTGTATGCGTGGTCCCGACATTCAGAGGGTCACCGGCTGATTAGGAGGAACATAAATGAAGACAAATGGAAGAAGTGATTTGAAAAAAAATCCTGGGAAAACGCATCAATCACCAAATAATTCTCGACGAGCGGCTTTCTGATTATCAATTCGAATTGATTATTTCACAAATTGAGTTCTTATACAACATCTGAACACTTCAAAACTGATTGAAAACGCTTGCCTCAGAATCTTCCATTGTTTCTATTTGTCCAATCAAAACTGTCAGGATGTTTTTGTTCAGCTCGCTCATAAATTAAAATCTCATCTCAGGAATAAATAAGCTGCTGTCAAATTCAACAGTTTTTCTTCCAACTGACCCTCATAAGGCTGCACACAAAGCTGTTCAAAGCTTTTCCATACCAGCTGCATTTTCTGTGTACAATATAAGATGACGACATCTAACAAAAGAAGTCATTATTTCTACATGCAAAGGGCCACTCTGACAACAAAAGCTTGACTTCCCACAGTGCTTCACTGCACCATCAGAGCTGCAGCGAACATGATTTGTTCACTTTAAAGGCCATTTTTCATTCATTCACAGTCAGGTCACTGATCACACCTTCATGTAACAGCAGCAGGGTCAAGATATTACAATAAAAATGTGCATTGAAAAATGACAAACTCTCTAAACAACATTTCCCTCATGAGCAGCAGAGGAGTGGAAGCACTCAGAGCGCAAACCTCCGCCAAGGCGCCTGTTAACCTTTCCTCCTTCAACATCTTGCACACAGACGCTCTTAAAGGGCCATACGAGATTACGACACACCAGAGAAAGGTCATTTTTAATCAATTTTGCCTTGACATCAGATCAATATCAAATATTAAAGTTTCAACAATACTTGGTAACTGAAATTTTACCTCAGGTTCCAAAATCTTACCAATTTTTAATAAAACGCTTATTTTCAGATATTTCTTTCAGAAATACCAAATATATTGACAGTCGCGAGTTATTTTTGAGTCATCGTGGAGATATGAATGCATCTCATTAACCACAAAACACAACGACTCAAACTGATGTCAAGGTTGGCAGTTGAAGACCCCTGTCTCGCCCTTTGCATGTGTTGAAGGGTCTGAGTGAAACACTAAACCCTAACTGGCTGACATCAGTGTGTTAATTTGTGAATAAGTATGAGTTCAAAAACAGAAAGGTTCCTCTAAGTGGAACACATTTACCAAAAAGACTCTGTGAGTGTGCACTGGAAGTACTGCTGGTCTCCTGTGGGTCAGTTACCCGTCTGTTACCTTGTTCCAGGATCCGTCAGATTGCTTATGTGCTGTTCCTCGCTTGTCCTGTTGGTGAAGACGCAGATATGACGATCAAGTCTGGACCACGGCATCAGGCCGACGCCTAAAACGCAGACAGAAGAAACGGTGTCTGCAGCATGACGGACAAGGCGGGTGCAGACAAAGACAAACAGACAGATGTAGAAGGAGAGAAGCGAAGCTGAACTCGGCGCAGTCGCCGAGGGGCTGCTGACAGACAGACTGCGTCTCTCTGCTCGGCTGCTTTAATGACAGACAGCAAACTCATTCAGGAGGACAAACAAATCACTGGGACAAACCTCAGCGGGCATCTGCCATCGCACACTAACACACACACTGCACCCTGCTGGAAAAGCTGTAACTCAGCTGGAGTCGGAGTAAAAAATAAAAAAAATGAAATAAAACTCATGGACTCCTGCTTTTCTCTGCTTCTGCTGAGAGGTCAACAGGTCATGATAAGAGAATAGAAAAAGAAAAGGCTTCTCTCCACACAGAATAATAACAAAAAAAAAAAAAACAATAGAGGATTGTATACGGCACTCCTCTCTCCGTAATGTCCGTCCAGTCAATACACCTTTAAGTTCTCTCACTCAGGGATGAAATTCCGCTTTTTTATGGTTCGCTGGACCAGAATGAGTTTTCACCAACAAATCAAAACGAAGCCATGCAGGCGGGAGTGATGGAGGCCGTCAGCAGGCGGTCGGGCTCCTCCTGAAAACCAACCATCCCGGCTGCTGCTTGGTCAGTCAATGGCTGCACTTTATTCAAGAAGGGAACAAACGATGGGATGGTAAAGAAAGGGTCAATCGGCGTTGTAGTAACTCAGGGAGGTAGATCTCTTGAAAATGGAGCATTTTGCAGTACTAAATAATTTAAGTTCCACCTTCTAATTATTTCCCAAACTGGAAAACAAGAATATGTCTCCAAAGTGCTCCCCGCCAAAGCTAGAGCTGATTTCATTCAACGCACTTAGTTTTAATAATGTGGTATAATCGTGCTGTGACACTTCAGCAGAGCTGCCTGCACCGTGCCCGCTCTAACAGGTGACTGACTCATCCAATGTTTTAGCTAAATTTACTTCTCTTATTTAGAGGAAGACGCTCTACGAACTAAAACGAAACAGTTTTTGAAAATTAAAAAAATAACGAAGAAACGAAAACAAGCAGCAACAAAACGCCTGATTACACTCCAACCATACGTCCAGACACACAAAAAACTTCTAAAGCTAATGTTCAGTGTGAGACAAGGGGTCCAGCTTAGCTAACTGTCAGCTCAGGTGGCGTCAAGGAGGGACAGCGGCAGCGGTTGAGGCGGAGGGGGGGGGGGCTCACTCTTCCCACGGCCCTATTTTAATCGGTCTCCCTGTATTTCCTCCTCTTGGAGCATTTAAGGCGCCTTCCAGGGTGGGTGAACCCTCCACGGACCCCCACATACACGCTGAACGGGAGAAAAAAAACAAACACTTACCCTCGCTGATTCTGCTGCCGGTCGATCTCTGGCTCGTGAGCCAAACAGGGGCACTTCCGGTTGGCGCTTGAAATGGGCAAAATGGCGCCAAGTGGGCAACCAGGGCACCTGGACTAAACTATTTTGGGGTGATTGTTGGACTTTTTTTGTTATTAACTATATTTTGTGAAAATGAATTGTCAACCAGATGTGGGCCATTGTTTGGGAACAGAACATTATTTTTGTTATGTTGCTTGTTCATGGGCCACTACATTAAAGACCATGGCTTGTAATTAATAACGGTCTGTCCGGGGACAGCCTTTCTGCTCACTTTGGGGGTCTCTTTCAGTCAAGTTTGCATGCTGGGTGTTAGAGTTGGTGCCCTTTGAGAAGCATGGCTAGTGTCCTTTTAAATGACTGTAAATGCTGTAAAGCATTTGTTTTTGGGTACACTATAAATATTGTTCCACTGTTGTTTTCTCTCTTTTTTGGTGTAATAAATTCACCAAGCAGAAGCTTTCTAACTGAGCCATCATCATTTTTTTCACTTTAACAAACCCTTGACACTCTGCTGCTGAACAGTAAGACTCAAATTAGATTGAATGAGGAAGTAATGAGCCCACTGATATTGTATGAACAGTTCGCAAGTACTGAAAAACTTCTCATTTGGCACACATTGATAAAACCTGTTTTGTAACAGCTCCTTAATGTAGGTTTGGTGCAAACTGAGTTAATCCTCTAAAATCTGTGCAGCTGCTTGAAAGGTTATCCACCGGGAGACAGGTGGGACGCTGCTCTGAAGCGTCTCTGCTAATTCAGACAAGTAGTGGTGTGAAATGGGCTCTAATCACTGGCTGTTATTACAGCTCTGATGCTGTTTGCCGCGCTCCGCCTCACACAGATTGTTGTGTGGATGAGGGGGAATGTGTTGCCGTTGTTGCCGAAGGTGAACATTTTTGAACATCTGTGTTGGAGAAGTGCAGACAAATCGGTCACTATAGAGATTGAAGTGCCGCTAATTGCCTCAACATATGCTTCACCCTCTGCACCTTCTTGTCTCAAAAACCACGCAGCAAAGAGAGAAGAAACAATGACGTGAGCAAAAAAGAAAAGCTTGTCTGTCCTGCCACCGAGGGAGCCTTAGAGTAAGCGTAATTACAAGTTTTATGTAGAAAATGTTTGAATTCAGAGCTGTGTTTGCTGTG
>JAUESF010000041.1:4890162-4901728 GCA_032274765.1 Malacoctenus tetranemus
TGGGTAGATTTGTATGAGACACGATCAGAGCTCCCACCCGTGTGACTCAGACTGAATGAACATTTAATTAAACTGTCAGAGGATTTAACTTTTTAAGAAATTTTCAACAGATTTGTCCATTCACTTCCTCTCAGCACTACTGACAAACTGACAGTTTCTGCTTGAGAATTTGCAGCTGAGTCGCTCATTGAACACCACACACCTCTGAACATCCAGTCAAATCAGATGTTAAGGACATGTTTTCTGGGAGCTTCTGGACTTGGTCTGATTTATCTTCATGTGGAGCTGCAGGCCGGCTTCTCTCAAACGCAGCCGTTCAAACAAGTTGCCATTAATTCACTGTGTGTTACCTGTCTTGTTCACTTCCCCCCTGCGGCACACAGCAGTCACACCTGTTGTGTTTCATTTGATCCTCGCCGTGTAATCGTGTTGCCTTTAGCTCGTCACATCCTGCAACATTTAGCTCAGTTTCCTTGATTATTTTCCAAAGATTTACCTGTGTGTGTCTGTGTCCTGCTGTCTATCACTTCACACACTGTTGGTGTAGCCATCATCTTTGACTGACCACACTTCACTTCTTCCCACTTGTATCCATATAAGGACCAAATCCATGTCATCCTGTTGGGATTTCTGTCCACATTTATAAGGCTTTTCCACCAACGTCTACTTAACTCTATTCACCATTTAAAGTAGTACCTGATAACAGGTACTTTACACTACCTACTTGGCTGAGGTTCTGTGTCAAACAGAAAATACATCCTTATTAGACGCTACATCACTGATTGGTCAGAGTGTCCTCAGTAGAATAGTCATACCAGCAGCTCAATTCACAAAAATCATAGTTTTCAGGCACTTTCCTATCCAGTCTGCAGCAACCCTCTCGCTCCGTTCCTTGTCGTTCCACTCTGTTTTGTCGCCAGCTGTTCCCGTTTCCCTTCACCCTGCTGGTTTAGCGCAGCCCACAGTCCCACAGTTTTCCATTACATCAAGGCGCCACAGCGCTCTGAGGCTGAGATTATTCAATTACATCAATATGTATCCTGGCAGTGTGAACGCAGGCCGAGTCGCCACAGCTACAGCTCGTGCATTGGAGTCCTTTTTCTTATCTTAATCAAATCAATTTACCTTTAATTATATTATATTGGAAAAAGCAAATCTTCCCATGCACTCGCTTGGAAAGTAAAACTCCCCTGCGGTTTAATCCGCTTCACATCTACCAGCATCTTCCCTCTACAGATGTTTAAGTCAGGCCATTATGCCGCCTGCAGCTGCTTCACTACTTTTATTCTTACATTAACCATCAAATCCACTTGCGTCGCCACTTACGTGATGCGTTGTTGTGCGAGCACAGCCAACAGCAAAGTGGCACTTTATGAATATCCATAATAAGTGCAGAACAACTCGCAGTGCATGTTTATACCTTCTTCACTGTGCTGCACTTTGCTTCAGGTAAAAGGTTCATTATGAACTTGCCAGTTTTATTACTGGGACATTACAGCAGGAGTTCCCCCGCCCGCTCAGGAAACGACTCCACCTCAGGGAAGAGTTACGCAAATGAAAGAATAACTTTGCTAATACGTTGGTCCTTTAGCGCTGATTTAAGATAAAAGTGTTGGACAGCGTCGTGCTCAGGCTCTGAGGCTTCCTCCACTGTTTCTATTCTCTCTCTCTTGTTCTCTCTCTGTGTTTCTCGATCACCCAACAGATTTTTCTTCCTGTAATTACACATAATTGTTTCTCTGCACCAAAAAATCACTCGGGCAGATAATCCCTCATTTGTCTCAGTGAGGAAAAATGAATGTTGGATTACACACATTCACTCTTTGATGGGGCGCCAAACTACAGGGAGCCGTTTGCTAAATGTTTCGGTGTTTTCAAACGAGTCAAAACTGATCACAGATCCAATCCATCAACAGTTTGAGGCGACGGGCTCAGACTGAAAGTGTTTCATGATTTGTAAGCTGGAAAAGAATGCCGAGTGGACTTTTGTCATGGAGACGACAGTTTGTGGTTCTGAAACTTAACACAGACATAAAGTTACATATGTACGTTAATTTAATCACTGGGTTTATTCAAAAATCTTGGTTAGGGAAGAACAAGCTCAATCTACGGTATCTATTCAGAGTCAAAAGCCAGATTTTCAAACTAAAAGCAATTCAAATGAAGTTTATTTTCCAGACTGCTGGCTGCATGCAGCTGCTGCATCATTTCTGTAATTATGTGCAATCAGTCTTCTGATCTGCTGAGTGTCGCTCCATCATTGTGCTGCTGCACGCGTCACGTAAGCACGAGATTCGAAACAAGATGCATCTAAAGTCACTGCAAAGCCAAACAACTTCCATAGTTGCTACATTTTTACTGGAGAATCCACTCGCCCTTAAATTGACAATGGAGGACAATGGACCCTGTATCGAACCTCTAATTTAAAAAAAAGTTTGTTATTTGCATTTAGCAAAAGAAAAGCACATCAGTTTTTCAGGTCTGAACCAGTCTTCAATTAATGTCTTGTTGTTGAGATATTTCTATATCTTTGATAACTTCAGACTAACCAAAAAACTGAAGCTTCAAGCTTCACGACAGACACAAAAAGCGAGCAAAACCACAATTTCTACCTCAAAACTGAAAAAAGGTTTATTGGTTCCGTTTGGTTACATAAACTGTTCAGGAATAAGAAAAAACAAGTCACAGTTTGTTCCCTTGGAGCTCACTTCTAACTAAAGAGATGCAGATTTCCAAACACTGCTTGTCCGAAACTACTCCAACTGAAAGATGTCTGTCAAACTTCCCCTTCATCGCTTCCATCACTTGTGATCAGAAACAGAGCGCAGCTTCAAAAAAGAGCAACGTTTTGCACTTTAAACATCTTTGAGACCAATGATCCAACAAAAATCAACGTTTTAACAACCACAATGTGGGAGGAGCTTCGTTACTGAAAGTGGGGAAAACTAATTTTGGCAAAAATTGTTCAAGTTGCTAGTTGAACATTTTACTTGAAATAGTTGAAACGATTGTATCGGGTGTATTTCATGAGTGTCAGTCATCAGAAGGAGCTTGTGTGTGCAGAAAGGCTGCGAATAAGGAGGCTACAGAAAGCTGAGCTGTTTGTGCGAAATCTCCCAGAGGAGGTCCATTTGTACCAAAGCTGCATATCTGAGTCTGCTGAAGGGGCTTCAACATGTAAACGCGTCACTTTCACAGTCTAAGAACAAAACACAGAGTAATGTGACAGAAAAAAACACCTGATCACTCCATGAAGAAAAAAACAACACTTTCTGAGACGAAAATCTTCAGGTGAGGAGGCACTCGATTATTTTTGGGGCATCTGGGTCCAACATCCTCTGCTGACGTCCGTCCAGAGGACACACTGGGGAGACAGAAAAGTCATCATTAATGGCCAATAAGTCCAAGCAGATGTTTACACGGAGCTCAGAGCGCCGCAGAGCCACATTTTGCTTTAATATGGACTCCATCTGTGATGTTTTGCAGGCTTTATTGTGAAGCACTTCAGACGAGCTGCCCTCCCAGGGGCCACGGTAAACTTTTCAACATCTCAGGAAACGCTTTTTAATCGCAGGTGAGATGACCCGTGAATAGGAGCAGTGAGGAGGCGCTGAGAGCAGAAAAACACTCCTGACATCCAGAACTCACTCACAGCCCAAAGAAAAGAGGCCATTTTATCTCTTATAGTTACTTACCAGCATTGCATCAGTTCATCTTCTTTTTAGGGGATTTTTTCTTTTTCTGAAAAGGCAAAAAAGAAAAACGATTTTTTTGATCTGTTATTGGTCTGACAGCCTTATTTCTCAAAACAAGCATTTAAAAAGGTGTACGCTGGAGTGAATTTAAATAAAAATCCAAACAACTGTCCACCAAGAAAAACATTTCAAAGGACAAAATAAACTTATTTCAACAGTTTCGACAAGATAAAAAGTAAATACAGGATTCACTCTCCCTGACGCTGAATTGGACTGCAGTAAATGTCCCACCAAAAACTTCACATCCGCTAATACTACATGGAAAAGTAACTTGTAATCCTTTGAATGGTCTACTTTGAATGTAATTGTTGCATTGACACATTAGCTGAGCTGTCAGTCAATTTTGTGGTTATTGATTAGTTGCTTGTTACAGCAGGTCAGAAGTTACTTCATGAACCAAACTGCTTCATGAGTGAGCAACAGGAGAAGAGGATCACTGCTGAGACTGGAAACTGGCTCTGATGAGCTTCAGCACCGGCGTTTCTTACCACAGTAACAGCTGGAGCAGCGAGCCAGTCTGCAGGACTTTCTTCCACCGTCTCCTTTAATCTGTTCTTCTCTGGCAGCAGCAACAACAACAACAACACACGCTGATGTTATTACAAATCAAACAAAGCAAAGTGTTGCCCCTCAGTCTGACGCCATGAAGAGACTCTGCTAACCATCTGTGAAGCTGCTTGAACACTTACTCTTTTTCTTCGTGGGCTCTTCCTGGTTCACCACGACGGGGACTGAGGTCTCGGTTGTCGCCGCACCACCAGCGGCCTTTTTCTTCTTCTTCTTTTTCCCCTCGTCAGGGAGAACCGCTTCAACGGGCTCGGCGGTCTCATCGGCAGCCTGCGTTTCCTTTTTCTTCTTCTTCTTGGGAGGCTGGTTCTCCTTGGACGGGTTTTCCTCTTGTTGTGTCTTCACGTTGGTTTTCTTCTTCTTCTTCTTTGGTGTTTCGTCCCCCTCTGCTGCGTCGGCCTTGGATCTTTTTGCTGGCTTTGGTTGAGGCGTTTCCTCTTCGTTCTGCTCCGAACTGAAAGATGCAGGGTTTTCATTTTAACTTGTAAACCGACCTTCACTGCATGTCTCACATTTTTCACGGATATTTTGGCTGTTTAAAATGATTCTTGGCACAAGGTGAAACTCGAAAAACATGATATCAAAAGTTAGAAATGACATCACCGTCGCTCAGCTACGTGATATTTTGCCTGTTGAAAACTCGAGGTGCTCACTTCTTTTCTCCAGCCAGGCTTTTCTTCTTCCTCAACATCATCATCACCTCCTCCCTCTTCTGCAGCCTTAATCTCTTCCTGAGGCTGGGCTTCTTTCGCAGTCTGTTTTTCTTTTTGGCCGAGGAGGCACCAGAGGAGTTTCCGTCTGCGAGGGAGAAGATTTTATTACCTCCTTGTACAGATTAAGACTGATAGACCACAGAAAAATAGAAAGTCATTAGGTCGATGTTTTTCTCTCATCACTACCTGTGGCTGGCTCTTTCTCCTCTATGTCTTCGGCGCCCCCTGCTGGTTTATCATCAGACTGCACCTCTTCGTTCTCCTGATTTACTCGTTTTTTCCCCTTTTTCTTCTTTTTTTTCTCGTCTGTCGCTTCAGCCGGACTCTCCACCGTCTTCTCCTCCGTCTTCTCCTCCACTGCTTCTTTCCCTTTCTTCTTTTTCTTCTTAGTTTCCAGAGGAGTGAGCAGAGTTTCTTCTTCCTTCTCCTCTACTTCAACGCTTTCGATTTTTCTCTTCTTCGCCTTCTTCTTCTTTTCTGATGTGGGTGGAGGAGACTCCAACACCTCTTCGTCCTCCAACACAATCACCTCCTCTGAGACATCCTCCTCCTCCTTCTCCATCATCTCCTTTTGTCTCCTTTTCTTCTTGGCAGACTTGCTGCTAAGAGGAGTCTCAAAGAGTGCAACTGGAGTGGGCACGCTGGTGGGGGGAGTGTCGGTGATGGTTATTACTTCTGTGGGCGTCTCGGGACCCTTTTTGTTCTTCTTCTTCTTCTTCTTGGGAGATGTGGCGCCCTCACTGGACTCGGCAGCCTCCTCAGAGAGAAGCTGACTGACTTCGCTCTCGGAAGTTTTACCACTGTCGATTACGATGTTGACGAGGATGGACACCGCATTGCCTCCTAGTTCATCTGTGAGACAACAGAAGCAAGACGATGTCTGAGAATGTTTGTTTGCTTTGACTGCGTTTCCCCTCGTTTCTGCACCATTAGCGGCGCACTGCCAAATGAGCAATTCTCACTTTGACAGAAAAACCGTGAGGTGAGACAACACAGGAACACATCTGAAATCACAACATACAGCAACACCATGTTTTATTCACTGATGATGAATCTGCGGGGAATCATCTGCCAGGTCTGCAGCTTCCTGGAGGCTTCCCAGTGCTGCAGCCGGCTCGATCACGGCCTCGTTTTCAGTTTCAGGGGTTGTTGGGGGCTTCAACACAGCTTCAGGGAGCATGAATTAGTGATTGTTTACTTCACAATCATGCCAGTGGAATCTGTATCATGATAACAATAAGAGGCATATTTGCCAATTCGCCAACGCCATCAGTTACGTGGCGATACACGCGTACAAGGATGGAGCAGCTCCGACAATCTTGATGAGTAAAAAGGGGGCAGGTGACGTCCTGCTTGCAGGGTTCGTTGATGTTTCTACTCTGGGCTCGTGTGGTTGTTTCAGTGTTTGAAGGCGTCTTACCGGTCAGAGAGTCGGCACTGTCTCCTCCGTCCTGCGGACTCGTCTCGGCTACCAGATCAGTGATCTGCTCCTTCTGAGTGAGCAGAACACACAGTGAAGCAGCACAAACACTGAAATACTGACAAATGTGTGCTTCTCTATGTCAAAGTAATGCATATCTTAGCAGGAATGCCTCGTGCAGGTACCTCTGATGTGTCTTCATCCTCTTTGGGTTTCTCAGAGTCAGTATCCAGCTCTATAAAGAGAACATGCGATTTTAGTTTGAGTCGTTCTCCCAAATGCTTTCACAACAGAAAAGAACTTTTCAATTCAGTTTAGATTTTAAATGAACATTTACATCTCAGCCTGAGTCCTGACTGTGGTTCAGCACCAGCCGACTCTTATTTTGTAAACTTCCATTAATTAAACCACCTTTTGAGCTCTTTCACAGCAGGTATTTTGACTGCTGGAAGCACGAACAGCAGGTGGAACCAGACACATCACCCACTGCTCATTTCCAGCCGGTTCTGCGGTGCAGTTAACATTGTTATTAGTTCAATTTGTGTTTGACAAGTCAAAACATCTCCTGTGTGATTGTGCTCCAGATGTCCGTAACCCTCCGACGACTCACTGCTCCACTTTTCTTAACAAGCTCCGACAGGCTTGACAAAACGGAGGAGCTGCACCAGTGACTGACGCGGTGAAGAACTCCCTGACAGGGCAGTTTCTCCGGGCAAGAATCCTTTCAACTTTTTACAGGTTCAGGCATCGAATCCGAGCGCCTGAAGCCAAAAGAAAAAGATCCACTTTCTGTCTCACTCTGCTCGCCCGCTCCTTTTTCTCAACATTTGGATCAGAAAGCACAGTGTGAAACAAAAGACACACCGTACTGAATGAAAATGAAATAATATATCTATGTTGTTTTTACATTCGTGAGGAAACGAGATCGAACCATTTTTTTTAAAGCCCAACTCTCTCGCAGTACTTTTTTGGGTCTGAGCAGCAGCAGCGAGCGATCACTTTTTTGAGTCTGGTATTTATTACAGAAACAAGCCTGGACACCAGATGCCGTCTGATCATAATGCAGCATTTCTTTGTGGATTATCATGAATAAAAACAAAAAGAAGGAAGAAAGAAGGAGCTGTCAGCAGCTTTGAAACTGGCTGCCGTGGCTGTAATGAAAGCGGACACTGACTCCTCAGAGCCTCTGTGAAGTCTCTTCACAACAGCTCGCGATTCCTCTCAGCGTAGTGAGAAAGACACGGGAAGGATGCCGCGCATAACAGGTAAAGAACAACTCGGCTAGCAACACGTCTATTGGCTGTTCCTACCTGCCGGGGGCGGGGCTTGGGTCTCTGCATCCTGCTCATTGGTGGGCTCGGCTGTCGGCGCGGAGGCGGCGGGCTCGGTCTGGCCGGGCTCCTGCAGGAAAAAGCAACAGGTCAACAGCGGTCGCCAAGACCAGACGTGAAGACTTCCTTTATGGCTTCTTTTCCTTTCCTTTTCCCACCCACGACACCCATCGGACCCTTCCAGTGAGTATCAACGACACAGCGTTACAGCGTCAGTGTGCGCCACAACATTTGATAATTCATTACTTCAACCAGTAGAATGAGGATCAACTAACTCCTACATGTTTGTGATTCAAATATTAGACACAAATCTGTCGTCACAGTATCCACAGACGTCTGATATCTATCAGAGCAGTTTCCTGACTGACCTCCTGAGAGGCGTCTGTGTGATCGGCATCTTTCTGCTCTGATGCAGCAGCTTCACCTGTGACCTCTGAGGCGTCTGTGGCAGCTTGCAGCTTCTGGACACGCATGAAAAAACAAACAGGGGAAAGACGAGACGGAGACGTATGACACTCGAGCCAACGTGGAAATAGAAGGCTTTCATTTCTGCACAAGTAAAAGCTCATTTTGGCAATGAACACAATTTTTCCTATTTTATTTTTACATTATATTATATTTATTTTTTTCTTATAGCCACCTGTGTAGGCTAATTCCAGCTCCGACACAACAGAGCCCTGAAAGTGGCTGAACTACTGCACTGCAATTAGAATGAGGCTGCATTGCTCGGCCTGATGGATGGGTTTCAGTCTGAAGAGCTGTCAGATGGAAGTGGAGACGAAAGTATCAATTTGGGCACAAAATGCAAGAAAAACTTTGCAAAACACTGAAAAAATGTCTCCTCTGTCCTGATATGCAGGTAAAATCTGCATAATTGTGATTAATAATTTCAAGGCCTCTAATAACTTTTAAAAGCATCCCACAAGCACAATTTAGATCAATTAGAGAGTGAATCTCATTATTTTTCACATAAAGCGTATTAGTTATTGAAGCATTAAACCTGGTACGTGTTAAAAATATTGATTCGTTGAAAAAGTAGAGCCTGAAATTACACTTGAAACACGCGGACAGGTCAATTGTTTGTGTGCACCCAGCTGCAGTGTCTATGCAGGGTCGCAGCCGAGCCCCTGAAAATTGAGACGGATGATAACAGCGGACAGTTTGGCTTATAATCACTGAATAATTGGCTAATCTGTGCGTCTGTCGACAGCCGGTCCAATCACCCGGTTCCTTATGCTTCTTGCCCTCTCTGAAATTTTGGATACCGAGTGCCACAGTCACAGATGTGCGCCATTAATCTGGTGGTTAAAGAGCCATTAGGAGCCGAAAATTGGACTCATAAAAAAAACTGAATCAACAAGAGAAACTCGACAGCAGTTTTGTGGCACTCTCAGAAGAACCTGAAACTCCCCTTCAAAACATACATTTGTACAATTATACACACCCAAGGGAACTACAACACTCTCTCAAATCTTTCAAAAGTATTATTTTAGGGCTTGTTGTGGGTTTTATTGCGTTCCATTGTCGAGAGAAAACAAACGTTTCACCACTGAAAACCACAAAACGTTCAAGCTGCGCTAAACTTGGACTGTCTAAAGAAAGTAGACGTTGAAAAGCGCTGATATCTGCTTGTTTTGCAGCTTCACTTGTATAATCAAAAAAAGATTCGACCTTGATGTGAACCGATAACCTTCACATCTCCCCCAAAAAAGAAGTCCAACAAAACGCCGACTCAGCACGAGAATGCCTTCGCGATATTGCCGACTGGAAGCTAAACACAATCGATGCACTTCAGCCAGCACCAGTCCTCAGTGAAATGGGTTTCAGATGTGCAGCGGGTGAGCTGAGGGGACGGAGGCTCTGCTGAGCCAGGAAGAAGAAAACCCGGGTTTTTATGACGGCTTCTAAAGAGTGAGTAACATTTCTGCACATTTCTTCTCGCACAGCCTGAAGAAGCAGGACGAGACGGTGCCAAGTCTCTCACATTGCGACGGCTGCCATCAGCTCCATGGGGTTCATTTTCTCTCTCGTAGACTTGAGTCATGGACGGGGCACAATGGGGGAATCGCACCACCAACCGTTACACTGGAAAACAACCCAGCTCCCCCCCAACTGAGCCCCAGTTGCTCCTTTCACATCACCTTCACTCCTGCTGAGTTGATGAAAAAAGTAATTTCAGAAACTACCAGAAAAAAAGATCCTTGCGCTCGTATCCGAGTCAGTAAACTAGCTGGCGCGATTCTTCAGTGGAGTCGTCCAATCACAGACCAGATTCAGCTGCTCGTGACACATTTGAACCGTGATCAGAGCAATATTATATCACGGCCAGATATTGAAAACTGGATTTATGTTGGGGAGAAAAGGGGGCGACGCTCCTGCTCCCTGCACATTTCTGACAATTCTGCAGCTATAAAATTGAAATTAAATCCAGAGAGCGCGATTACAAACGTCGTCAAAGGAAGGTGAACTTAAGTATGCATCAGATTATTGCACCGTGGGATGAGACAGTCAGAGGAGAGCAGAGGAGAGGAGCATGTCTAAAGGTGATTACTTCACAGGCTGGTTCTGATGCTCCGCTGACACAAGACGCTCTTTTGCAAAGAAGTGCTGACGAATGAGTTGTTTGAGAAGAGGATGAAGAAACTGGATGTTTGGTAGAAGTGGGAATTATCCTCCAGACTACAAAGCTTTGGTGCTGAAGGATGGATGCAGCTTGTTACATTCTCGGGGGACAGCGATAGGCGATGGATGTTCTTCCCTCTGGCAGCACATCCAACACCAGGTCACTGACCTGGCTCGGCTCGTCGCCGCCTTCTGTACATTCCTCGCCGCCGTCCTCTGCCAGTTCAGGGGCCTGCTGTTCTTCCTCAGCCTGATTAGGGCCGTTCTGCGAGGACTCTTCTTCCGCATGGTCGAGGATCTCCGCCTGATCGGATTCCTCGGCAGACGCTTCAATCGGCGACGACTGCAAAGTATGAACAAGCTGGCGGTGAGGAGGGAGCCGGCCTGGCCACAGATGCGTCCCACTGTTTACAGAGTTCAGGAAATCTGGTGGCGTCACAAAACCACACGCAGGACACTTGAGGAACTTCTTGCTGCTGCAAACAGTGTGGGATGTTTGTGACTATAAACACAAAAGTTGGACTCAGCAGAGTTCTGTTTATTTGGGGCAAGACACTAGCACTAGCACAAACTACCTCCTTTTTTAAAGTTGCATACAACTAGAATTTGGGTCAAAATGAAAATCAACCCTAAAGCGTCTTTTGAGAGGTGTCTGTCTTTCATAAACACAAATGTTTTCTCAATCTGACAAAGGATTGTCTTGCAGCTTCGTTGTTTTCCAACTTTCATTTTTCCAAAAAAGTACAACAGAGGACAAAACAGGAGTAGAGGTTATTTAGCAGGAATTTCATCCTGATTCGGCATCTTTGACACATTTTGGGAAGACACAATTTCTGTTTTTAAGATGAAGTTAACATGTTGATTATGTAGCAGCATGTTGTTTACCTCCCTCTTGTTACTCCCAGAGCCTGAACGGACTCAGACGTTCTGCAGCGAGTCCATTTCTCTGAAGGTTTCTTCTAAAATGTAAAGTTTTTTACTCCTGGGGGACACTTTTTTTCTCACAGGACTTTATTCAAATACGCAGAGCCATAAAATGCCTTCACAGTATTAGTCGCAGTATTAGAATGAATTATAGGAATCTGCAGTGCTGCTGCTGCTGCACTCGTTTCAGCAGAGATTGTGGGAACCAGGCAACTATTTCACCATCAGACACAG
>JAUESF010000041.1:4910897-4922237 GCA_032274765.1 Malacoctenus tetranemus
AAAAAATGATTTAACATGTTTCATTTGGAGGTTTTTTTGCTAAAACGATGGTTGGAATACAGTAAAAACATTCAATTATCCATTCATGTCGTGGTGAATAGCCTGAATTTTAATGAGCTTTTTCTGCCGTGCAGTTTTAAACTCATTGTGCAGTCTAACGCGACAACCCGTCCGCCTTTTATTTTGATAGCTCCGGGCGGAAGTGAGCGCGCGCTCGCGGCGCAGCTTGCCTTCGCTCGTATTTCATCGGCAGAGCGGACGCTCAGACTGAAGAAAGGAAGGTCTTGTGGAAACTTGAGGACATGCGGCGTCTTCTGCAAACTTTCCGCGAAGCGAAGTGTCTCGGAGCGGACGGAGGCGCCGGAGTGTGAAGCATGAACTGAGCCGAGGAGGAGAGGCGGAGAGGCGGCGAGGCGGGGGGACGCGCGCCGCTCACCCCCATTGATCCTTTATCGAGGTATTGATCCGGGCCTCTGAAATAACACCACAGCAGGAATGCGCGTGGATTAACTCAGTAGGCTTAATTAAACACAAGATGTGATTTATTTTTTCTCAGGAGATAAACTGTTAAGTTTGACTTATTAATGTATTATTACTGTTGTAATAATTTACAGAAACTGTTTATTAAGATCATAACACATTGATATTAGCTCTCAACTCACACAATCAGTGTTGTCACAGGGAGGAGGCTCCTTCATGTCCATCACACTGATTTAAACAGAGAAAAGCGTGTGTGTGTGTGTGTGTGTGTGTGTGTGTGTGTGTGTGTGTGTGTGTGTGTGTGTGTGACTTCTCAGAGGGGTGAATCACTACTAATAGCAGTCTGGTCTACATTTCTACATTCAGGAAGGACCGGGGCAGCTGCTTTTCTTCGCTGCCATGTAAAAATCAACACTTCACGCCACTTTTGGCTTTGAAGTTTGTCAACATGTCACAAGTGATGCACAGAGAGGGCTTTCCCTTCTCCCCCTCGCAGCTGTGCATCAAGCCGAGGCGGTGGCTCGCCGAGAAAATCAAGAGTAAATTGGAAAATCCTGAGATTTCCAGCCTTTTTTTTTTTCACTGAATGTCTCGTATTTCTCCAGCTCAACACCCAGGTCGTCGCCTCGTGTATTCGGTACTTGGGAACGCTTCCAAGCCCATTTTTTTCCCCCAACATTTGCTGACAGATTGCTCATGTGATTCATGGTGTCTAATGTGCCATGGCTGGATATGGAAAGGAAGCCCCGCTGTGAGAGCTCGTGGAGACGCAGGAGGGTCCGAGAGGGTCCGAGAGGGTCCGAGAGTCTCCCGAGTGTGAGCTGGAGCCCGGCTGGAGCCGCGTGAAGGTGCCGCAGCTGCGGCGTCCAACATGAAAGGAAGCCTGAGCAGAGGCTGCTCTTCCTCTGATCAGACTGCATCACAAAGGCCGGCGTGTTTATGAACAACCTGGGTGTCATCGCCTTTGATGTCGGGACGGGGAGAGCGAGGAAGCTGCTGGCCAAACTGCTCAGAAACCTGCTTCAGCACTGATTCACTGATGACTCCTTCTCCCCAGAGACGGAACATCAAAGGATCTACCCAAACACTCCAGACGTCTCGCACTGAAACCAAGACCCCAAACATTTTGCACTTCACCGGCAGTAGTGTCACTGACTTCCAGCATTTGTTGTACATGAATAATCTGTTGGGACACGGCCAGGTGGTTGCTGGTTCAATCCCCCGTTTGTTTTTTGGTGATTTATCAGAGGAGTTCATCTCTGCCTGTTGCTGTCCCACGCGGGGTCTTGGACTCCCTTCGGGGTGGGAGGCTCCAGAGATCATTGACCAGGTCTGTGGCCCATGTGAGGTCGCCTCGACGACAGCAGGCCTGAGAAACTGCCCGATGTTGCGTTTTCTTTCGAAGGATTGCTGTTTTGAGGACGTTGGTGAGCGCGCTCTCCCTTCTGCTCTATCAGGTCTCGCATCAAATATTTTGCTCTCCTCTGGAGCAGCGGGCCTCGGCTCCGGGGATTGTAAACGGTTAAGGAGCCCTCCTCAGAGCTGGAGCGCTCTGTCCTCCAGATGGATGTGTTTCAGATTACCGTCACGGCCAAGTTGGCGAGTTCGACTGAAATGTTCGCACGATTGTGTCAATTCGTGCCAACTCACACAATGTGGAGTCCCGCCCGACACACTTTTTGTCCATCTGAGTTGTCACTTTATTGCAATGGGGGGTTTTCGTGTGTGTTTTGCAGGTGCCCAGGTTTAACGATGCGGGTCGCCGCGGTGGCTCTGACCGCGCTGAGCGCTCTCCTCGGCTGCGTGTCGGCTCACCGGCCCGAACTGAACCAGACGCAGCAGCCCAGCGACGGCGCCGACGGCGCCGCGGGGAAGAAGAAGAACCAGCCGCACATCGTGTTCATTCTCATCGACGATCAGGTGAGCGGACGAGTCCGTGTGTGTGTGTGTCTGAACAGCAACAACTGGACCTTTCACCACAGTTCCTACTTCAACAAGATGCTCGGACGGGGATTTAAAAATGGTCCACAATTTTAACCCTTTGTGCACTTGTGTAAGAGGCAAATTTGCAACTTTCGTCACTTCTCGCCTCTGTGTAACCATGACAACAAGTTTTAGTCCCTCACGTTTTTGGATTTGACAGTCTGGGAGCTGGGATTTTTGTCTCTCTTACTTGCTATCTGAGTAAACCAGAACTAAAGTCCTGACTGAATCTGAAAGAAGCTCCAGTGACGATAGAAGCCTGTGGACAATGTGTTTATTACAGAGCACAAAGGTTTATGGACAGAGTCCCAAATTCAGCTGTGTGCTGTGCTAAAAAAATGTTGTTTAGGAAGACGACTAAACTCAGTTTGTACTTCAAAATCGTGTTTGTATAAGTTTAACAGCAAAGCAAACCAGTCGAGGTTAGTCACATCCTATCGGATGTAAACTTACGAAGTACTTTGAGAGCTTCTTCAGGACGACCGGTAGTTCGACTCTCAAACTCAATGAAGCAAAATCTTCCATAAAAAAGGAACAAAATAAAGAGTGGACATAAACAAGCACTCACAGCTCTCGCACAGCGCAGCAACACATCTGTATCAGATTACCTCCACCTCCCTAAAGTGCGTCTCTATCAGTTATCGCAGAACAACAATGTTGTGAACACAGACCAGCCGAGCGCAGCTGAAAGCGACTCCTCCGGCAGCGAGAGGCTTGTTCAGCTTAACGAGGGACACGCAGGCAGAAAGTGGCACAGCTCTCTGACGCCTCCGCCAATCCACAACAGGGCTTTAACGACATCGGCTACCACAACCCCACCATCAAGACGCCCACGCTGGACAAACTGGCGGCGGAAGGCGTCAAACTGGAAAACTACTACGTTCAGCCCATCTGCACGCCGTCGCGCAGCCAGCTCATCACCGGCAGGTAGACACGCAACCTGTCACGTTACCACCGAGATGCTCGGTTACATGTGGCTCCTCACTGACTGCTGTGGGAGAGAACCTGAAGTCATGCAGTGAGTTTAAGGTCTTAAACACTTTTTATAGTCTATAAATCCTTTGAAGAAACAGGCTGCAGAGAGGAGAAAACGAGCAAACGGACGAAGAAGCGGACAGTTGTCGAGTCCGGTTCAAACGAGGTAGCTGCTCTGAATAATCAGATTATTGATGAGGCAACGCAGCTGCGGCGAGGATTAATGTGACCCCGCTGTGGAACGTGAGGCCCAACAGTGGCTCCTGTGTGAGCAGCTCGCACCAACACTGACAGGTCCCTTTTCTTCTGCTCCTCGGAGGTATCAGATCCACACGGGGCTGCAGCACTCCATCATCAGACCCAGCCAGCCCAGCTGCCTGCCCTCGCACATGGACACTCTGCCCGAGAGGCTGCGGCAGGCCGGCTACGCCACGCACATGGTGGGCAAGTGGCACCTGGGCTTCTACAGGTGAGCCGCAGGCGTCACGGTCACAGGGTCGTGTTGAGCACTTCCCTTTGTTGTGGTGAAAATCATGTTGTCGGCCAGAACGAAGGGGACCACTGTGAGCATTTCACTGAGGAGTTCATGGCCCCCGTCGCAGCAGTGACACATCGTGAGAAGAAGAAAAAAAGAGGAAATTCAACCTCTGCTTACTTTTCCACCTCCTCACACCTGGCCGGAGCCTCGGGCCCTTGGTATTCTGCAGGCTGGCTCACGCTCGAGGCTGACCAGAACAGAGTCAGCGTTGTTGCTGTTCGGTTAACCAGACTTCTCCAGATTCAGAGGAGACGAGACTCGGGCTCGACTTTGTCCAGACACAGTTTCCTCGATTGAGATTCCAGACTTGGTGCCTGGATCTTGAACTTTTAATCACCCGCTGCCTCACATTAGGAAACTCTGTCCCGACGTCAGACTTCTACAAACTGGTTGTGCTTGAAAAAAACATCACATAGTCCAGTGAAAGGCGGCAAACACAGAGCAGCTCCTCTGTCTGTCCACAAGGCTGCGTTCTCCCTCCATTCAAGAACTTTATCTTCTATAATTCAACCAACTCTGCTTTTGATATTCCTCACGTGAGCTCTGGACGTGTCCTTCCTGCAGGAAAGCCTGCCTGCCCACCAGGAAAGGCTTCGACACTTTCTTTGGCTCTTTAACAGGAAGTGTGGATTACTACAGGTAGACCATGAAGATGTACTGTTCTGTACGTTTTTCTATACGTTTCCCATGAGTGTTTCAACAACTTACATCAGTCCATTTGTGTAGTTACGGGTCCTGCGACGGCCCCGGGTTGTGTGGCTACGATCTCCACGAAAACGAGGGCGTTGCGTGGGGCCAGGAGGGAAAGTACTCCACCACGCTGTTCACGCAGAGGGCTCGCAAGATCCTGGAGAGCCACAACCCCACCGACAGGCCGCTCTTCCTGCTGCTCTCCCTCCAGGTACCGTGTTCAAGATCTCACAGCAGGAAGAAAGAGGTGAAGGAACGTCTTCAGTTGGAGTACGAGAGCGAAACGGGTTAAAGTTCAGTCACTGGAAGCTGTTCTTTGCTGCTAAATCAGAGTCGGACTTGTTCTTTGATCACATTTTTGTTTATGTCTGAATGAACATAGAAGCCACATTAAAACTGGTTTGGCCATCGGCAAAATTGCTTATTTGCAGAGTTAAACTATGACAGTTAAATAGAAACACACCACACGGAAAACGTAATTAAAACCTTCAACCGGTTCCTGGCTGTGCAGCCCTGCTCCTCGTCTGTCAGGCTGGAGAGAAACGTTGTGAGAAAGGTTTCTGGTATTCTGACAAGATTTCCTTTGGATGTTCACGGAGCTGCAGAGTGGCGAGTTGCACACTGAAGCCCGTCTCGCTGTTCCTCCAGGCAGTGCACACGCCTCTACAGCCCCCCAAGTCCTACATCTACCCCTACCGGGACATGGCAAACATCGCCAGGAGGAAGTTTGCCGCCATGGTTTCCACAGTGGACGAGGCCGTCCGGAACGTCACCTACGCCCTCAGAAAGTACGGCTACTACCGAAACAGCGTGATCATCTACTCCACAGACAACGGAGCTCAGCCGTTCACCGGTGGGAGCAACTGGCCGCTACGAGGCCGTAAGGTAGAAACGAATCCTTTTCTTCTGTTTTATTTTGGGACGTTTTCAGTGTTGTTTGGAGGTCGGCTGAACTCATTCGCTGTGTCTTCAGGGGACGTACTGGGAGGGAGGGGTCCGAGGAGTGGCGTTCGTGCACAGCCCTCTGCTGAAACGCAGGAGACGCGTCTCCAAGGCTCTGCTGCACATCACTGACTGGTTTCCCACGCTGGTCAGCCTGGCAGGAGGAAACATCAGCCAGGTCAGTGAACGCAGCACAGCGGACTCGAGTTGAAGTCCAGAGAATAAACACAATAAACGCATTTGTGGGTTTATGGAGCTCCAGAGTAAACCGGGCCAGACAGAAGGACGCGCTCCTCACCACAGCCCCCCCACAGCTACTGATACGACCTCTCATGTTGCTGCTTTCAGGCTCCGCGTGTTTTTTCTGGTCGCCTTGCTGAAACATTTTCCTGTGTCTCCTGCTTGATCTCACATGAAATATCTTTGTTGTGATTGTTTCAGTAAAAAATGGAGCCGTGTCCGTTTGACTCTTCAAAGCGCTACTGTAAAACTGCCCCACTTTTTACCATCGCGGAGATAAAAAAGCTCTTGCCCTTCGCTAAGTGCACTTTCTCCAAATGGTGTCCTCTCAGAAGCGCTGTGCGGTAGTTTAAACATAAATTACAATAATTCGTGAGCCTGTGCTGGCTGAGAGCAGCTCCCAGAGAGCTTTGTTGGCGCCATATTCTCACATATTTCCATTGCCAATGTAGATAAGTGGGGCTGTGTTGGCCACAGTGACCACAGTATCTTACAAATCCAGGATGTCGATCGCCTCTTTTACCACAGGAAATCTGTCAGCCTTTGTTTGCATGTTGTAAACATCAATGCAAAGTTTCACAGCGCTCTGAGAAGGAGCGTTTTGGCTGCCCGGCCTCTGAAGTCGTGTGCTTGTGACTCAGAGCCGCGGCCTGGATGGCTTCGATGTTTGGCCGACCATCAGCGAGGGCAGCGAGTCACCTCGGCAGGAGATCCTGCACAACATCGACCCGCTGCACAAGTCGGCTGACGCGACGGCCTGGGACGCCAGCGCAGAGGGATCCTCAGGTGAGCAGCACAGGAGACGCCAAAGACGGACGTCCTACTCAGAAAGTTGCAAGTACTGCAGAGAAAGGAAGCTGAATTGTTGCATGGCAACAAGTTACTCCTGCAAAAATCTATTTGCTGCAATCTCTTGATTTATTGAATGGTTGACGATGGAGTTCATTTGTGTTCTTTCTTTCTGGGCAGTGAGCCCCTCAAAGAGCTCAGTGTTTAAGAAGCCAAAGAAGAAGAAGAAGAAAAAGGTTTTAAAGCAGCCAAAGCCAAAACAAAAGTCTGCATTCAAGCTGAAGACCACCAAGAAACCTCAGACTTTTTCCTTCCAAGTTGCTCAACCTAAATCCAAACCCAAGCTTAAGCCCCTCCCCAAATTAAAGCCCACACCAAAGGCCAAGGCCAAGGCCCGCCCTGATCAAAAGCCCCCGTCCAATCAGAGACCACGGCTAAAGGTCCTCTCCAGTGGAGCGCCACCGTTGTCCGGGACCATCCACGCCAGGTCTCAGTCTCAGATCCAGTCTCGTTCGAAGACGAAGTCCAAGAGGAACGTTTTCCGGGACCAAAACTCGCTGCAGTCGAAACCTTCCAAGGCAAAGTCCAAGAAGCAGCTCAAGCTGCACCTGAAGTCCAAACCCAGGCGCCTGTCGGTGCAGCACCACAACACGTCGCTGCCTCTGCCACCGGAGTCCCACCCCACAGTCCCACCAGTGTGGGACGCATCTGTCCAGGCGGCCATCAGGGTCGGAGACTGGAAGCTGCTGACCGGAGACCCGGGCCACGGGGACTGGGTGCCCCCCCAGGTAACACCTCACGCAGCGAGGAAACCCTTCACCTTCTTTCCAAAGTCTGATGATGTATCCACGTTTTGACCTCCAGGTGCTGCCGACTCTCCCTGGTCGCTGGTGGAACCTCGAGCGCGCCTCGTCGCCGCCCCACAAGTCTCGCGCCCAGAAGAACATGTGGCTGTTCAACATCACCGCCGACCCGTTCGAGCGTCTCGACCTGGCGGACCAGAGGCCAGACGTGGTCCAGCAGCTGCTGGCCCGGCTCGCCCACTACAACCGGACGGCCGTGCCGGTTTACTTCCCCCCCGACGACCCCCGGGCCGACCCCGAGCGGCACAGCGGAGCCTGGGTGCCCTGGGTGGACGAGGGGGACGAGGAGGAGGAGGAGGGCAAGTACGAAGGGGTGTACAAGAAAGGCAAGAACAGCAAGAAGAAGAGGAAGAAGAAGAAGTGCCGGCTGTGCAAGCTCAAGTCGTTCTTCCTCAAATTGAACACGGGGATGATGTCCAATCGCATCTGAGGGTCAGCGCGAGGGTCCAGCACTTTGAGTGGATGTCAGAGACTTCACTTGTCATCGTTACATTGACACAACTTCCTTACCTTGTTTTGTTCGAGTCAAAACGGGTGAACTCTTCACACAAACGTTGATGTCGTGTTCGCACATGTAGCATGAATACCATCAAAGATGATTGTAGGTGACGTGCGGTTCAGGGGCCTTCGAGAACTCTTGACCCCTCTGGAGAGGAATTTAAAGGGCCACTCCACCCACATCACCTCTCGTTAACGCAGTCATGCACGTCGAACGTCTTTCCAGGAACATTCTGGCATCTTCTCAGAAGTCTGTGACAGAGAACAGCAAAGAGGATGGATTGGCTTTGGCTGGACAGAGACATACAACAGTTTGAGGCGTGAGCTTCCTGCACCTTTGATTTCACAACAACTTTTCGATGATAAGGAAGCGATTCGGGTGAAGTGACTCTTTACAGTGAAGACTCGTCTGGTATTTCTTCTGATTTGCTGCCTGTTACTTTTCTTTATGTCTCACAGACTGACAGAGTTCCTGTTGAAGGACTGACACTGAGTAGCAGCATTCGGTGAATCGACACTGTAAATGTAGATGATTGTGTTGAACTTTAGGCAGAGAAGCTACAGATCTCTGACCAACTTAGAGGCGTTTTGTTGAATGTTTACATCTTTAATTTCATCCACCTGCATCAGGGTCTCAAAGCAAAATGTTTACTTGAGAGCGACCGGTCGTGACAGTGACACGAGTCACTCTTTTGTGTTCTGCCACCAACGGAAAAACACGACAGATGTTTTAACATATTGTTAATATCCATTTCATCACTCCAGGTTAAGCCAGCGGATGACTCCTGGTGTGTCTGTGAAGTGTCGTGTTTCGACGTGTATTGCAATGATTAAAACACAACTCTCACTGTGGCTCTCGTTGCAACATTTCATTTTCTTCCTGTGAACAACGCAGTTTTTAGGGTCAATCCAAATATTATTTTCCAGGAAATATCATGAAATCTTGGCCGAAAAGACAAAACCCTCAAAACGTTATCGTGCAAAATGACACATAAAATAGTTGCAAGTCATTTAAAAGGACTTATTTGGGCTGACACTATCAAAATAAAAGCATGTGACTATTGATTGGCAGGGGCAGTGGTTGTGATCTGGTTTGATTCATACTTGACACAGAGATGAATGGGCGTACCTTCAGTCAAAGCCAGAGTAGCACTAGTGGCACTCATACTACAATCTGAGAGAGCCTGGCTGAGGGACAACTATTCAAACTGGACGCCAGGCATGTACTCAAAAGTTAACATGACACTCAGTGTGTGTTTAGAGTTGAATGCTTCAGTTTCACTTTTAATTCATGACAGTCGTCGGCGCTGCTCAAGTTAAAATACAAAGCACATTCTGGCTGCATCCTTCTCAACAGTAGAAGTGTGTTTTGCACAGAGGGGACACACAGATCCGTTTCAGCATGAAACAGATGCAAACCTCAGCGGCCACAATGCAGGAGGACGGCGTGGGCGACTCTTTGAAGTTCACCTGCTTGGTTCTTTCCGCTCCATGAAGGAAACACCTCGCCTCCAAATATTTCTGTGTGTTTGCTCAATAGAAGAAAACAAGAGTGCAGCGAGGTGAGCGCTGAGTGCAGTGTTCCTGGGACGCACTCTCAGTGCACGCTCCACCTTGAGTACATAAAGGTGAAGAGAAATGAGTGGCTGCCACGTTTAATGTTTCCAGGCAATAACACACTAATTACAACCCTGAGGACAGGTGCTGTTTCTTTCTGTCCAGCAGAATACAAAGTGAAAGAACAGAGACTAAGATTTTTCTGTAGTGACTCTCTCCTCATTGAACAATGTAATAACATATTTAACGAGTTATTCTTTATTTTATGATTATTTTAGCTCTGTTTAAATTATGCATGCATATACTCAGGCTGTGACAAGCTCTCGACTCTAAACTTAGATTTATACAGTGTGAATATGCAGCTGTATCCAGGCGGCGCGATGAGAGACTATCCACATCCTTTTGTTCGTTTATAAAAAAGTAAACCGGCTTCATTAAACACGGAGAACCTCAGCGCGAGGAAAGTGATGCATGAACTCAAAGTAGCCAGTAGGTGGTGCTGGATGTCAAGATTTTTGCAGACAAATTCAAAGTCACCTCACACACGCTCTCTCTCTCTCTCTCTCTCTCTCTCTCTCTCTCTCTCTCCCTTTCACACACATGCGTGCGCAAAAACCGGATTTTGCAGCTTGTGGCGGGTCTCCTGCTTCACTGTTTCCCCGGTGAAATAACTGACTAATGCTTTTGTCCCCGAACAGCTGGACTGATGTAATCCTCTGGGATTCAAATCCCAGAAATTATAAAAGCGGTCTCACTTCTGCTGCAGCCAGGAAAACAAAAACTGCACACTGAATGTTTATGGTCAATTTAGTGTCACTCAAAAATGTACAAACATGAAGTCTGAAGGATTCAAAGGTCCCATGAGATGTTGGTTTTCTTTCTCCAAGTGTTCTCATTCACTGTTTTTCTCACTGTGTCTGACTAATATATTTTTCCGTTGTTTTTCTCAGTTTTCATGTGGACATGTTAAAATAAGGAGAACTAATGAGTTACTTTAGATACAGACGGTTTGTTGCATTTTTTTATGTCTGCTAATGCTAAGCTAGTGTGCTAACTCTGGGCTAACTTTTATATCTAGCTGGAGTTAGAAGGTTGTCTGGAACAATTGGACCTCTAAACTCTGATCAGCTAAATGGCTCAAACTGAATATAGAGGCACAGTGTGTTAAACCTGCTGCTACCAGTGTTCCTGTAGTTGGTTGAAGGAAGGAGCAGGACAGGAATTGGCAGCACAGCTCTTAAAGCAAAGCTTGGGTGCAGTGAAGCAGGCGTGAGTGGCCAATAAATCAATCAGGGGTGCAACATTGACTCGTGCACACTGGCTCAATACAACACGTTGTTACCTGAGTTTCTGTTGCAGTCTTTTGTGTCCCCAGGTCCAGTGACGGGGATGCAACGCTCTGCACCTTCTCTGTTACCTTGAAATGAAAACTGAAAGACCTTGAGGAGACATAAACAGAGATGATGAATGAGAAAACACAGTTCAGCCAAGTCGCTTCGAGATTTCTCCACCAGCCAAAATGGACGCGCCTGCATTTTATTTCCTTCATGAAGTCCTGAAACAAAACTCTGTGCCGTTAGCTTTCTGTTCACACCCTCTCAGGCCAATCGGTGATCGATTTTTGCTCCTTGATAAAAAGTCATTCTACCTCCCATGTGCAGCCTTCCTCCTCCTCTTCCTCCTCCTCCTCCTCACTGATGCCTCCAATAGCCACCTGCACACTGCTCCTCCACCACCACCTGCTGCTGCTCTCCATGGGCCTCCTCCTCCTCCTCCTCCTCCTCC
>JAUESF010000041.1:4935665-4957028 GCA_032274765.1 Malacoctenus tetranemus
ACAACTGTTGCGTCTCAGGTGAACACAGAAGAGACTTTCGTCTGATGAACTTTATGATCCCAGCAAACAGACAAAAAACCAAACACAGAAAAGCAGCCAAACACACCAATGTAGAGGTGAAAGAGACGGATGGATTCATTTGATGTATGAGTGGTTCGGTCTGAGCTCCTCCAACCAGGGTCATTGTCAACCGTTTCACACAACACAAGTGCATCTTTATCTATACGAGTGACTAAGGTCATGAAATATAAAAGGACACAGTCACACCAGCTCTATACATCTGCACAGCCAGGCTTCATAGAATTCCTTCCATATAAAAATGATCGCGCTGCATCTCAAAATGAATGTTTTGAGTCTTTATCTTAAAATATTAGAGTCAAAGGTTTTTAACTAGAATTGCGGTTGCGATATTTGTGGCCTCTAACAAATTCTTACATTTTAGTCAAGGGGAACAACTACTATTTACGCAACATTCAGCTTCTGATGAAGTTTAAACTTTTACTAGATGTGCCTAGACAGAGGAGCATGTTACCAAGTTACAGTCAACCTCATTCGTGCAGCAGAACTATCAACACCTGCTCCAACAAAACTCAATCCTCCCCAAGGTCAACGAGTTACATGTTTGTAAGTGAGGTCATTAAAACCAGCTTCAATGTAGAAAACAAGCGGTGGTTGTGTTGTAGTTTCAATTCATATCCATAGTGTGCGTCGTGGCCACTTACCAACAACGGGTGCGGGCGCAGGGACGACCCGCCCGAGGCGCTGAGAGCCAAAGGGCTGTCCTCCAGCTCCGGAGGCTGGGCGCTTCAGGCTTCGGCTCAGCCTCCTGAACAGAGGGTGGGCATTGTCCAGCTCATGTAGTGGTAGTGTCCGTGGTCTGAAGTGCCTCCATCGGCACGACTTTATATTCAACAGTATCTGACTGAGGTCCGTGGAAGAGGGCGAGGAGGGGGGAGGAGACGCGTTGAAGGAGGAGGAACTTCTGTCCGAGGTATTTGTTTCTGAGGTACTGGCAAACTTGTCGGTGGCCGGTGAGCGTGAAGTAGTTGGAGGAGGAGGAGGAGGAGGAGGAGGAGAAGGAGGAGCGGGAGTGGAGGGGAGAGGCAAGTCGAGCATTTCTGAATCCAGTCCGTGGAAAATGTTGTCATAGTCCGTGTATGCCCTGTCCAGCAGCACCCTGAGGGAGCAGGAGGCAGCGTCAGTCAACCAAAGATTGTCATGATCTACCATGAAAAGCAGGTAACCAAGAGACTAGAAAGAATCTCATCTTCATTCAGCTCATTACCACAGCGGCCATATTTTCCAGAGTAAACCACAAGCCAGTCACAGTTCAGCATGTACAGGTGAAGACATCAGTGTTAAAGAGGAAACAAGGGGGTTAACCGACCTGCCGCCTCGCCCCACGCGGCGCCGAGCCATGCCCAGGCATTGCCTTGGCACTGTGAGTGTGGTCAGACTGTAGCGGAAGCGAGCCTCTGCCAAGCCGCCCTCCCAGGGATCGCACCACGGCCAGCTACCCACACGATCCTGACGAGCCTGCAGACAGACCGGACAGTGAGTGTCAACAACTACACCGCTTAGTTCTGCTTCGGTGTCATTGTTGACAGTTTCATTTAGGCCTGTTGGAACTGATCCGTGTTCCAAACCCACAGAAAAAAGGACACTTGTCAAACTAAAACGTGAGGTGACAAAGGAAGCATTTAAGTTTAGAGAAGGACAAACAATTAGTCTTCCACTTTACAAGCAGTAAAAACTACTTTGCTTTTAGAGACGAGGAAGCAAATCCACAGGGAAGTAACTACATTTCCTGCTAGTCTCGACTTCACTCGATCATTAATGACAGAACAACATTCATTGTACTTTGTTTTTAACTGAATGGGAGTCAGTCTGAGTTGCTTACAGCGTAGTACTGGCATCCCGCCTTTCTGCGAAACACATAGGCGCCATCTGGGTCGTTCTCCTCCTCTGCTTCTGAGGAGCCCGAGTGCAGCTGTAAACAAGAGAGGACACAGGTGGATGTTAGGTCAGAGCCAGTGCAGGAGCCACACGATGGGGGCGAAAATTGTTTTTGGATCGCTTTAATAATTCCAAGTGGATTCAGCAGGACAAAGGGCAACGCGCTTTGACAGATCTCATTGTCTGTGAAAATCACTCCACCAATTACAGCAGAGAAAGCGTTTGGGGAGATGCAGTGGAGCAGGAGAGCCAAACACCCGGACACACCGTAATAAACAGCCGTTTGCAGTATCTGTCGTGTTCTTTGTACAAAAACAGTCAAGACATTAAGATTCTCTAGATGTTTCAGGGTGTTGTGGACTACATGCAGCCAAGGGAGTCTTTATTCTGTGTGCCATGGCAAAACGCTGTGCTATTTTTCATCGCGCCATGTAATTATAGAAGCTCCACTTTCTTTCAACACACCCAGCATTTTCTCTATTCTTTCCTGTTCTTCAGAAACCCTCCCAGCTCAACCGTTTCTATTACCGCGGTGAGTCACTTCAGGACATAAGAGCTGCCACTTTGTTAAAAAGCTTATTATAGAATGTTGTTTACTATGAATAAAGCAAAGGTCTGTGCAAAACCACAACAGGAGATGACACAGTTGGCTGTAGCTTCTTGTCTTGTGTACCTGGGAGAAAGGCTCATCGTCCGAGCTGGGGAAATCGTACTGGTTCAGGTCCTTCGCGTTAAAGGCAACAGGACCAGGATGGTGGGGAGCGCCTGAAGACAGAGGCAGCACCTTCTGCTTCTTCTCATACTTCCTCTTCTGTCGGGGAGCTTCTGCCTTCTCAGGCTGAAAAGTGATGACAATCATGTCAGACACATAAAATTCTCTTCAGGAAACATCTACAGAGGCTACAGTGAAGGGGGCGGGGCCTGACCTTGGACTTGTAGTCCTTGAGGTCCATGTGGTCCTGGTGTCGGTACTGGTTGGTGAGTGGGACCAGTGGGATGATCTGTGGCCTCACCAGCGCTCGTTCCGCAAGAACCTCTGCCATCACCTCACCGCCAAAGTCTGACATGACATTTCTGGAAAGACGAAGCAGAGAAGGTCACGGCCTGAACAGACTCTCAGCTGCAAACACTATGCTGCCATTCTTAATCCACAGTCTTGGAAAATCTTTTGCTTTTCTCTGTGCACTTAAGCACCGAGTGTGAATGTCTGACCTCTTCTCAAAGATCTCCAGTGTGAGGTGCAGCAGCTCCCTCTTGCTTTTCTCCCTCCGTTTAATCATCTCCAGGATTGTGACTGCTCGGCTCAGATCCCTGCGAAGCTTCAGCATCTTCTCGTAGGACGCCTCGTCATTCTTGCGGTTCTGAATGTTAACACACCAAGTTAGTCTGCGACACTCCAAAACAAAACAACCCCTAACAAGCAGCCCCCTGAAAGTGTGCAAAAGTTTGAACCCTGAAATGGTGATGACAAAATGTTTTGAAATCAGTTTTGTTTCTATTTCATAAAAATGAGAACACAAACAGAAAACTGCTGATGAAATTATTACTTTCCCAATCAAGATAAATCCCCTAAATTGCCACTTGGTGGCAGATTGCTCCTTCACAAGAGTTGAAAGCAAAAGATAGTATCAAGTTATCAAGAACGCTCAGTACCTCACAAAAAGAGTGAGCTAGAATTGTTCAACACTCCAGAGTGCAGTATCAGATCTCTAGTACTTTGTTGTCGAAACTTGATTGCTGACCTTCCGAGTTTGCATCTTCTCGGTGCGCCGTCGGAAGGCCACGTAGGGGTCGCTGGTGCTGGAGCCGTCCCGTTTCTCCTGCTTGACGTTAGGGATGAGAGAATTGGCTTTGCTGTTTTTCCTTTTGCGGCTCCAGTAGTCAAAGACCTCCTTGATGAGTTCGTCGTCCTCCTTGAGCAGCAGTTTGGCCTCAGGAAGACTCACGAGCTGCGGCACACAAATACAAAAGGAGTTACATCCTGTTAGGAACAATTACACATCACTAAAGGGACTGAGAGATGGACAACATGCGTTTCTCACGATGTCCAGCTTCTTCAAAAGGAAAACATGTGAACAACAAAGCTTCCATGTAATCATGCGAGGTGTTTGTGGACTGACCTGCTGTCCACTGCCTTTCTCCAGCCGGTCAATCATCTCCTCAAACTGCAGGTAGCTGATCTCCATCTTCTTTTTCAGCTTGTTCACGAAGGCCTCATCGTCTGAGTCCAGGTCGTAGTCCGGCTGCTCTGTGTCCAAGCTGAAAGCTGCAGGGCCAAAGTCAAAGCGCTGCTTAACTGGCCTGGTAGTGACTCGAGAAACTGTACGCAGAATTGCACAATAGCCGGCCAGTTTGTAGATGGGATCAAATCACCCGAGTACTTGACAATTATCTGAAATGCCGAAGGCTGACCTCCTGTGAACTGTAGCATTCAGCCGTGTAGCAACACAGACGCAAATTCACTTTTATCAGTGAAACAAGGCTGAAATCAGATTTCCATCACACTTTCTGATCTGTCCTGTAAAAAACTAGCAATCATTACAAAAAAGTCAACAGTTTGTGTTGACAGTTAATATCAGACCAGTACATAATCGCATTAAAGAAATTCTGGCCGCACTCTATCACTTAATTTCAGGACCGTCAGACACTTCACGAAAGCAACTGTTCCTACACATTTGGAAGAGTTTTCGGTTAAATCCAGTCTGTAAACAGCGTCTTCTGTTATGTGGCCACAGACTTTATTGCTGGATACAAAGCAGATGGTACAATTTGTCTCCTCTGAGAAAATAAAACCTGCACGGGCCTTATTTACAGACACGGCCGTAACTAAGGAAAACAGCTCCGATCAACACAAAATAACAGCTGCGGTCTGTGTGTGACGGAGCCGAGAACCTGCTTACACTACCTGGACCAGAGCGAGAACTTGCAAGCAGCAGCAAACACCGACGCGCCAACTTAAGATGCAGACAAAACAGGCTGGTTCATCCATCCATAATTTATCCAATTAATGGCATTCAAAAATTGCATTCCTTTGGTTTTAAAGGTTCCTAGCAACAGGTTTACTGCAGTGTTGGTTTATACGATTCCAACACAGCTTTGTGCAGAGCTTTATATTATGATGCCTTTCACTGGTGCAGTGTGTGATTGTCGCAGGAAAACAGGATGCAAGTTTGGAGCTGCTTAGCCAAAACCTCCTATGCACTGAAGTGGGACATTAATGTAAACAACCTTAACTGTGTGGAGCAGAGCTGCACCAAAAAGGCGTTGGTGGAACACAATACTTAAGTTATACGTGACAACTGAACTTAAACAACAGACAATCTTGGCCTACAGCTTCAAAGGTGGTGAGACAGTCACATCCAACTACAAACCAATTTAAATCAACATCACGACTATCTCAAAACTCCCAGAAGGCCACAATGATGATTTAATTTAGTGTCGGCAGTCTTCCGCAGCAAGATTTCAATGTAAGCCAATTAAATCGTCTGCCATCAAGCATATTCAGCTACTGTACTAAAAAATACAGAGCAAACAATAAGCAGGTCAAAGTGCTTCCTGCTTCAGCTTTTTTTTTTTTTTTTTTTTTTTAAAAAGCCAGTTCAGATTTAATTAAAGCAGATCGCTTTTATTACGAGATGTCCACTGAACGCAGCAGATAAGATAAGTGGCTTTGATGTGTGCAAACGAGAAGCTGGCCATACGGTCAAACATTTCCAGTTCAGCATCATTCAGTGGACACACAATCCGCTTGAACAAAATGATTTACCGATTTTCAGACAGCAAACAATGAAGGGTAAAATAAACAATGCAAAGTGCATTTTGCACTTGTTTCAAACTGTCCACCCCTCTGAGAATGGTGCATAATTAGTCTGACAGCAATCTGACGGAACAAAGCATTCATCCTTTCAGCGTGCGACTGATAACGGTGTCTGTGTTCAGGGTACAGCAAATTGCTTTCCTTCGAAAAACAATCATAGTGACCACCAGTGACACACTGAACTGAGCCATCACGCAAACTCATTTCCTTTAATATCACCGCTAATACTGTGCAATCTTGCAAACTCATTTGACAAACATAATCAGTCCAAAAAAAGAGGCACAACTGGGTCCCTGATGTCATTCAATGAATGAATGTCAGACACAACAAAGCTCCCACGACACCTTTACAATGGTGTGCAGGATGGTTTTAAACACTTCCCCTCTTGTCACCAGGAAACTTCTGTATCACCTGTTCACTCTTCATGAAGGTCGCCACTTCAATTGACCTTTTCATCGAGTCACAGACATCTTTTTAACAGCTAAGCGGGCCCGGAGGTAATCAAATTAAATCATACAAGTCTAGAGCGACAGTTCTGAAATAAAAAAGCAGCACTAAACACTGATGTTATTGCCCATTGCTGAAAATAATTTTGTCCAACAACCCCCCAGGGGTCATCTCACACATTCAGAGTAAATGAGGGAATGACAACTGGAGCCTAACGGAAATCACTAAGTACACACACTTACGCTGTATGTGAATTAGCTGCTTTGGCATCTTGTAGTCCCCAGGGTAGAGGGAGTCATAGTAGGTGATGTTGCTCTCCGCCTCGGGGACCGGGATGACCATGTTGTCCCGCTTCTCGCCATAGACCTGCTGCGCCGAGATGGCCCGTTGGAGATGGTGCTCCTGCAAGAATACAGAGGCAGTAATAAGACAAACAATCATAAACAAGACCAATGAAGCAGAGAGGTGTTCTGCTCAAGTCTCATCAGGCGATATGAAAGCAGGCAAAAAGACACAAATGGCATTGAAGATCATGGAAGGAAGACGGAGCAATGGCTTCCACAAGTTAACTGTTTATGAATACGGTCATCAACCAAAAAAATGTAGAGGCTCCATCTCCTCTTGACAAACTAGTGAGCAGGTACAGATGATTAATCCAGGCTGCTGTGTTCAAATCAAGCAGCACAACTGAAATTATGTTTCGATTACAACCATTAGCAACCACGCATCGTACTACAGGAATACCCAACTATCACTGGCTGTCACAATTTCAAATGAAAGTTAAACATCTAATACAAAATAGATGTAGGAGCACTTAAGACAAGTTTGCCATAAACGTCACAATGCATCGTTTCAAGTGTTGCAGCTATTCTCACATCAGTAGTGGTGGACAGTTTACCTGCTCACACCACATGCAGGTGTAGTTTTCATTCCAACATGCTTTTTTTCTTAACAAAATGAAGTGCAGCACAACACCGTTTTAGGAGATCCTTTTCAATGTGTGCTTTGACCTATTGACATGCATGGTGAACCCCACTGTCAGTGAGTATTTTGTTGAAGTTACAGTGAAGATGGAGAGGAAAGAGATTTTTAAAAAAATCAAAGCTGCAGAAGTCGTAGAAAATGTATCTTCACATTCAAAAGGGAACTGTTATTACTGAGGATTGTCTGAGAAAAAGGGAGAAAACAGCCAACACTTTACAAAGGACTGAAACACACAAGATCCACAGCGACTCAAGGTTGAGAACAGTTTGTGCAACACTGAAGACAAACAAAGCATTTTCCAACTGTAACGTCACATCCAATGTGCATTCACACTGAGAAACAACAAACAGTCATGTGGAGGTACAAACTTTGACCTGGCAAACTGAGCACTGTGATTATCTTGTTTCACAATGGATCACATTTGGCATCCAGACCTAATGACAACATCTCAGTGCAAAAGGAATCTCCCAGTGCGAGGTCAGACTACGTAGGATCCAGCATTTCCCACTGGACTGGGAGGACTCGGCTTTGATCCTTGATGGCGTTTCTCGTCAGAAGGAAATTTAGTCCAGATTAAAGATAAATGCATCAGAGTGGGGAAGTGACAGGAAGTATGAGGTGCTTTGCTGAGACATGTGAAAACATAAATTTTGCAAGAGGGAGTGTTAAGACCCTTTAGTTTAAATGAGAGACAGCTGGACCACCAGACTCTCCAATAACGGAGCAACACCTGAGCCACACGAGGATGTAAAGTTTAACGCTTTGTCGTACTTATCAGACGGACCACTTCAGGGGAACATACCGCTGCTCACTGGACAGGTCAGTAAACCTGACATGAAATTGACATGCGATTCAAAAGAAGGATAGTTTCAGACTATGAGTTGCACTGAACGTCTGTGAACAACCTCTGCCATTCATGTCCCGAAGCATCATGAAGGGCAAAAGTTGTTCTGGGTAACAGACGCCAAATCAAACAGGACTAAGCCATCTCACAACGAGGTGCTAAAGACTCCGTCCCTGAAGTCCGATCTGTTAAAGTGACAGCAAACAGGTTAACAGCAGAACCAAGGTGTTCAATGAAAAGCATGTTTCTCTCAGCATTTCCACTTTGAACACAGACAATCAGCTTTTAAGTGGCCACTAATTGACATTCGATCAGATTGCAAGTCGCCAGAAGGTCAAAACAGAATGCTACCAGCTCCCGAGCTAACATGCTAGTAGAAGAAATTACCGACTAGCTAATGAATGGAGCATTCCCTGGAGCAGCCATTCAATCACTATCAAATGAAATGGAGGCAGACAGGCGGCAGCGCTGACCGACTGATATTTTCCACAGTCACAGTCAGTCGTAGTAGTGGAAGCCTGGAGCCTGGAGCTGGGCACCGAGCCACCGGCATGCAGGCAGTCTGTCAACAAGGCAGCATGCTGCCGGCCTCGCACAGACGCTCTCTGGAGAGAAGGTGTGTGTTTATTGTTTTCCCTGCGGCTGTCGGAGCCACAAGGGCAGGGAGGAGGGGGCGGCGGGGGAACGGCCGTGCTTTGGGAAAGTCGAGAGCGAGTCAGAAAGAAACCGGCGTGAGCTTATAGGAACAAAGTGTGACGCTGCGAGAGCACGACTGCTCCGCCATGAAAACAACCGACTATTCCTGCTGCCAAAACAATCTCTCTCAAGTCGGGCACGGCGGAGTAGGTAGGAGAAAGCATCCGACAGCTTCATTCAGACTCAGCCGTACAGTCCACACTATCAAGATACTCAGTTTAGTCTGTATGATTTGTCCAGTTTCTCTGGAGACACTTGAAGCTTTTCTCCTGTCAGCTCAACAGAGCAGCTTGAACAGCCACCGTTTCTTTCTCAATCCTGTTATTCTGAAGGCACATAAAGCTTTCCTGGCTCGGTTTGCACCACTAGCAATCCACAATGTGACAACCTCAGCTTGTGTAAGTTATCAAGTTTTTCAACAAATAATTACTGGCATGACTTCACAAAAAACCCTGACACTTGACTGGAAAGTGCAGGTAAACCATCACCTCAGAGATCATCATTTTTAATATTATGTTGTTACAGCTTATTTATAATCATAATAGATTTGGGGTGTCAAAGGTTCTACTAATCCATGTGGGTGATGTTTGATGAAATTGACTTCTGTGTAAATCAGCAAAAATACCACCAACATTTTGATTCATCTTCAATTTTCGTTTGAAACCAGAGTTTCAACTTTGCCAAACGCAGCAATGTTCAATTGTAGACCATTGATTCAAGCAAAGCACTTTGTCTTTCTGCTCTTTGAGCAACCATCACTCATGTTAGCTGCTTCTTACCATGCTTCAAGCTTGATACAGTGGAAAAAAATAAAGCAGGCAAAGATGCCACAACGCAGTTACATGAAGAAAAGCAGTATGTCAAAAATTACAGCTAAAATGATCAGGTGTTCACGTGTGGCTGCTCATAGATCAGCTGTAATGTGACACATTTCTCAATGGCATGATAAAATTTCACGTTTGGTGGAAAGCATGTCGTCATTTCAGCCATTCACGAGCAGCTGCACAGCTATGAACCATTCTGGTATTTCCATGAGCCCCTACTTCTATAAGAGGGGGAGATGCATTTGAATGGGGCACTCATAATGATTACATGGCTTTAACTGCTAATTCCACACACTTTATAATTAAGCAACTTGGTGCTAAATGTACAGCGCAGTCGTTACCCTGCACATCACGTCTTATGTAATTTTCTACAATGACTTCAACATAAAAACGCAATCACCGCACGGCAATTTCCACCATTAACAAGGAGCAACCTCTGAACAATGAAGACTTGTTTTGTGGTGTGGTCGCTCTTAAGACACAAAAGGGCCCAATTATAATCAACATTGCATAAACTACATAAAAGCTTGGCATTGAGTTGATTCTGTCCTGATGTAAGCTGCCCCTGGCACCACATAATGGCCAGGAAAAACGGCTGACAGTCTATAAAAAGGAACATAAGGATGGCAAACTGCTTTCACTGGGCGAGAGCAGTCAAAGTGTGCTGCTGCTCTGAAAGAAGTGTGGCAAAACGAGATTAATGCAGCACAGAACAAATCAATTTTCTATTCAGCACAATTCAAATAGGAGATTTTCTCAGTGCTACAGCAGAGTGCTTTTTAAATACAAGAACCCTGCAACCTTCTGAGACCTTGAAGACACAATGTGACCGGATGTCTCATCGATCGGAGTGCACAGTGCTTCGTACGGTCAGAAGTCCAGAAGAGTTCGTACACAACACAGATGGAGAAAAGAGCTTTTCCTTTCAGGAGCCAGGAATGCAAAACGCAGGCCGAAACAGATGGCAAACAAGCTATTCCAAGTACACGACACACGAAGTACAACAGGTGAACAAAACTGTCCTTCACCTCAAAAACACTAACTTAAGTACTGGTCACGTGTACTCTTGTGTGATACAAGAGAAGATGTTAGTTTACTCCATGTTTGAGTTTCATCACACGATCAAGCTTTGTAGTCATCTAATAATTTCCCTCCAACGTACTAAATCTATTTTATTACGTCCCAGAGCGCCGTGCTCATCAACACCATTTGGACTTTTAGGAGTGACGGTTTTGTACGAGCAGCCTGCTGCACCCGGGGCGAGTGTGTTTCACATTTATCGCGCCATGTGGTGCTGCGATCTGTTGCGAGGACGCGGCAACTCCCTTTGCTGGAGGACGAGGAGTTCACTGGCGTTCCCCCCGGGGGCGTCCGCAAGCGCCCGACATTAACACGTTCAACCTGTCTGTGGCGGTTTTTTGTGTGCCCTCCAACACACGTGCATAACGTTCCCTATACATATCTGAAGACTGCTGAATGGTTCCCTCTGAATGCATAAAGCCCTCTGACAATGTCCGGGGGGGGGGGACTACTGAGCAATGAGGGAAAATTTTTATAAAACCAAGCGGCCTTCAGCAAAAACCCACCGCCTGCCAAACCCAATCAAGCCATGTGTTTGTTTACTCTCCCTAACCGTGGCTATTTGCCTGACAATAAATGGGCTCAGATTGAGGTGAACAGTCAAAATGAAGAGCATTAGCCCATGGCCTCAGACACATGCAAGCTAACACTCGCTCCAACACACCCCCGCTCGCAGGAGTCCAAATATAGCCTTCTAAAATGACCACATCGATCATTGTCATGGCTGCTGAGCCAGCCACAGCCTCCTCCACCTTCTCCCAGTCTCGCCTCTGACGGCTACTGTCCCAGACACTGTAAATGCCACTTAATGTGATGGACAGCCGCAGGGGGATAGTCTAGTGGGTCTGGTGGTGGTGAGGAGGGGCAGCTACAGTGTGAGCACAGTTGTCTGCACAGCGTGGATGAGGGTCACTTTTCAACACGAGGTGTGACGGGGTGAGAAATTAACTGCTGCAACTCACTGTTTCCTCCAACGAGCAGCTTGATAGCAGAAAACGTGTGAAGCCACAAGAGTAAAAAAATGAAACCACCATCTTTCTGAAGAAAATGATACACCAGCAACATATGTGATGTCCAGTTTCTTTTCGTACAAGTCTGCATTTCAGTTTTTGTTACATCTACAAACATAATGTGTACTTGAACTATTGAATTGTGTCAGCAGGATTTAGAATTTCATCTGTGACCAATAAAATAATGATAGAAAACAAATACAAAAATACCAAAACAAACGAGGTTGAACTGACTTTAAAAATCGATAAATTGCAGTACAGGTTCATCAACAAGAAGGGCAGCGAGTCTTCTTTTCACAGGACGTTGAAACTGAAGTTGACTGAATGAGCCAACTCTTAGATTTTGGGCAGTGGTGCCTGCTTGGGGGTTGGTGTTAACTTCCCGATGCACTTCACATTCACAATACAAACAACTGTCAAGAGGCAACACAAAAATAGCCTGAAAACAGCTGAGGCGGACAACTTTCACTTTCAGAGCTCGCTGGCTGCAGAGGCTTTTGGACAGGTGACATGCCCCACATTCCCGCCCGACGAGGTCACACGGTGAGAAACTGGTGGCCGGCCAGAGTGTGGGTCTGTGTCTGAGCGCAAGAACTGGGTCTGGCAGCGATGCAAACACAGCAGATGCTTGTGGGTTCCCACCGGGGCCGCAGACGCTGACCTCGCTCTCACCCAAACGTAAATACAAGACAAAGCGTCTGGGATCAAAACAAGCCGCACGTGCCGGATAGGGAGGGAGATGACAGATCTTTGGGAACAGCGATGCTGCCTGGAAATCTCAAAACCACACGCTGCACTGCCAGCACTTTCATGGGCCCGTCATCCAGCAACGGAGTGCTCACTCGACGGCTGGCCAAGCTGCGCTGAATCCAGCACGCTGCTCTGTGGTCTGAGACGAGCTGCTGACTGTTAAAAGCTTTCTATTAACTTAAAGAAAGTGCCGGAACGCTGCACCTTCAGCCTGCAGACCGCTTGTACATCAAGTGTGTGGTCGATGTGGTTGAGGTAGCGGAGAGTGAAACATGCCTGGCTGACACCACTGGAACACTTTGAGATTGCTGTTCAGGCTTCAGTGGGTCAAGTGTTTGTCCAGGAATGCAAGACATTAAATTCCCTGCGTGGATCAATGAGCTCATCTCTTGTATACGATGTTGAGTGCAAACCTGCCGTGCTGTGGTTTCTGCCTCCAGTGACGCAAAAAACATTTCCATCTCCAGTCTGACACAGAAAATGCATTGGCACGCAGCAGGCCTTAGCCCACCTCTTATGATAATATGGCTGTTACATAACCAGCGCTCCAGCTGAGCAGAGCCCAGACATTGAAGCGACAGCACCCCCACCTCTCCTTCATGCTGCCCTGATCTCCTCCAGAGTGCCACGTGCTGCTGGTCTGCCAGCCTGCTGTGCCATCTGACACACTGAACCCCTGACACCCAGCGCCTGCAGGCTGTAGTGTGCTTTAAATAGATAAGAAAAGCTTCCACCTGAGATAACTGCAAGCATTTCCCCCCTGAAATAGCTCAGAGGATGGCTGGATCGACCAGAGATCTCCTAAAAACCATCCAGTTGTTGATAAAACCCACAATGAGAGCAACACTGTCAGGCAGCAAACACATTGTTAGCTAAATAGTGGGGTGCCCACTACGCCCCAGTGTTGTACAGATCGTCACAACATTCAATGCTCATCAAGACCCAGAAAAACTAGTGCTTTCTTCTGAACTACAACAGTCTGCACTGCATTCAGAAACAAAGACAGAAACATAGCTGCTTGGGATCGGATGTGAACAAAAAGTCAACTCCACCACCTCAAAAATTCACTCAGAAATTGAAAAATGCGTCCTGTAAAACTGTCATGCTCTCCCATCAGTTTGGCTCCAACTGTCAAAACAGGTAAACAAATACTGGCCAGCAAACATCTGGAGTTGGAGGGAAGATTTCTTGATAACACCGTGACGTGAACAAAAGCAAGAAAGCACTTCAAAGCCGGAAAACTATTGCTTCTAGCCATGTCTGAATGACATTTGGGACTAAATGAATATAAAAACTTCCACATGTGTACTTAAAACACCATCACCAGTTAACACAGCATTATTTAAAACTGATTTGTATGTTTGTCAGAAAGACAGGACTGATTCAGGCCATAAGAGCATTAAAGGGGGGGAAAGCAGCATACATTGCAGGAGCACAGCGGTGCCTCAATGCATCTAAACAAGGGGCTGCAGCATACCAACCGACTCAACGGCACGCTTGACAGTTGCACCGTGTACCCTGCATGCAACGGCATTCCTCGCCACACGCACGCGCATAACTGATTAACAACGGCGAAACAAACGTAAACACCGTTATTCAGCCGAGACGTCTACGGACTGTTTATCGCCTTTCGGTGCACGGCGAGCGTTGTTGACATGTCTGTCTGCGAGTGGCACAGATGCCACATAACCCGAAATCACTAGCTCCCCCTTGCCCTGGTCTCCCGCAATTACGCCAACACAAGGCCCCATCCCGACGAGACGAGACAAAATGTCGGAATTGCTCAGGTCACATGACTCCTTTGTACTCAGAAAATCACCTCACGCAGAAATATGCCGATCAAACCGAGCGATTTCATCCGATAACGGCTCGGCGGGTCCCCGCTTCCCCCGAACGGCCGTCCCGCTCCGGCGCGTTTGCGTTTTGCGGCAGAAAACCGTCGTGTTTCCACTGTGAAAATCGGCGGCCATTTTGTGAAAGCTTGCGCAGAAAAAAAAGAGGGACGCCTCGGATCTTGTAAAAATCAAACAACGCGTATAATTTAAAAATTTCAAATGGTGAAAGCATACCGATTCTTCTTCTTTCTCCATCCCCGTCGGCATCTGCGGCACTGCCCGGTTAATTGATGCATATTCGTGTAGGTCGGGTAAATCCTCACAACGGAAGACGGGTAGTGGCTTGGAAGCGTCCAGCGCCCGTGCCCGAAACGACAATTTACTCATTTTTCACAACTCGAGATGCAATATAAATCTATCCGATCTCCTAATAATCACCACGGTGCCGAGTGGAGCTTTCATGGATGTTTCTGTGGAGTTGGTCTCTGTTCTAACGTTCGAATGGCGGCAGCTTGTATTTAGGGCGTCGCCAGCGGAGCCGGGGGAAGGCCCGGATCTCGGTCGCTCTCTCTCGGACTGTTTTTTTCCGACGCTCCGCTCCCTATCGTTGGTTCAGTGCGCCATGGACAACATGGCGGACATTTAAAACTCTTTTGCTCTGTTTCGCTCGGAGCGGTCCAACCCCCAGTTCGCGGACGGACCATTCCCGCACGGTCCCGAGCGCTTGCGCGTTGCGGGGGTGGGGGGAAGGGGGCATTTCTTGCAAACTAACTCCGCTCCACACATGCACATCAATTATTGAAATAAACACGAGCCACGTCCCGAAATATTTACGACGGAATAAACAAAAAAAATACTTGAACTAAAATGATTAAACTTGAAAAAGGACGATTAGAACTTGCAATAAAGAGAAGCAAACAACTCATTTTAAAGAGAAGAAATTTCATAAAAATGAGCGAAAACGCCCAAAATTAAAAATCCGAATTAAAATGGGAAAACCGGTATTTTCAAACAGAAAGTTAAATAGAATACAAACTCATTTTATTAATCACTTGTAGAAATGTAATTAACTTAGGATTACTACATCTTTACGTAGTAAAAAAAATAATCACATGACAAATCACATAATCCATCTTTATTATGTTCAATGGATTTCATTTAATCCTCAAAGAAGATTTAGTTGGTTCTGCTTTATTTTGACAAGTAGATAAATAAATCACAGCCCAGTAATGGCCCCTCACTAACTCACACCAGGTTGTTCTCTTTCCATTCAGGACAACTTTTCAAAATAAAAAGTGAGAGTATTGTCGGGACTGGGTGATAAAAGACTGCTGTATGCCAGTTTTTTCTCCATACATACACAAAAATACAGATAAAAGTGATGCAACACCTTCATACCAACCACAGATCAACATAGAAATACAACCTTGCTCAGAGCAGCTAAAAGACAAACTGAAAAACACCCCTTTGATCCTCCGAACCTTATCCAGATACTCCTACTCAGCAGCAACTCTTAATATTCAGCAAATGTGTATTTCAGGTGACACGCTTCATCATATGAACAATGCTGCCCTCTCCTGGCTCAGCAGGTGGAGGATCGACTCACAACATGTGTGATGGCAAACAGATAAGAGCCACGTTTCCTATTGAGAACAGTTGCAGTTGGGGGGGGGGGGTGTCACACATTTAACCTCGCCCCGTTACCCTTAGAAGTGTGTGGGACTTCAAGGGAGCCCCCACCACAAAAGCCTGAGGGGGGTTAACAGATTGTTTCCCTTGTGTCTGTATTAAGCGACCCAATAAACACAAGCCAACAAACAAACTGAAGTGGTCAGAGTGCTTGTTTTTATATGAATAAAATCTCTTACCTTGTGGCCATTGATGAGGCTTTAGCCAGGGTCGAAGCAAAGTATCCCAGTTTCTGTCTTCATCATCAAATCCTTCAGTAGTCCCAAAACGACCTGTGAGCAAACAGGAACCAATGAATGATGGACGAATTCTCAAAAATGTTCAACATTATGAGAGCCAACACAGCTACAAAATCAAGAGCTATCTCTGGGATTTCCAAGCAGGTTAGACAAGCTCCATCCTGGTGGGGAGAGTCGAAAAACATTAGTCTGCCACCTGATAGTGATTGTTTACCCTCGCCTGGTCTGGTTCGCCAACGACCACACCTGGCCCAGTTCACGGGTGGTGTCAACGGGGCTCTGACGCTCTACAGCTCACAGTGAATTTGTTTGTTCTGCGTGGATCCTCATCGCAGTGCAACCAAACTCACTGTCCTGCCTTCATCTTTGGGTCAGGTTTTAAGAATATACTCTTGTCCAGTCTTTGGTGACACCTTTCTTTAGTACTGCTAAAAAGGAAGCACCTGGACATCTTTAATACTGATGGAGTCCAAAAGAAATAGAGTATTGCCTCATGCGTTTGGCGTTGGGTTGTTTTCTTATCTCGATCTGGTTCAATATAAAAACATGAACTTTCGGAGCTTTGAGACTTTGCACCCTAAAACTAACTGATACCATGAGTTTTCATCTACAACTAATAACAAGTTTCCACTGATTTGTTTCAGGATGACTTTGTGAGCATTTTAATGTTTAGTTTCAGATCAAGTTTATTTCTTTCTGTGCCTACTGCTACACAAGTAACACAGAGACCAGACGCCATGTTTGAGGTGCTACATGTTAGCAGTCCATTTAAAGAATGGCGCTCACAGGTGACGTGACCTTTGCCACCACTGACCAGCGTTTCCTTCACCCTTGCTGGCCTTCAACTGTGATGCCCTGACCCTCACTGTGACCCTACAGCAGAGCAAAGGCCACAACAGGAAAACGTAGTTAAAACGTAGTTAGACCCTGCCAGTACGTTCGACATTTAGATAAACTGGAACCCCAGGCTCTAAAAATAAATGGTCCTGTTCTAACGCAAGGCGACCAGCAACTAACATTCATCTCAGTGAATTACTACAAAAGGAGTTTGGCTACATGAAGCTTTCTTATGGTTCTGGGCATAAAATGACAATGTCGATCATCTTGGGAAATAAACCTAGTTTGAGGGTTCTATCAGTGACTCCAAAATAACAGACGCAGCATACAATTTTAAAAATCTTATAAAGTATCATTGGCTGTTTGGCATGTTCACAGTAAGTGTATGTTTTATTTAGATTTTAGCTTGTCTGTTTGAAATGTAGACACATTATCCTTTTTTAGACGAGTATAATACAGCTACTTGTGCACATCAGGGGAGCAAATGCGTTTAGATATTGAGGTATTTTACCTCATGTATGCACAAATGAAGCTACTTCTTTGGTAAAACACTGCACGTGGTTAAATATGTGAGAATAGAGCAAGCAGTGTGACCGTGACGCTGCCAAAAATGACTGAAGCTGATGGGGAAATATTTCAGCCTTCCAGGTTTCTGTCCTTGACATCTATTCTAAAAATACACAGAGCCCATCTCAACCTGGACCCGGTACTTCCATAGCTCGCATACTTTGGGGCTCGCGTACGTGTGGGTGGGGTTTGCGCCACAATGCCCAGAGAGTTCAGACAATCACAGGAAAGCACGGGAAACCCAAATTATTGTGCTGCTCTGATCTGCAGCTCACCAGCTGCGAAGATGTGCTCGGTCCTCACTCGCTTGATCATCATTGAGTATCTACTCGAAGCCAGGCTTTATACAATGACCACATCACGTGAGGGTCTCTCCCCCCTTTAGGGGGGTTGTTTTGTGGGGGAGAAAGGCTTAGATAATACAGGGTTATGATCTAGACCCGTGCAGGACAGGGCCAAGCAGTTCCGTGGCAGACCACAGGAGCTGCCTGGCACTGTTCAGCCACACACCCTGAAGCCCATGATCCAACAATGTTACATTTCCAACCAAGATGACTGGAAAAAACCCTCCAAAGAAACCATTCAAACATTACTAACAGTCTCTACTGGTCTCCTCACCTTCGCCTGTCGCTGATGTTCCCTCCCCCCCTCTGAAATTTACCAGATTGGATTTCCGACGTTGCATTTTTACCCCCCCTCTTTAAAAAAAATGCAACAACAACAGAATTAGGTTTTTTTTGTTCGGCACAATCGACAAACCGTCCTCTCGCTCGGGATCGACCGACATCGCAGCGAGCTAGCTCCGACAGCTGACAAAAGTGATCGGGAACTTGTGGTTTTAGTGCTGAATTGCGTCCAGCTGACCAGCCAGGAATTTGATTGCGTGTATGAAATCATCTGATGCCAGAAAACACTAATCACGATGGGCCTCTTCTGGACGATCTTGATTCAAGTTTGTGAAAAAGACCCTTCGGGGGAGAATACTCACCGAGTCGACCGCTGGGAACGAGCCGGAGCTCCCAAGACAAATAGGGAACATTTCTGCAAGTCAGAAGTTAAAAAACGACAGGCAACACGACGCAGCGAGCCCCAGAGAGGGAGCCAACTAAGAGAAATGTTAGCCACGGCTAGTTGTTCTAGTTGCTTTCATAATAACCCAAAAAATACCAAGCGGTGTCCTGTCAGGGGGAGCAGCTGTCCGGGTCGAGTCAACCTCGTCAAACAGCATATTTCGGTCGATGAAAACTCTGTATTTCCCTGTCGATGTAAAGCAGGCTGAAACTAGAGAGGTGGAAACCAAAGTGCTACTGTTGGGGGTTAACAACTTTGCTGTAAACCACGTCTTCTGATTGGACGACCGAAGCCACCAATCACCTGTGGAGAGCCCTGGGCTCGTGGCGTCACGCTCCACGGGGGATGGAACCAAACGTGATTGGCTGAGAGCGTCACAACGCGCTTTAGCTTGTAGCTGATTTACATATCACATTAAAAGGTCACTTCAACCCCCTTTTTTTGCTCGGATTTTAATTCTTAGAGACCGAGTGTGATTCTTCTCTGTGTGAACGTCTGCGGTTTAGTTTCTGAACTTCTGTTTTTTTCGTTTTTCTTCTTGTTTTTTTCTTTTTAAAGCGAGTTTGTCCTTCTGTAACCGAGCTTCTCTTTCACCAGGTCTGAACAACCCTGCAAAACAATCCTCCGGTTGAAAGTTTGTCCCAAATACATTGACATAATTTAGCAGCTAAAACTGAACATTAACTCATTGAGAATTAGCAGATGATTGAAAGACAAGTGAGTTGGTTTGTTTTTGACACAAAAATAACATTCATTCATGAATATTTAAACAGTTGAGCTCTAAACTTCTAAACTATTGGTTGTCTTTGATATATATTCATTGGCTTTTCTCATTCAGGTTTTTCCACTGTGATGGCTCACTCCATATTGTGTGGCATCCTTGTGTGCCCTGAGCTATACCAAATGTATACATATATTCTTTTGTACGTTAAATATGAACAATATGTGCATAAACACCATCAATACTGGGACAAAATATTATAAATAAATTGAACATTGTACAAATACAGCCTGTTAGCAAAGTAAAATTAAGATTCAACAGTTTCTGTTGGTAGTTCTTTTGAAATAGTTTTCAAATATTAAACACTTATCTGTTTGATTCTGAAAGGTGTGATTTTTTTCTCATCATTTTGAAAACAAATTGGATACCTTGAAAAAAATAATTGAAAAGTAAAACCACAAAACAGCAGTTGCAATAAAACTTCAACCATGTGGGAGTGAATTGTTTTGAAAATTTATTCAATAAATAATTTCAGAAAACGGAATTGAATGTGAATGTGTCGTACAAATAAAAAAGGCACTTTAAAATCAGTGGTGACAGATGTAACCTTGGGTCTTTCCAGTAGCCAGAATAGCGCTCTAAATATCCTTCTACCGATGAAGACTGGACAAGATTGTCATCACTCGTACTTCTCGTCAATGTTCAATTGAGGCACAACACAAGTAGAGCTGTGAGGAATTACTGGTCCTTAAAAAAACAAAACACAATCGGGCCTGAGCCCAGTTCATACCGAAAAAGGTAAACAAGGCATACACAAGGCAAATTTAGTTAGCAAAAAGGCAGATTCAGGTGTATTTGGCATTGCTGTGAAGAATTAAAAGACCTGAGATGGCTTTAAATCAAGCAAATAAAACATGGAGCTATTTATTCATACACTCCTGTACACTGATGTCCTTTCATCTCGAAAGGCAGCTTGAGAAAGCCTTATTCTTTCCTAGTTAAGTACATTTCAAATGATTGTTCTGATGGATTAAGACAACAAACTTTCATCCCTGTTCTGTGACTACATGTATGGCTTTACACAGAACCCTTCACACATATCTTTCACACTCGGCGCCCAACTGGTGCTTCATCAATAGGTTTAACTGAGAGATCTCATGGTGAGACATTTGCTCCGATGGCAACATAATCATAAGACTTCTGCTTGCTTGTTTTCCAACTGTTCATCACTTGCGCCCAATTCAACACTCCACTTGCTCGTTTAGAAAGAAATCTTCCATTCGTTGTCCGTTATTGACATCTGATCTTCCCCCAAACCAAACACTGATGGCTTCCATTGTTTCTTTTTTTGTTTGTTTTTTTAAAAGGCACAGTCAGGCATTGTTGCCCATTCTGTGATGGATAGTCTGTAAAACACAACCCCACATGTTCCATGTAAAAAAAGAGAGACATAAAACAACCCCCCCACACACACATTTACATAGACTGTACACAATTCAGAAGATGCATAGGAAATTTAAAAAAAAAAAAAATTAGTAAAAACCAACAAGAGTGGCAAAATGCATTGCTATCATTTGGTGACTACAACAAACAGACAAACAGTGAGCATTAAAAAAAAAACCCTCCCACCCCCCACCCCCTCTCTCCTCCTGCCCAGCCCCTCTTCTTTCTCCATACAGTGTTGTCATGAGGAGGACAAAGCGCCATCATTTGCCCTCGTACTTTGGATTGACCACAGTCGTTACGGCACTTTTGTAGATTGGATTCTCGCCCTGAGGAGCAACAACAGACAGAAGAGTGGCAGGAGTGAGTCGAGCAGTTGGACAATTAATGGAGCGCACATTAACACACTCAAAAAACCATCAGCGTCACATCACGACATGGTTACATTTCACCGTGTTACATGATTATTTCACTAAGCATTAGGCAAAGGTCTTTAAATGACAAGAAATCAGGAACAGCAAACAAGAAACTCCCTGTCTGGGCCTCAGCACTC
>JAUESF010000041.1:4958642-4970029 GCA_032274765.1 Malacoctenus tetranemus
GAAGTGTTGACCCTAAAAGAGTCAGTCTGCTGTCTCAGATCCTCCAGCAAGTCGCTTCTCTTTGAGTCCAGGCTGAAAACCAGCTTTTAGCTTTATGCTCTATTGAGTTACTTTTTCAACAGCACTGTCATCTACTTGAATTGTAGCGAGGTTATAATTTTATTACATTTTCTTCCCTCAGTCCCATTTGCTTAATTTGGCAACAGTCAGACAGGCCAGAAAAGAGTTTTGTCACTTCATCATCATCACATCAGTTGGGGAGGGTCTTCTTCTACGTGCTCCATGTGTACTAGTGCAACTCACCGTGTCCCACTTGGCGTTCATCTTCTCCTTCTCGAACTTGGCAAACTCTCGGCGGTCATGGATGATCATGAGCAGTTTCCAGATGAGCAGCAGGGCGAGGCCGATCAGCACGATGCCCGCCACCACACCCACTACGATGGGGATGATTTCGGGTCCAGCAGGACACTCTGAAACAGGAAATGCACAGGGACGCAGTGAGCCACCTTCATGTCTGTCACCACGAGGTGGTAAAAATCAACCCTAAAGGGATGACGGAGCCACCTGCACCAAAACAGGAGGATTTTGTTGTGAAACCTTAATTTATTTTGGGTGTAACACCACCACATTGCAGCAGTTTAACAAAGGTCTACGTGCGCTCCTACCCAGTGACTCCACCACGTAAACCTCCTTGGTGTCGTTCCTGATGGCGTAGGTGTAGTAGAACCAGCAGTCGTTGGCGTCTCTCTCCTTGCAGTGCGTCAGGGGGAAGCTCTGGTCTGTGGGCTGAGGAAGCTTGTCGCGGTCGTTCACCTTGATCAGATTGAAGTAGTTGCAGTCCTGCTTACACGTGTCCTTCTTCTCACCGGCCCCGAAAGCTCGACACTGCACGCAATCCCTGCAGACACACATGTGGAGGGTTGGTTACAGGCATGTCTTTATGCCCATTGACCGTTAGGACCCATCTCAGAGCATGAAGCCAGCAGTATGAACAGCCACTGGTGCTCCCAGCTTCTCCTCTGACAGTCAATCAACAGAGGAGGCAGAGAGAAGTGAACTTACAAGCTAATGGTACAACATTATTTCACTGACATTTGCAAGTTTTGTGTCCTGGTGCTTCGTTTGGCATAACAAGGAGGGGAGACAGATTGGTGATTCTAGCAATCTTTTGTTTTGACTGTGTTGGAACACAAGAGCTGAACTCAAGCATCACAGAGGAACCCTCCCAAAGGACTATCAATATTGGAATTAATGTTAAGAACAAGGTACAATTCTTAGTTCTTTCTTACACCCAGTCAATAAAAGAATGGAGACGTGTTTCTTGTCTCGATAGAAGACTCACTTGTGCTCGGTACAGACACCAGGGCAGGTGGGGCAGATCTCACAGGTAGGACCCTGGAACTTGGGGTTGGTGCATTTGCAGGTTCCACACTCGCAGGTACCGCGGCCGTTGCAAATCTGGCCGTTCTTGGCGAGGCAGGTGGAGGTCTCCAGGGAACAGTCGCAGGCGCTGCCCGTATAGTTTGCATCGCAGATGCACTTCCTGCATTCACAGCGCCCGTGTCCTTGGACGGAGAGAGGACCGATTACCACAAGGTTCGCAGAGTGTCGGGATCAAGTCTTTCAGAAGACTTCATCTGTGGGACGCTCACCTCCACACAGCTTGTTGTTGGAGCGGTCGCAGTTGAAGTTGTCGCACTCGCAGAACTTGCCGCTGTAGATTTCAGCAGGATTCTCCCGTTTCTTGCACTCGCAGGTGCCACAGACGCAGTCGCCATTGTTGCTACAGATGTCAGTGCCGTTGTCTTTTCGGCAGTTGGCGTCCAGGTCCTCCGTGCGGACTTCGTCTTTGCTGCACTCACAAACACGGCCGATGCGCCCACCGTTACACCTGACACAAAAAGCAAATGTGGGTGACGTCATTCAAACTGTTAATCATCACAACAGCAGATAAAAAGCATCAGTAGTGAGGAAGGAAATCAGGCCCTTGGTGTAAAAAAAGAAGCACTCTCTGGATCTTTGGACATCCTTCCTACTTCCCTACTTCCTAATATACCATGGAATAGCACATCTGGATAGATGCAAACTGCATTTCGTTGCTTGTCCGTGTGACATGCAATGACAATAAAGTTGAATTCTATTCTATTCTATTCTACTTACTTGCAGGCTCCACACTGGAAGGTCCCATTGCCTTCGGAGCACCTGTCGCTGTTCAGCTCGCCGTCCTTGGCGCACTCACAGTCGCAGATGAAATTCAGGACCACCTCGACCTCCTCGTTAAAACCCAGCGGCTTGATCGTGATGACTTCAGGCTTGTTGTCCTCCGGGCACTTCTGGGATTCAATGGAAATCTGAAAAGACACCTGGAAGCCAGAGAGGAGTTTGCATGTGAATTTGCTGCGATTCACTGAGTTTCATTTTGATGATTTCTTCAAAAATGTCACAATCTCCTGAACCCATTTCTGCCAGCGGATCCCAATCAAAAAGGATCCTCATTACCTCGTCTCCGATGGAGATGTTGGAGCACTTCCTGCCGTTCTCTCCGGTTCCTGTGACACCGTTCTTACAGACGGACTTGTAGGTGATGGAGACGCCCTCCGGCAGCCTTCCGTTCTCCAGGATCACTTCAGAGGACAAAGACTTTCCAACAGAAACAGAAAACGCAAGTCAGCTGAAGCTACTCACCTCATCAATCTGTTACAATCTTTGTGGAAATCAGGACAAAGATTGTATTTCACTGTCTGATCAACTTCAAGTGTAAAATATGCAGAAATGTGAAGTAGAGAATTGATGTTTAATCAACATGACCTTCACGACTTACATTGTAGGCATCAATGATGAGCTTGATCACATTGCTGGAGTTGGAGGACAGAGTGCCAACAGCTGATTTAGGAATGAGGTTTTTCAACTCCTATAAAGGACAGACAAAACATTAGTGAGAAAGCTTCTAAAATAGAAGAAATAAACATCTTTAGAAAAGGCTTTTCTTAACAAGCAAAACGGAAGAAGTTTACCTTATAAACAGGCTGGAATTCCTCAGTTACAGCAAAGATGGTCTGAATGTTGTGGTCGCTCAATTTCTGGACCAGGTGAGCGATCGATGGGTAATCCTGACAAAGAAGTGCACACATGAGTTACCATTATAAAGTAGAATGGACCAGGAAAATATCAGCCATGAGAATAACAATTCAAAACATCCACATGAGAGTGGTGCCATTAGTAGGAGGGTGCAGCCCATTGTGGCTCTTAAGCTCTGTCAGTTCTGCCAGGAAACATGAGGAGTGCTGAATAAATGATAGGAGGACCTACATAGTAATGGCTCATCGTGTACATGTTGTTCTCCAGATGACACTTCCCGTCATTGGGCAGGACGATGCCGCCAAGTTTGCCATCTCCTGCGAAGTGGAAACCAGCATCGGTGGAGAAGACCAGCAGGCGGGTCACGTTCCTCCAACCAATTTGTTCCTGGGATCAGAACAAACAGACGGGCTCTTTCTTAGTACTGGCTTCTGAGAAGAAACTCGGGGTCAAGAAAGTCCAACAATTAATCTTCCACACTCACCCCACAGACGGCCACCTGCATGATGGCGTCGAATCCTCCCTCAGGAGAGTCCAGGTTTCCTGAGATCTGCTGCTGACTGACCAGTCGATTGAATTCGTCTCCCTTGTCGGTGAGCTTGAGGACGTTCTTGTAGCTGAAGGGGCTGGTACAGTTCTGGTTCCCTGTGCAGGGGTTGATGAGCCTGGCCGGTGTGGTGCTGATGTAAGGCATAACTGTTTTCTCCACAAAGGAACCGAAGCCTTCAAACACAGTGAGAGCAGACTTTGGTCAAGACATGCAGCAGTTTGCAGCTTTTCTGTCGTTTACTTTTCCATAGCAAGTCTGGTCGTCCTCACCGATTCGGAAGTCAGATGTGATCCCCTGCATTTCCCTCATGAGGTCAGTACCCAAGTTTTTAACATTTTCCAAATCATCCTTCATGGAGAAGGACAGGTCCATCAGGTAGTACAGGTCAATGGGGTAGTCCTCAGCACGCTTGAATTTCAGTTCAAAAGTCTGAGGCTCACCTGAGAGACAAAGAACAGCGTTGAGAAGGAAGAACATCGAGTCAACACATCTGAAAGAAACATAGAGAAGCGGGACACTCCATGTATCATTTTTACTTGTGAACTACAAGAATTCATTGAACCAAAGAATTGAATAAACCGCTTCGACATTCAGTAGAAGTCACCAACCACAACAGGTCTTCTAATCATGCCAGTTTTTGTCTCTGACATGCTTTTGTCCTGCAGTCACAAAGAATGAACAGGAGTTCTGTGTTTACCAGATCTCAGTGTCAGAGTGAGTTTCTGCGGCTGGATCTGCGTGATCTGCTCTGGCTTCAGTTTCTCAACGCCATCCTTCTTGCGGATGGTGACGGACTTGTTCTTGTTAACGATGATGTGTCCACGAGGGTTCTCGATTTTCATCACGTCGCACTTTCTATTCTTCAGTGACTCCAGGTCGTCGCAGCGAGCAGACTTGGACTCGCCCACGCTGAGGAAATTCTGCAGAAAAGCAGAACAGGGAGTCAGAGCAACAATCTAAACACAGGAAAAACCTGATGGTTCTTACATTGAAGTCAAGCCACCTTGTAAGAAGTTATTTTAATCTCAGGGTACAGAAAGGTTTCCGTTTCAGGATCACAACAAAATTCATTCAGTGAGGAAATATTTAAATTCAGGTAAATAACTGAATTTTGGCAAATGCACGGAGTGATCGGAGCGCTTGGAAAGCTGCACACAAACATGAGCGAGAACGTAATGGAATCTAGGATGAAGTCAGCGCGCTCCTGCAGCCAGCGAGGCCCCCTGAAATCCATCCGCTTCACAAACAGCTCCAAGCTGTCGGGCCGGGGAGCCGTTGTTCATGAGCGGAGGGAGACGAGGAGAAACAGATGACAAGGAGGCCTGATTGGACGCACGTGAAATGCCACAAGGCACAGTGGACGAGAAACTGACACAATGAACTCAGCCAAAACAAAAGTGGGGTATTGGCCTAATTCGTTCCAAACTACACGACCCGTTCAAGTGTCTTTATTTTGTTCTTGTCCTGCATCAAGTCACACCTTAGTGATTACATGTAGTTCTGTTTAAGGGTAAAAAGAAAAGTAAAGGCTAAACATAGCGAGTCACAAGGCTCAAACACACACATTTGAGGCTGCTCAGTGTTGGTGAGCGCAGTAAAGCCAGACTGTGAGAGTCCTTTGGCAGGTTCAACTGATTATTTTCCTCTCTGGGATTGAGGGGTGGGTTCCCTACGTTGTGTCTTCACACAGTTTCCTAACAGACAACCAAAAACTGGTCATGCTGTGATTTCATAAGATGGGGTGGATCCTCGTCAGCAGCCTGTCACAGAAACACTGACAAGCTTCAACAGGAATGCAGCTTTCCATCAGATGACTCAGTTCGCCTCTTGCTCCAGAGTGAGAACTTACTTAAAAAAAGAGCTCACTAATAAAAATGCTTTGTTAGAAATAAACATAGACACTAACCAGCCACATCATTAGCTACACTTGTGATTCTTGATATCATGTGATTCAGGGAAGCGATGCTCATAAAATCTGCCTTTACAAAGGCTTGACTTTAAGTTCCTGGGTTTTTTACAGTCCCGTCCACAGATGAAGTTAGAATATTAAGGGATCGCTCTAATGTTTCACGCTGGGTCAGCTGTTGTCACTGGATCACCTCAGGGTTTACAAGGGCACTCAATTGAATTTGCTAGTGAGTGAAGAGTTTGCCGATGTCCTCGGATGAGTAAACGTGAATCCCATCAATCTTCCACGCTGTTGTTTCCAACTTTGGGCTACAGGGTGGCGACCCACCGAAGCACCACTTGAAGTGAAACAAACAGGCTTTCAACCGGTGTAGCACTAATGGCCAAGAAGCATTGTTCCACCAAAGGATCCAAGCTAATTGTTCAGTTCCTTTCAGCCTCACTCCTGGACTTAGTGACATGGATTTCTTCTCTTTGTTTACCCTGCCGGCTGCTGATGTTTCCCGTCTGTGAAGGAGTGAGTGAATGGGGTTTTTTTGGCCTCATGTTCACGGCTCTTCAGGCAGATTTTTTTGTTTCAGCAGAGTTTTGCCACCGCAGCAAGAATCGTTGCCTTGGGTACTGAAACCATGTAATTAAACAGCTTCATCTGGTCTGGCTCTTCAGGGGAGACGAGAGGCGGCAGCGCTGATGTTTACGATTAACAGTGCGAGTGTGGTCTTCTTGTTTGTGGTTCAAAGTCTCTCTCATCCTTTAACTCTCTCATACTTAGAGTGTCAGTCAATACAAATTACACGCGTGTTTCAGATCATATAAACAGTACAAATAAAAAAACTGAAGGTTTCCTAAAAAGAACATCAGTTTGTGACTCTAAAATGTCATTATAAATGAATGTGTGTGTTTTTGGTTTTGAGTCTCTCTGTGTTTATCCTGTGATGAACTGGCAAACTGTCCAGGGTGCACCCAGCCTCCGCCCAATGTCAGCCTCGCAGAGCGCCACCTTCCCACAGTTTAAAAAAAAATATCAGATGTGACTCCGGTCTGTGTGTGCACAACCAATAGTGTTCGTCATCACCTTTCACTTCACTTCATGTGCATGATGACAAAGGTGAGCTCAGAGAAAACTAGAAGCAACACCCACATTACATGATATTCCAGATAAGTTGTCATTCATGTAAAACAACAACAGACTGCAACTTACTTCATCTGAGCACCATCCACACGTCTCCGACACCTGGATGCACTCCCCACATGACTGCGCGTTTGCCTTGATGCAGATGCTCCCCTCTGAGAAAGACAACACCATTTCTCTTACATTGAGAGGAAAACACCTTTGACTAATTCAAACCAGCTTTGCGCTGAAAAGCACAACCCTGGTCCCAGTTGAGAAAACTGAGTCATGATAAGAAAAGATCCAGGCAGCTCACCAAGTGGTGACCTCACCTCATCTTATAAACCAAAAAGAAAGCAGCTCTTGTAGTTGCAGTTACTTAACCATTAAGTAAGATATCAGAAGTGAGCAAGTTTCAAAAGTGTCCAAAAAGTCTTAGCGTCCCTCCAGTGACCACGACCCACAGGACTGGGCCAGATCAGTGGAAGAAAGTGGATGGAGCTCATGTAAACTTCTCAGTCCACTGTTTGATTTTAGACACAAACTACCCAAACAGCCTAAAAACTGACATTGTTGTACAATGAATCTATGTCGTTTGTCACCATAGTGTGGAGATAACTCTCCTGAAGTTGAAAACATGGTTCACTCTGGACTGGTTAATATTCAACAAGATGAGACAAGCAGCTGAACGGGTCAAATTTCCGATGTGTCTGGATTCCTGTGCCTCACCTTGCTGGGCCCAGCTGCCACCCAGGACGGCTGATAACGATGCCATCAAAAGTAGCCACAGATCCATCTGGAAGAAAAAAGAAACAAGTCACTCCAACAGAAGATATAAATCAGCATCTGAAACATTATTTTGAAGCAGTGGTGCCAAACACGCAGCCCACGGATGACATGACAGAAAATATCCACTGAGATTTCAGCATGAAATGAATGTTTATACCCGTTTTGTCCACTGGGGGAGTAAAGACTACAAGTTGCACACCTCTGGCCTAGATTCAAATGTGTCACAAACAACATCAACCATGATGAACATTGTGTGAGTTTTCAAGGCAACAATGAGGGACAACATCTCAGCCAGCAGTGAGGAGGCACAATTCCCACTTTGCTAATCCCAAGTATGGAGGGATGAGTCACCCCCCCACTCAGTCAGCCCCAGCTGCACACTAGTCATCACATCCATGGTCCGACATCCTGTGTTCTTCCTCCTCCTGCTCAGTTGAAGTGTTTTCAGTCCTGTTTCAGGCTCAGGTGAAGCTGACTCGCTGTCTCAAAGAGTTTGACAAGAAAACACAAACATTCCAGGTGTTTGGTAACGAACACAGTGCTGGAACAAGTGAAACAGATGAGCAGCAGCAATAGTTCTGATGTTAATATGACTACTAATAATCTGAGCTACAACGGGGAAGATTGCTAACTGGGAAGGAATAGCTGCGGTTCACAGAGCAGTCTGATGATGCCTTTCAACCACAGGAAGCTGAGCTGGTTGGCATAAAGTTCAAAGCCAAAGCAGTCAAACTTAAACTCTCAAAGATTGTAAAACCAACACACAATTTCTATGGAGCTAAGTTGGAGGGAAAGATTTATTTTTAATGAAAGTAGCTTCTTCTTGAAAAATACTTGTTACAACAAGTAATGGGCAAACGGCAGGAAGAAGAGAAGCGGGTAGGTGTGTTCACGTGTGTGTGTGTTGCCTTATTTGGTTGGGCTGTCTCATGCCTCTTCCTTACTCCCAGCTTTTCCCCACAACCCCACTGACACACTTCCTTTAGTGCTGCCCAGTCCACAGGATCAAACTCAGGCTTCCTCTCTGTTTTACCTCAGTAAGAACACGGGAAATGTTGCAATTTCTGTCATGTTTTGAAACAACCATACCTGCTAAAGTGCCTGTCTTTTATCTTTAAAATAAAATCGTGTTTCTTTGGTTCCCAGTACAAGAAGAAACGTGTCGCTTCATAAAACAGTGTTTCAGTTTAGCAGTGCTGCAAAACCACATCCTGTACATTGAGGCCTAATGGCCAATCTAAATGTGCATGTCTCATGGGGGCTGAAGTGGCCGTTTGGTCCAGCTTTGTTTCTAAAAACTGGACAAAAAACACATGTGACGTCTCGCGTGCTGTCAAGTCAGTTCTGTTTGACTTTCCAGGCTGCAACAGCAGCTGGAAACCACATCAGGTCTTTGATCCACCGGCACCATCCTTCTCTAACAGAGTGGTTACAACCTGAAACCAGCCGGATCTTGTTGCAAGGTGGACGAAATGTTGAGCACACACCACGACTCATTAGGACTGCGAGCACCATCCAGTACAACGCAAACCGTGAAGGCTTCCTACACCATCAACACTCCACGCTCCGCCCCAACATTCCTGAGGACTCTCTTTGTTTACTGCTCTGGAGTTCATCGTGCACAGAGCTGCAAACTGCAGAGAGCTGACAGATTAGCAGGCATCCTGCCTCTCCATTAGGGCTAAAGGATTTGCTTTGGTACTGCTGAGCCTTAAAAATTTGCAAAAACTTGGCAGGGAACTGTCGTCTCCCACCACTGGTGATGTGAGAGCAGCTCCAGTTTTATCTGAATGAGGGTCTCTGACCGTTAAAGGAGCAGACGTTAGCTTCACAAATGAATTGGCGGGACGCAGACATCAGTGCTGCTTCCACCCTGTCGACACGACAGCTGATAAGAGAGGAGAGCTGATAGAGAGGAGGCTGAAATCCACTGCAGACTGTGGAAGCTGATGGACCAAACTGGGTAACTCAATAACATCACAGCAGCTGGGAGGTTATGGAATCAAAAGCACACGTCGATCGATCAATCGATGAAGAGGAGGAGTGCATTCAAAACATTAGCTTATTTCCTACATTCGATTCAACACAGAAAAAGATGAAAACAATGTGACTCCTTCTTTAGGTGTTGTTGAGTCTACCTCTGGATATTTAGACTGTTTTGTTATCACTCATTATTCAACTCAGACCCAACAGTTCCATCTATAAGCTACCAAAGAATCTGCTAGTTTAGTATCACCCATCACACAATAAACCATGAGCTTCATACACTCCGACGTCTTTGATACAAACCACTTTATAGAAGTTCCTCTATGAAGAAGTGAGGTTGAATTTCAGCTCAGTTAGCACAAGCACTAAACAATCACAGTGGAAAAATCAAGTGATAGCAACACTGACACTAAATAACACTGAAGAGATTTAACTGAAGATACAGAAAAGGAAAACCAAACTTTTTCCCTGAAGAGCAGAAACTTTGGTGCTTGAGTCGCTGCACTGACAGGCCAGAGGGGCCAACATTCACAATGACAGGAACAAACCCTGTCTCGTCATGACTTTGTATGGTTATGCTGAAGAAGACATAAGCAGCACATGCTTTATGATCATCTGAAGCTGAATGTTAGCATTATAACAATTCAGCTCCTGTTAATATTAGCCAGAGCATGCCAAGTGTGTCCCAGTGCAAGTGCTGGAAATGCCATTTAAACAAAGTGTACATGTGCAGCTGTGCTAACTCAGAGCAGGTTCCTCCGACAAATGAGTGAGAAATCCCTCATGCAGATTTGGGATTCAAATTTTCACACTTTTGCAAAACTTTCTGAACAGCAGCAGAAACGTTGCAGTGTCAGGGGGAGGCCTTTCCTCATTTCAACACCGAAGTCAGCCAAAACAGAATGACGCTGCAGAAGAGCAACTGAGCCACAGCACGCCAAAATGGGTCTTAGTTGATTTGTCTCAGCATGCACAACTATCTGCTGGTTGAAAGGGAGAAAAAAGACACGCCACCGTAGCCAAATTCCTTCTCTCAGACTGTCAGGACAGAGCCTAGTTATTCTAACAGCTGCTGTAAGGAGTGAGTGGTCTCCTGCTGTAATGCCCCCCCCCCCCGCCCCCAGCCTGTCCGCTCCAGACAGGTCAGCGTTATTTTGATTCAATCTGCAGCCTCACAGTCCGCCTTCAGGGGCTGCAGCCTCCACTGATGTAAATTCAATGGGAGCATTCCACGGCTCCCCCGCAGGGGATCGCCGGCCCATGTCACGTCGCCGCCTTCATGACGGTGGTCTTCCTCCTGTTGGGTTTCTGTGGCGACTGCGAGGCAGCGCGGCAGAAAGGAGCCAACACTGGTTTCTGAATAACCTGACAACACGGTTTAAGGGTCGAAGATACCAGAGGAGCGTGCATGTTGCAAGCACGCACAGCTGGGCGAAGCATAAACTGAACAGGCTGAGAAAACAAGAGAGTGAAACACATGTTTGCATGAAGAATGAATGAAGAATCACATGTTTATAAAATGGCTTTACATCAATCAGCTGAATGTTTTCAGACAATGATGCCCAGTGTCACACCTCACAGATTTAGACACCAATGTCCTGATGTACCTCCATTCCTACCTCTTCTATATATTCACCATTTTAGCGAGACGGATTGTTGTTATTTTGCAGCTGGTTCAGGAACAATCTTCTAAGATGATTCCAATTCATAACTACAAACGTCTTTGGACTTTGGTAACAAATCAAACAATCGAGGCACAAAACAGTTCATAAACAGGAAAAACCTCAGAACTCCAGACCAGGCCGTCTGATAATAACAGCTGAGTGGTGATGAGGCTACGACTGTTACAATCTTTGTATTTTATGGGCCAGTGTGAGCGGCACTTCAACATGTTGGTGAACAGGAGGGAAATGTGGTTGGTGAAGGCGGCAGTGAGGGACTTCCTCTCACTGTGGTTATTTACAG
>JAUESF010000041.1:5001568-5018607 GCA_032274765.1 Malacoctenus tetranemus
ACCCATGAAGCACTGAGCTTCTAGGCCCTCATCACTTTTTGGTAGATGTTATGTATGCTCGCTCTCTCTCCGTCTCTGTCTGTCTCTCTCTCTCTCTGTCTCTCTCTCTCTGCTTTGAACAAAAAAGAGAAGGTCATCTCAGTTCATTCTTGGTACTGGGATGCCTCCAGTAAGACTATTACATCATTTTGGCCGTTCACAATTTCTTCATCCCGACTTCTCACTTCTACTTTTGTCAAGAGAAAGTTCGCACTGTTGGAGAGAGAAAACAGAGGGTTTTCCACAAAGTAAGGCAACACAGAGCGGCCTGGCGCTCTAAAGGAAACGCCTCAGCACTTTCCTGGAAGCGTTTGGCCGGCAGTTTACAGCCGTTGCTCAGGTTCTGCAGCGGCCGGTCACAGCTCCATCCTGCAGGCCTCCTACATCAAGTGACTGATGGTAATTGCTCTTCCATCTTCTAATTACTCAACGCTTGGCAGTGCCCAGCATTTATGCCACAGAAAACAGTCACACTTAGAGCTTTTTAATGAGGGGAACAAAGCGCAGGAAGGGGACATAACTCAGTCGAAGTGTGGCTAAATGAGATTGAACAGAAAAACACAGCGACTTCCTGCCAGAACAGGATACTGCTTTAGGAGTGATAGTAAAAGAAAGAGCTTCAATTACTCTGTTGTCATTTGAGGTTTTAGTGTTTACTTAAGACGGAGGAGGACTGAGAGAAGCAGTGGCTTGAATGCAAAAAAGAGCAAGTTTCTTTTAATGTCAACAAAAATCGGAACATGTTCAGAGTGAATAAAAACCTCAAAAATCTTCATCTGCTTCAACAAACCCTCAAACTTCTTTTCAAAGCCTTGAGATAAGAAACACACCAACCACATCACAACACAGCTAAACTGTATAAGCTCACATTAAGGCAATATAACTAACTCCACGTGAAATTACTGTATGAGTTTTTGCTCCTGCACCAAACTATTGATGAAGAAGTACATATTATTATTATTATTACTTTAGTCTCTCTAAACGTCCTGAAACAACTGTTTCATTTGCCTTGAAAATGATCAAAATACAAATTAGCCAATTATATTTCCTCAAAGAGAAAGTGGTGTTTTTCTCCTGAGTGAGTGTTTCAAATTGGTCTGTTTCCCTCAGGTAATCAGTTTCACTAGTAAAAGTGCTAAAACTGGCAAAATCTCGGCCGTGTTCATTTGAATTCCTCTTGAAGCTCAATGTGAAATGTTAATGATTTGGTTGGGAACTGTGATGTGACTTTTAAAAGCACCTGGTCTTTAAAATGTCATTACAGATTCTCCAAATGGCTCCTCAGCATTGATGAGAAAAGAGATTGAGTTTTATTTTCCCCCTCACACTTTCTTCAACATCATAAAGGTTCATACTGCAAATGAACAACATCAGAGGCGCTTAGTTTGGGGATTTATTTTAATTTTCACCGGCTCTTTGTCACTCTCACTGATGGTATCATTAGGTTTCACTCATTACGACAAATCCCAATCACTAACGTGCTTGTAAATAAGTCAGATTTGTGTTAAAAATCCTCTCATTCTCCTCAGTGGATGGGATTTCCCAGGTTTTGCAGGTTCCCTCAGGTGTTCCTCCAGGGACCTGCTTTGGACCGCTCGACCTTTCACTGTTCTACTTTTGTCTCTCCGTTTCCCCTCGGCCCAGCGCGGACGACACGCAACGCGCTCACTTAATGTCTTCTCCAGATGCACGAGGCCGAGCTCTTCCTGGTGGCGTCAAAGAGGTCTTGAAGACAAACGGCAGCGTGTCTATAAATACCTGAAGTCAGGGGAAGGAAGCCCTTCCTGAGCTGACGTCACGGCCCTCAATAACAAGCCACTTTACTACAACTTGTAAAAACGCTCCTCCTGCCGACAATGCAGCCACATCTGCATAAAAGATGTCGCTTCAATAACTCCACAGATGTTCCACTTGTGTGTTTATATGGTGAACAATAAGTCACTAATTCATTCATTCAGTCAACTGCTTGACTGTTTTTATAAGGGAAGGTTTTGTGATGGAGGAGCAGCTCTCACTGGTTAAGTGTGGTCAGTCTATTGCACCAAAACACCTTCACTTACACGAACGATTTCAAGTCACAAAATGACTTCACTTGCTTGTTCTTTGGCCTGGAAGGAAGTTGTAGTATTGGGATAGAAACCTTTTGTTCTCCCAGGACTTTGTATGATAAAGAGCTGCATCTGTGACTGCTACTTTGTTTGAGTTCTTTGCCATATTCCCACAATAAACATATGAGAGAACGTATATTCCAGCAAAGCTCCTCTTTTGTTAATTTCACGGCTGCATGACGAAATGCCTGTGTGTCTTCCAAGCCATCGTTGTTATTTCTGCTGTCAATCGCTTCTTGTATTAAAACTAACCAAAATGGAAGCTTCCTTTCAATTGCAAATATCCAGCGCGCTGATGAATTGAGTCGCTACAGTGCTAAATATGATTACAGATTCATCATGAAGCCAGATAATGAGCTCAGTGTCTGTTGCCATCCAAACAACCACCGGGTGACATCACCCTGACAACATTATGAATAGCAACCTGAAAATAGCATCAATAAAATATAAATGCCTTTAAATGAATAATAGAAGTGTTTGCAGTGGAGGAGGCGAGCATGCGAGAATTAACTAAGTCATAATTTTCTACTCAAGCAAGATGAATCGAAAGCCGTAAGGCAAACCATGCTGCGCAGAGTTGGCCACGCACCACACTTAATCAAATAAAATGGGAAATTCTGCTTGTGGAAAAAAAGAAAAAAAAAACACCAGTCATAACTCAAAAGCCTCACAGAGCCGGGGGTGAGGGGGTGCAAGCGCCATGGTTGGTTTGGGGGCTATAAATCACTGTGGCGGGGGGACGGTCTGCCGTTCCTTCAGGAGGGGCGCTTGTCGACAAAGCTTCACTTCAGCAACAGGAACGAACCGCGCGCACGGAGAAGCTGTCCTCGAGCGGCGCCGCGTTTAGCTTTTTGGATGTGGGCCGAAGGCGCGAGCGCGTGACCGCGAGGGTGCTGATGAGAATCGTGTGACTGTGGAGCTGAATGAGTGTCGTCACGTCCCCGAGCATCATTAGTCAGCAGCTGCTGCTGGGAAACACCGGAGAATCTGCAAGGACACATGTGAGCTACCAGGTGGTTTGTTCCCACCGCTTTAGAAAACAAAACTGTTCCTTCTGTTGATAGCACAGAAAATTGGAGCCGCAGGAAAAGAAGCAAATCCTGTCCAAAGACTTTGCGTGTTCAAAAGTAATGAAACCAACATGATCAGAATGAACCTGGAGAGTAAAATCTTATTATCGGCACCAGGAAACGACTGAAAACGGGTCCCAGATTGGATCAATCCTGAAACACAGCCCCTGTGTTGCCACATGGACACTGAAACGAGCTCCTAAGCTTTTAAGTCTTATTACGAACTGGAAATGAGAAGCTTTGAAAAATCCAATCTAAGACTTTGTGATAAGTGCGATAAGAAGTCATGCATCAAATTAGGATCATTTATGCGACCTCGCTGTCGTTACTGGCCGGCTCCAAGAAAAATGTTCTTGACCTTATTAGCTGTTCAACTCATTACACACTCGGAGCGCTCCAGAAAACCTCAGACGCACTCAGAGGAGAATGAGACTGCTGACAAATGTGGTTTAGTTTGTGTCTTCAGAGAAACAGATGAGTGCGTTTTCAGACACAAACAGCTGTCTCACCTGTTTAGTCCGAGCTCTAAAACAAACAGCAAATGAAGAGATCAATGAGTCTGTCCAGTTTGAGACGAACAGGAACCACAGAAAGAGATCCAGGGTGAAAAAAGAGGATGCAGTAACGATTCGCAGGACTCATTGCTGGGGGCACACGCACTCAAGTGGAAAACACCTCAACAAGTCGGCTATTGGATCACACCCAGTTTTGTGAGAAGCGGTATTCCTCCGACTTCACCCCTGCTCTCCTTCTGGAGGAGAGCTGTCTCTCTCTGTCTCCATGTCGGCCACGCTCCCCCGTGTCCTGGAGGGAACCTGCTGCTGCCACGCAAGTGGACGTCAGCGGAGGACATCAACCCACGGAGATCAGAGCCGACGTTTCGCTGGTCTGTTCTGATGCTTCCTGGATCAGCATGAAACTTTGGGACGGGACGCACGTTAGGATGAACACTGCCATTTTCTTGACCCAGTGATGGGTGCTGTCGCTTCATTCGAAGGGTTATAAACAGACTTAGGCACAAGCTTCAGATGATGCAAACCTCGGTGCAAACCACTGCAATGCTGTCAATTTACAGGAAGTATTTTGGTAAATTAACCGTAAATTATTAAAAGAATGAATTTAACAATAAAGCAACAAACTCAGCACAAAGAAGACATAAAGCAGTGACGCTACAGATGTCACGTATATTTCTAGAGCCTCCGGTAAAGTCAAGACTCCCACCACAAACAATATAGACCAATCAGCCTCCATTAAAAGTGCTGTCCTACATTTCCTGATATCCCAGAGGGCTCACATGTGAGGCCAGTAGCTAAAAAGAGTCCCCAGACAGACAATAGAGAGCCACAAGTACTAATCCAGCACTGAGGCCATCTTCCTGTCTGCTTCCTGAGGAAGGAAGTGAGGGTCTGCTCTTATTGCGAGGGGCATTGTGATTCTTCCTCCAGGAGTTCCTGTCCCAGGACAATGGGGCCGCGCTGGACTCCAGACGCACCCTAAATCTTTAAATCTAAGGGCGCAATCTCGCTCCCAGCTCTCGTCGCTCTAAACTATTATCAGCACAAACACACGCTTGTTTACACTTCCAGATATTGCAAGTGAGCCGCGACTTATGAAAGTTTCGGTGGTCCGTGATTCCGTCCGGTCTCATAATTTAGTGCCAGGAGGAATCCAAACAGATCCGATTCGAGTTCCTGTAATGTCAGCGAATGTGTACGGTTCACATTCTTCTTCTTCGTGGGTGTTTTGGGAATACAGGAAAAAACAGCATGTGGCTGAAATTACTCATAGGTGCCTTTTACATTCACCAATGCTTCCTTCTTCTGATATTGTTATAAAAGTCGGAGAGGAACTCCAACACATCTTTACCGTCTCTGTTCGGTGGCTGCAGGTCGCTTGGCCAGATTTCACAAAGAAGCTGTAAGAAACGACAACTGTGCTGGAAAGGCCGCGCTCCATAAATAATGCAAACAGTCCCATTTTTTCCCCGATCCCGTGTCCCTAAAACACGCTGAGAAGTGGCACAAATGAGTGAACAATATTCAGACCAGATGTGAGCCGGATCTCAGCGGTACAGTCAAGTTCAAATGGAGGAACAGTGTTTATCCGCAGGGAACCGAGGATACTTTCAGCCTGAGATCACGCTCTAAAAATGAGAGTCAGTGTGACATAATTTCATGTTCACTCAATCCAGACTGTTTGGCCAGGAAAGCAAACACATTCGTCTAAGTTGGTAAGCTGTTGCGCGTAGAGTTACCGTCTCCTTTTATGGACTTCATCCATTATGAAGCTTAAACAATGGAGCTTTACAGACAGCCCGTAATCGCGTTTGTGGTAACCAGTTGTAAATAAAACATTTTAAAGCAATGTGTTCATGTAACACTCCTACTTTCTGCTGTTTGTAACTTATTATTACATAATGAACCTTTACAGTCATTGTTGCGTAATAGTGCTTGTTACTTGGTGCTTTAGTCACATGTTACATCAGTTGTAGAGCTGCAGAGCTGCTGTCTCTTTCTCCTGCTGAGCTTGAGCATGATCCACAGCCACTGTGCACAAAAGTCCTGTCACTTTTCAGCATGTTTTCACTTCCCCACAGGCTGCATTATAAAAACAGTGCAGCGCCAGTGGACAAAAGTGGAACTGCAGTTTCTTTTGTACAAAAAACTTCCTCTCTGCCTTCTTGTTTGCATGTTTGAGACACCCGTTATAGAGCATCTTCCTCTGAATAGATTGTGTCACCTCAGATGAACTGATTGACTTTCTCAGTGCTTACACAGACTCACAAATAATTCTGCAGTATGAGTAGAAGGCAAATAAAGTAAACCGGAGGTTCCTCCTGGTGGGAACTTCCTCCATGAAGTGAAGAAAGTTTGACCGTGGTGAAACTGACCTGTATCCACTCCCTGATGGTGTCGTCCGAGGGGGTCCAACCATTCTCCTGGTAGTTGAGTCGAGAGCGCTCAGGGGACCAGTTGGAGTTGTACTGGGAGGACGCACTGATTTGCTCCGACGTGATCTCTCCTGACTCCATGCCCAGAGGCTCCATGCAGGCAAAGTCTGTCAAACCAACAAACAAGCTTCAGACAAGAGCCTCCAAAGAAGTAATAAAGTTTTCCTAAAACGACGAAACGGGGGGGGGGGGCGTATAGAGTTACTGCGGTGTCGCGGGAGATGTATCAACGCCAGTGCACATAAATTATAGTCACATCACAAAGCTAAATGTTTGTAAAAATCACAGCTGCCCTCATAATAGGAGTTCTAAAAAGTCTATTACACACTCCATTAACTGGATGAACTGAATTTTGGTGTTTTGCTCCTCACAGTGTCAGCGCTAATGGCTAAATTCATCATGAAACTCCACAACTGGGCTCCTTGAGTTCTAGTCATAAATCTGTGCTGGGGAGGGGAGCAAAGCTCATCTTGTGTCTGAGTGAGGCAGGGAAAACGAGTGAGCAGCGTGAGCAGACACCGCACAGGTGTCGGCGCCCCCTGCTCCCTGTTTCCAAGTCAATAAAGGGTCAGTTCAAAGAGCTCCTGTGGGGACTCCAGTGTCAGGTAGAGCCTGATGCATCACTGCAGCATCCTTCACAAAAAGGACATGTGTGTGTATATCTGTGTCTCCCTGCGTTGTGTGTTCACCCGTGAAGCAGTAGCGTGTCCTAAAGACAGCTTTACCTGGAATGAAGACAGCTTATTTCTCAGATATCATTGATCTCTGGAATAATTGCCAGCTGCATTGTTATCAAGTTTTTTCTGATGCACAAACAGATAAAAACAGACAGCAGCCCACGCAGACACACAAACTGCGGCTGCTGTGGGAAGATTCAGCTCTAATTTAGCGATTTTCATTTCTTAATCTTCATCAGATTAGACGGATGATGCACTTCTCTGTGGGCTTTCGGATGGCTCGCTCTTATGAAACGCAGCTGGAAAGAAAAAATAGAAAAACCAAAGGCTGTATTTTGGACAAGCAACATCTCTGAGGCAGCAGCGTCCACTCTGTAACAGCAGGGTGCCTGGGGAAGGAAGAGGGAGGGGAACTGGAGGAAACTGTGTGTTTTTTGTGAGTATGTGTTGTGTGTGGGCGGCCTGTCTGGAGACACGAGGTCTGCCAGACTGACACAAACACACTGCATCATTCCAAGTTCCACAAATAAATTGGGGAGAAAGTTTGCTTACAACATCACCAAAAGGATGCAGAAAGCTGCATTTTTTTTCTCCTCTGACCAAATTCACCAATTCTCACGCTGCCTTCTTGCCAGATAATGTTCTGAGACTCCAGCAAGAGAATGAAAGAGTGCAGCTGATGCATCAGTTTACACCCTGAGATCCCTCAGATTCCTCCACTTCCTCTGTCCAGCCTTTCCACCGTTTCCACCAACGGATCTCCTCCCTCTTGGTCGGTATTCATGAGACGACCTCCACGTCTTCCTCACAGCGGGCACCAGGGACAGGCGTTGACCCTGTCCTCCTGCCTCTTCACTTTCAAAAGATGGGGATGACGTAAAGCGATGCCCCCGCTGATGGTTGGGCTGATCAAAGGCCCTGCAGGAGGCCGGTGCTGATGGTGATGGCCGGGACGGGGCGGGAGAAAGGAAACCCATAAATTCACTGCAGGGCCTCACATCTTGATTCCTCTGTGGCGCTCGCTTGAATGGAAGCACTTTCTGAAAATGTTCAAAAGGCTGAAGGCATGATATTGGTGTGGAACTCAGCATGAATAAAAGATAAAAGGTTGTTAAAGTCTGTAGTTTTTCTTTTTATCCAGGTAGCCCCCTGCAGTCCTGCCGAGTGCCCCTGTCATTCAGAATAGCTTCATTTGAATGGATTTCTAACTGTGTTCCTGATGCTTGTTTCTTGTCCCCTCGCTCTGTTTCACAGTTTTGTGCTGAAGCTACCACAACTTCGATTCCGGGGGGGCAGAGATGAAAGAGAGGCAGGAGTCTTTGTGTGCTCCGAGGTTGTCAAGTGTAATTGTCACCTGTGAAGGAAAGCTCAGGGCTTTTCATTTTGATTGCCTTGTTTTGGCTGAGATTTGACTTCACCAGGAGAAGGCCTGTTAGAAGCAGCATGAGTGACTCTTGGCCACTCGCTAGTCAGCTGTTAGCTTCTCCAGCACGTCCTTGTACCACCTGGCAACTGCTCAAAAACTCGCAGGAGTACAAGTGCCGAAAGTTGGTAATCATGGTTTAGAACACCAGACAATCAGATTTGGTTTGGTGAGAGTCTCTAATTCAATCTGCTGAGCCTAGCTGGGGGTCTGTCGGCAAACTAATTGCCTCTGTGTGTGTGTGTGTATCTCGTAATTACAGCTTTGTCTACCAGCACAGCAGCTCCAAGCTATCCTAAATAACTGCAGCTTTATCTCTCCAGCAGTACCAACGTATCTGAGACTTGTCCAATACATCCGTGTATTATCACATTGTCATGGACGCTCACCCATCATCAGATAGCACCAACGCGCACCGCACACATGCATAGCAGCGAGCAACACCCACGTCTTCTGCCCAGAGCAAAAACAAACAAGAGGAGGAGAAAAAAGGCAGATAATGACTTTGACCCTGCTGGTGAGATGTGTGATTCACATGTGTGAATTGGAAAGACTTTCACTAATACTGTGCTGCTGCTCTCTGATTGCAATCTGTTGGGTTCTGATCACAATACACAACTTTAAAACAAGGAAAATGGTTTTAGGTCGAAGTATTTGGATATTTGCTGTTAACATTTAGAGAAATAAAAACTGTGTCGGAGTGTTTTGAGTTTCCTTTTAATTGAATTGACAATGTACTTCATGGTGAAACTTACGAGGATCTCTGGGATTAAGTTGCTAATTTTAATATGACTTAATCCTTCCTTCATCCTCCACACCGCTCCAACGTCGAAGGGTTTGTGGGAGGGTGCTGGAGCTGATCCCTGCTCACACTGGCTGAAGGAAAGACACATCCTGCGAGAGTCTCCAGTCCATCACTGGCCAGACAGACAATTCATCTGATCTCAGATCCCTGTTTGAGCTTACAAACGCAACACAAACCTGTGAACAGTAGGGTTCAATGTTTTTGTCTGTGTACGTGTGCAACCGTGGGACCTCCAGAAAAACTCCCCTCTGAAAACTCGCACATAAACCAAACAGGGGTGAGTGGGGTCGAGGTGAGCAGAGTGCAGCAACCATACGGCAACGTGAACCTCGACAAGCACTCCTGTGAGGTCATACAGTCGACCAATACAGACAGATGCAGTGTTGTTTTTTCATCCAAGCATTTCACAGAACACGTGGGCTTAAACTGATTTAAGAGAAGAAGAGAAGAAGAAGTGGAAGCCAAGTGAAATCAAAACACGATTTTATCCTGACGGGTGATTTTGATCAAACGCACTGCTGAAGATCAGAGCTGAAAATGGGTCAAAGCGATAAAACTGAAATCTATCTTAATCAGAGACGAGCAGGATCTTCAGTGAAGGAAAAGTTATGATTCTGCACTCAGATTAGACTCCGATCTCGGTGCTGATATTTACACTTTCAGCAGACTCCAGTTGAAAAAAAAAAAGACCGCAAATGTTTCCTTCTGCTACTTTTTATCTCTAAAAATGTTGTTTTACCAGGAGGCCCATTCAACAAAGTCAAACCACCTGACAGCCTGGAAAAACACAACGAAACACGCAACATGTTTCTGTTCCACAAACATCAATGAGACTCAGTCTTATCTTTACTCAATACATGTGGCTTATGGTCCAGAAACAGCCCCTAAAGGGGGGCTGAGTATTGTTCTTAGAATAAATGGAAATATGTGTGCAAGACGAACCACATTGAAAGAGTATCTATTTCCGGGGAAAGCTTATTTTCTTGGTTAAATAGCTACTAATTCCCAAAGGGGAGTTCCCTGTCAGGTCAGAGGTCAAAGGTCAGAACGGAGGCCACTTACTGTTGAGCTGTGAGCGATTCTTAAAGCCCAGTTGATGGAGGAAGTACTAACCAGCTCAGTTTTCAGGACCCGGTGAGCGGTTTCTCTCTTTTCTCAATGCCAAGTTGTTTTTTTCATTACTGAGTGAGACCAACGAGGTCCAGATGACCCCCTCCTCCCCCCTCCACATCTCCACATCACACCCTCCCTCCACCAATCCAGCTGCTCACCCTCGTCTTCGTGTCCCAGGGGGAGGCTCCTCTCGCGGATGGTGTAGTTGGCGGAGAAGCCCTCCTTGGCGATAGCGTTGTCGGTGGTGATGGTCATGGACAGGATGCCGGTATAGGAGATCACACGGCCCGGGGACGTCTGGCCACAGTATCTGCCGATGTGGGGACCCACTGAGGGGGTGGGGGGAGGGAGAGGAGAGCGTCAGCTTCATCACTAAGCAACCGTGGACCAACATTACTATTCACTTCCTCTCCTGCTTTCCTCTGTCAAGGGAAATCTTGAGATCCATCAAGCCAAAACACACGAGCTGTTACAGTCCCGTGAGTAAAGCTTTGGTCGAGGGGGGGGGGCACCAACCCAGGCCTGGAGGGGGTTGGTGACCTATATATTCTACCAGTCGTCCTCATGGTTGTTGGTGATTTAAGTTATAGATGTGTGAAACAATGGATGGAAGTAAATGTCATGTTTAACATATTTTATACGCGACATTAAAATTTGCAGCAGTTGGGGGCCCTTCAGCCGGGAATGGGTGGGGGCAGGGTCATCTGCCCCGCTCCCAAGACTGGGGGTGGGACGGCAGGCACCATAAACATTGCCACCACATCATGTGTCATCCCGCCCTCTCTCAGTGCTGAACATGAACTCTCCAGCGTGGGTCACGTCAGGTAGAACACAGAAAATCCTGCTCTAATCTCAGAGCAGCGCAGGTTATTGTGCTCAGTCGTTCATGTTTTGTCATCCTTTTATCTGCCATCTTATCACGACTTTGCATCCGACGAGCTGGATTAAGATTCAACATCAGGACTGTGTGTGTCACAATACACAAAATCAAAAAACAACTGTGTGACATTAGTTTTAGAAAGGGGAAAGATTAATTCTCAGACAGATGGAGGACTGCGAGAGGAGCGAAGCACTGGAGGCAGCTTACAACACTGTTTTTGACAACGAGAGAGTTGCAGTGAGTGTTTTTTCTGTGGAAAAAGGAAAAAAAATCAAAAGGCATCACTGAATCGTCACGAGACCAAAGCAGGACACATTCGCACCCGCACATCTCGAGACACCAAATATTCCTAAATGTGCGTTTCTGGACTGTTTCACATTTCACAAAGATCCACCCGTCTCGGTTTACAATCTGCAGAACTGTGCTGTTAATGTGTTATTTTGGATCCAGATGGACAAAAGATTGTTCAGATATTTGAAGCTGTTGTGGTTTTCGGGGGATTTCGCCTTTTATAAAAGATCTGCTCGAAGCGACCGACGAAACAGGAGCGCTGCTGTGATATCTATTGTAACAGCGCTGGTAGTCGCTCAGCCCACGGCGACAGATCCTCGTGTCTACAGCCTCTGAGCCCCCACGTGTCCATAGCGACATTTCATCCCACTCTTATCCGCGAAAAGCAAAAGCAAATAATGCGGGGCTTGTTGCGCCTGCTGTTTGCTGAAGATACTTTATCTGCAGCCGCTCACGGACTCGAGAAGTCGGCGCTGAGCCCGACGTGATACAAAAAAATTATACTTCTCCGACAATTTGCTTTTAGCTTCAGGAAGAAAAGAACGTGAGGAAATTGCACTGAAATGGCGAGCGCCGGTAATCTGATGGATTATGTTTATCAGTTACAGTTTAAAGCAGGTCGTCAACAATCTGTGACGGATTACATTCTGAAGTCGTTCAGTCTTATCAGAGGTGCTGCTAAATGGTTCCTGTTTGGCTGTTGTTGGTTGATGCAAACAAACAAGAAAAGGCAGCAAACGAGACTCTACAAGCATTTGAATATTTTAGGAATAATTGCAGCTCAACTATAAAAGTGTGAGTCTTGATTCTCAGGCAGTACTTGTAGCGATCTCTTGGTGAAACCTTTGAAACGTGTTCTTGTTTATCGATCAGCCGAGGAGGAAACAACTTCTGCTCTCGGCAGCATCCTTCATTCTTTTACCATCAGGAAACATGAAGGTCATGAAGGAACAGAAACACGAGCGAAAACAAGACAGCAAAAAGCTGTTTAATTCGGATTTTTATGTGGCTACATTAGAACAAATTGTTTTGAAAAGAAATTTCGACATAAAATTCATTTTTCAAATCCTAAAAAACAAATAATGAGCACTAAACGTCTGTTTGCCTGATTAAATCCAATCATAAAAAGCCTTTTCCTTTTTGAAGGAGTGATTTATGGCTCTCAAAGAAGAAGGAAGAAAAAAAACTGAGCGCATAATGGGGGTGTTTGATGTTTGTGTTCACATTGCAAATGCGTTTGATGGGATGAAGAACTACATCCCGGTCTTAACCCCTGCTGCAGAGATGCTTTGTTATCTGCGCCGACACACATGTTCGCTCCGCAAACACAGCAACAGTCGGGCTTAAACATCACACGCCAATTTGCACACTCGCACACACAGTTCATCACAGGCACTCGTGCAAAAAGGCACACCTGAATGCACGCTCACACACACGTCCACGTGCACGCACGCACACGCAGATCATTTGACAGGAAAAGCCCTGGCATGTTGTGTATGCTGGCACAGCTTAAAAGTGTATGTCACTGCCTGTATACCTGTGCCAGTCTTTGTGTGCCTCATATTCCCATGCCAGTCTCCTCCTTGGCAACAGCCAGGCGAAGCTTTGGGCACAGCGGCGAGTATTGTGGGCATCCTGGCAGCCGACGCAGGCCTGTCCGAGGTATGTAGCTCTCACAATTATCTGCACGCTGTACGGCTAATTAGACAACAATGGAAGGCGAGGAACGCTGCCCGAGCGAGGGGAGGAGTGTGAACAGAGGGTACGGCAGGTTGCATCTCCATCATTCATGTGCACAGCGCTGATTTTCCAAATGCGCTCGGTGGAGGAACAATTGTGCAAGCTGTGAGAGGGGGGGCTCTCGATCGCTCGCTCGCAGCACGCCCAGCCTCCGTGTGTGCACACCAAGATGAGTCGCAAGGAGAAGACGGGAATTAGCACAAGGGAGCCTCAGCTGAGCCTCTAATGTTGAGTCCTCTGTTTGCTTCTGACATGCTGGCAGCAACATGAATATTGCATGTGTGAAGGTGCTTCACGATGAAGATTACTGACACACCCACTATGACAGCAAAGTAAATTAGACTCAATATAATTAGATTATAAACAATTATCGGAAACATTTCAAAATGTTCGTTGCACGGTTCATTGAATTTGTTGCGTTTCATAAAAGTATTGAAGAGTTTTGGTTTTGTCAACAAACAGAGCGGATGAGTAATGAAAATCTTTGTGCATGTCTAAACTCAAGATACATTGAAAAAATATCTCTTGGTTAAAAAAGATTAGAGAAAATAAATATTTTTTAAAAAGATGAATATTTTATCGTACATTTTTTGAATTTTTTCAAATTTTTAAGTTTCGGCGTCGTGAGTGGAGAAAGACTTTTGAAAATGCAATTTTTTTTAACACAGTTCAAACTTTTTAGACGCTTTTGGACTCAGTTAAATCAAATTAGCTTTAAGCTTAAGCAAAATACCGTCAATCTATTGATTTAACTAGTTTGTTGTCTGAATTTTTGACAGTTTAACTGCCTTAAATATAGTTGGAAAACCTTCCTAAAAGGCAATTTCCTTTTTCTTCAACGTCTCATCATTTTACGGACACTTAAAAAGTGCCTATTTTTTCATCCAGATGTAGAAAAATGCTTAAAAAGATGCACTCCTGCCAGAAAAAGTGCTCCCTGGTGCCCCGTTCAGAGTGAACTGCAGTGACCATGTGGCAGTCAGTCATTCAGGACTAATGCGGATCGAGCAGAATCAGCCAATCAAGACAGAGAAACACAGTACGGTATTATGTGCCAATTTCCTGAAACAGCCTGCAAATCCTGTTTGTATAAGAGGATTACTGGGAAATAATAAAAAATACAAAAAAAGGGAAGAATTTGCCGAGTACTTTGCTAATATGATAAGAAATTCTTTGAAATTCCAAATGCGACCCATTTTTTAAGGATGGGTCCTGTTGTCGCTGTGCTGCTGCTTCCAAAATAAAGCTCATATACATGTGATAGTACGTAAATATATGCATTTTTTACTCCCTGTTTCCCCTCTTCCTCTCCTTCACGCTGCATCCTCCTTCTGACTTTGTTCACCCAGTTTCGCCTCCACCTGCAGGCGAGCCATCTATCCGGAAGCTCCTCCTCCCCCTTCACCCCCGCACGTCTCCGCCTGTTTTGCCCCCCCCCCCTCCCTCCCCCCTTGTTTTCTGTCAGGATTCAGAGGGGCAAACTGTCCTGAGCTCTCCTCATCCCCCCTTTTTGGGCTTCATCACTCTGCATCTCTATCCCTCCACTCTCACTACGCCTTCCTTTCTTCTTCTATTGCTCAGTTTATACAATCCTCCTCTCAGACTGCAGACAAGCACGCTTGTCGTTTATACAACAGATGTTCACTAAATGGGACACTTTTTTCAAGGGCTTAAGCCTTCGACATTTAAATTCAAAGCAACAAGTGAAATAAATTGCGCATAGGATCATATCTTCAATTGTTTCCCCCATATTAATATTTTATACCTTATATTTTAATTTTTAGACCCAGAAACTGAAAATTGACTAAACGCTGTTGAACTCCAGCGACAAATATGATTCATGAAACAGATGTGTCCACATTGCTCAGCCTGACGGATGGAAAAACTGTCGGCTGGACATAAGCGTTATACTCACAAACAACAGAGAAAGAATATTTGAAAATTCAAAATATACAAGAACATCTGGTTTTGTTCAACATCTGTTTGGGTCCAGCTATTTTGCAGCCCTTCTGATTGGCCCGAGCGGGTCACATTCACTCCATCGCTCTGATTCGTCCCGCCGCCGCCGCCGCCGCCGCCGTCCTCACCTGCAGGGAAGCCGTCCCAGATCTCCAGCCAGTCGTATCGGCAGAGGGCGCCCGGCGGTGGCGTGGTGTCGGGCTCCATGTCGAAGCTGTCGAACTCCACCACGATCTCCGACATCTTGGGAGCGAAGATCATGAAGGTGCAGTCCAGGTTGTTGGGGTACTTCTCGGGGAAGCCCGGCGTTTTAATGACGCCTCGGGGAGCCGTGAAGTTCCTGGAACATTCGGGACCTGCGTGGAAAAAAGATACAGACGGGTTTTTAAAACGTCAGGAGGTGTTTGGACGGAGTGACTAATTCTCACCCGGACAGGAGTGTGAACTCTGGGGGGGTCGGAGGCCGTCACAGGGTCATAATTTGTCCCTACATTAATGTCACCTTAAGTCTCCTTTGAGTACCTTCTCTTTTTTACTGAGAAGAAATTTGTAGAGGTCTGAATAAAAAACAATATTGTCACTTTTGTGCATGTTTGTGTTGTTTACAGCTTCCTCTGCAGTTCGGATTTTGGCCTTTTGTGTCTTATTTCTCTGACATTCTTGATATCCACACAGAAACCGAACACCGTCAGCGTTTGACCTTTCCAGATGTAGAAAAATGTGGCATTTCAACACTGTTTTACAGCGCTGACCTCTCAGCACCATGTTTTGAAAAGCTTATTTTGCACATTTTTCCGGGGAGGACACGGGAATCTGGAGATAAAAACAGCTTTCACGAGACATTTTACCTTTTTCACCCCGTTTTCAAATACAAGTCAAGAGATTCCTGGAGCCTTTGCTTTATTAACTGGATTCCTATCCAATCAGACAAGGAGCAGCGCCCTGTCCCTGACCTCCCCCCCGCCCCTGTCGGTGCCGCCACGGTCCGTGTTGTGACTGGGGAGGGGCTTTCATCCAGACAATGCGAGACAGACCATGGTAAACAAACAGCCAGCACCAACACACACCATGTAAACTTATGGAGGCATTTCATTGATTTAGATCAATTTCCTGCATTTTAACTGTAAACTCAGCTGTCAGTACTCGCTGTCTTAACCTAACCTAGTACTCAGTCTCAGTGCTTCTTGGAGTAGCATACATATCTATTTACACGCTTGACTCACATGATCAAAAAACTAACACACCAACACGCAGTTGGTACCAAACATTGCAGAAACTAACGTTTGCCTACAGCCACAGTCACACCCTGAGTTAAATGTCAGGAGTCATGAAACCGAGCGCGATAACCCCGTCCGACCCAGGGTTGTGTAAGAACCTGATAAGCGTCACCAAACTTGCCTCGATTTTTTTCGATTATGTAACGAAACCTTTTCAACGCACGAAGCTGAATAATAAGTAGCAGCACACAGCATTACTGCCTCCCAATAAAAGTACAAAACAGACCAGCTGGCCAACTTGGCAGCTGTTAATGCTGTCACCATCTTTTGTACACAGTGCCAACAGTCGCGTTCCGCCCTGTCGATGTGGCTCATGAGGAGTCTGCGCGTCGACTCGCATCAGTCAGGTCCGGCTGGCAGTTCACACCTCAGCTTGTCGCAGGGTGACACGAGCGAGGTTACGAGACAGTGACTGATCTCTGCACGGAGGAGGGCGACGCCAGGCGAGGACGAGGGTCAAGCATCCCTCAGAGGCACAAAAAGTGTGTCTGTGAGCAGGTCCATGTCCGTGTGTGTGTGTGTGTGTGTGAGTGGTTGAATGTGATGATCGGGGATCAGGGGCTTTCTAATGTTGCCAGGCCAGATGTGACCTGCATGTTATCTGAGCATGCTGGTATGCATGAATCCATAGCGTAACACACACACACACACACACACACACACACACACACACACACACACACACACACACACACACACACACACAC